>OY757190.1:8950994-9280000 GCA_963583895.1 Melanophora roralis | reverse complement strand
ATGGTATGGCCGACAGCACAGTTATTTGAGATTTTTTTAGTGAAACATAATAATACCCTATTTTTATTTGACATAATCGTACGACTGTGTAGGGCAGTGCTCGTTATGTATTCGAAGTTTATATATACATATATATGCTTTAGAAAGGGCGCAATTTGCATAAAAGTGTTAGCGCAACTTTTAAGTAGTTTTCTTAAAAATCTGTTTCTAAAGATGTAATAAATTCTGTTTAAGTCCAACCTTTTTTCAAATATATATTTGTATTTATTTAATAACGATTTACTGTATCTATTTAAAAAAAAAATTAACGTTAATATATTTAAAAATGATTTTTCCTATTTGTATTTTAAACTTTTTTTTAACCATTTTGTGCTTTTTGTTTATTGTCCATCTATTCCTACTTTTCTGAAACATAGTATGTACATATATAACAATAACAAAATTATTTTAAGGTCAGTAGTATTTTCAAAAATTTTATTAAAAGAAAGCAGCTTTAAGTGTTTACTTTTAAAAGTAATAAAATTTTTTCCATAAATTTGCAAATGGAAGTAGGGGTAGGGGAATAATATGTGCAATTTAAAACAATCCACAACACAGCATTATGTTTATAATTTAATCGTTTAATAAATTTTAATAAAACTTAAGCGAAAGAATAACAAATAAATTAATAGATTAACTAAAAATGTAAAAAGATTTTGTTTAAAAAGATTTAAACAGACATATTTTAAATTCCGATGGATAAAAATAAACAACTTGTAACTAATAAATCATAAATAATGGCGAATATAGTTAAAAGAAAAAAAATCGCAAATTCCTAATTTCACTAATAATTTTATAATTTGTCCTTAACATTGGCGTCCAGTAAGGCAAACATTTATTCACTAGTATCGGGTGTTTTTTTTTTTTTAAACGGAGAAATTGAATTCGCAATTATTTAAATTAAGTTAAACTATTTAAACTTTGACGATCTTTTTAATTTCTTAAAATAAATTTTGTTATTTTACAAGATGAAAGCTTCTTTTAATAAAAAAATAAAAACTACTGTTTTGATCAAATTTTCAAAAGTATGGCAACATTGAAGATAAGGCCAACAGTTGCACGTGTATAAGGAGGCTTGGTGCAATTATTATAAGTGATTGCAGCATACAAATGAATTTTTGTAAAAAATTTTAAAATGTTGCACACAATTTCCTAAAAAAATGTTTTCTGCTTTTTAAAACAGATAACAATGTTGTAGATGTGCAATAACACTACCACATTAACTTAGAACAAAGTTATTAAAATGCAAACAAAATGGTCGTGTTCGTAAAGATTAAATATGGAAACTGGCTTAGGAGAATTAACAAATGATTCTCAAAAATTTTTAATTTGACTGTTTTTAATTTAGTTTGCGATATTAACTGTGACAATTTTAAATTCATGAAATTCAGATATTTGCCAAGTGTCAGCTGACAATCAGTTGCTTTAAAATGTTGCACACAATTTTCCAAAAAAAAATTTCTGGTTTTGAAAACAGATAACAATGTTGTAGATTTACAATTAGAATACCACCTTAACTTAGAACAAAGTTAATGAAATGCAAACGAAATGGTCGTGTTCGTAAAGATTAGATATGGAAACTGGCTTAGGAGAATTAACAAATGATTCTAAAAGATTTTTAATTTGACTGTTTTTGATTTAGCTTGCGATATTAACTGTGACAATTTTGAATTCATGAAATCACGACATTTGCCAATCAGTTGCTTCGGTAAGGCCACCTGTGTAATTGGACTATGTTTTCACACAAATTTAGAAAATATATCAAAATAATGAAAAAAAAAATCTCAAAGTTTTATTTAAGTTTAGTTATAAGAAATTTCTTAAATTAAACTGGAAAGTTCTGAAATAGAGCTAGAAAATTCTGAAATTGAATTTTTTTTAAATTGAATAAGAAATTTCTTATATACAATTAGAAAGTTCTGAAATACAATTGGAAATGGTGTAGATAGTTCGAGTTATGAAAGTTTGACTGAATATACAGATAGAATTATGTATCATCTTTTTAACTAAAAAAAATATTTTAATTAAAGGTAGTTGGCTTAATATGTATACCCACTTTGGCACTAATACATAAGGCCAGTTAACTTTTGTTGCGATGTTGCAAAAATAAATCCTGAATAAATCCTGAAATAAATCCTGATTGAAAAAAAAAATAAAATAAAACCCCGAATTTGTATTTTTAATAATGATTATTTAAAATAATTTATAAAAGTTTATTAAAACACTAATTTCTCAAAAAAAACACCCGCTATTTACCGGGCACTTAAAAATGTGAGATGAAATTCACAAAAGCAAGAAACAATATAAAAAAAAATATAACAATTTGCAGTGTCCAAATAATAACATAAATTAATAATAAAAAATGCCAGATATGTTTACATTTTTATTTTTGATGTTGTTCACATCAGTGTTGTCAAAGGATGAATTAAAATTTAAAAAAAAATTATTTTATTATTTTTTATGTACTAACTATAAACTGTATAAGCTTTTAGTTTGTTTATTTATTATTTTGACTTATTGTTTATTCATATTCCTGAAGATGCTATCCGAAGGATAGCGAAATATTGAATAAAAATAGTAATAATAAAAATAAATAATGACCTCAAGCTTGAATAAAGTTTTTTCATAACTAATACCATCAAGATTGTTTACTTTATTTGACTCTGCAAAATGTTCTTGTGCCAGCATTTTTTCATACACTCAAAAAATTATTTACATAAAATGAACTGGAAATCTATTTCATTAAAAAAACACTCTAACAAGATATTCATTAAAATTAACAAAATATTTCATTTAAATTTAGACAATAAAAAATTAACTTACATATTCGTCTAAAATTAACTAGATTTTCTGTCATTTACAGCAAAACACAAAGTATCAGAAAAAGAACTGACAAAATTACATTTAACTGAAAATCAGTATTTTGTTTAGTTGAAGTTTTGAACAACCCTTCAAACCAGTTTAAAAAAATATTGTATTAAAATTTTACTGTTTTTTTATTAAAAAAAACAACTTTACCGAATATGTACTTTCTTAACAACTTACAGTTAGTTACTGTAATAAATTTTTAAGGATATTATTATTATTATTTTTGGTCCCTGTTTTTAATAAATAACATTTGTTTTTAAATCAATAAACATAACTTAATAAAATTAATTGTTTGAACATGGTCATAATTGGGTCGGAAAAATAATACTTTCCCAATTTAAGGAATATTTGTAGAAACAATAACCTTCAAAAGTAATTAAAATAGTTTTTTTATTGCCCAATTAGCAAAATGTTAAAACATTCTATTAAAACTCTGCTTACACGATCATAAATTTTTATATCCTACAACCCACAAAGTAGAACAAGAAATAACAAAATGCAAACAAACCAAGCCAAACTTAAGTTTCGGATAAGACGAACTAAATTAACCGAAATATTTATTTAACACAGAGAAAAGCTCAGACATCACTAAAATCAAACCAGTCACGTAGGCCAAAATGCATTTTTGTTCTCTTTCTAAAATACATAAGTATGGAAGAAGAATAAATGAAATAAATTGCAAGTTTAAATTTTTTTTGCATTGCAATTTAATCCAATTAAACAAAAAAAAAAAAAGAGAAAAAAATGTTTATTTTTTTTATTTTACCGGCGCTTGCAGTAAAAAGTTCTCAACAAAGTTAAGGTTGGAATCTTAAAGAGAACGATAGGTTTGGACGACTTAAATTAAGTTTTGCCGCTTTTTGCTGAAAATGAGCGTTTAATAATGACGGAATAAAGCGTGGTATATTGAGGGCTCTTTCTAGTTGCTTTTTTGCTATATTTTAACATTTTGCTTTTTTTTATTTTGTAAATTATTGCTGCTTAGTTGTGTAAAAATGTGGCTTCTTTCTGGCAACACTGCTTTGATCTGAACATAAGCAGCAGAGTGTGTCTTTTTTTCTTTACAATTTTTTCCTGCCACTGTAAGCAACTGGGAAAAAGAAGGTGTGTGTCTATGTATTTGTGGAATTTTTTTTAATGGTTAAAAATTTTATATGTATGATAATTTTTCTCTTTAATTAAAAAGACATTATTTTTACGCAACATTTCCTATTTTATAGTTAGTGATAAACCGTCAATAAACTTCTCAATAAAAATATAAAATGGCTAAAGTGGTACTTAAAATTTTGTGCGTTAAGTACTTGAACTAATAAAATGTCACGATCGATTTGTACTATTAAACAAATAACCTGTGGGAAATTTGCACTAATTCTTAGTTATTTTTCGTTTTCGTAATGTTTGTATGTATTTATAAAACATGCATATGGGTAATTCCAGGAAAAAGTAACGTGACGCCAGAACGGACAATTCTTGTTTCTTAGGGAAATACTAACATTTTTATAATAATATGTATACAAGTTATTAAGGAAAAGTCTCTCCTTTTATTTAAACTATAATTGAAAAAAAAAAAACATAAGCTCACCCCTGAAAAAAGATATATGCAATCTGACGTTACGTTAGTTTTTTTCCTGGAATTACCAATTTGTACAAATGATCCTCGTGAGATTCCCAATAACGCATTAGTTCACATGTACTAGTTAATTTAATTGCTTAATAGTGCACAAATGCACATTCATTTGTTGAAGTGATAGGTAAGTGAAAATTAAATGAAAAACATTTTCACAGCACTATTCCTAATTAAATAAATGATTCAACCAATAAAAAATTAATTAAAATTATTCAAGTTTTAGTTCTTTAATTTAAAAAAAAAGCTGTCAATAATTTTTTTTCTATGTAGAGAATATTCATTTTTAATGATGTTTAACGATATCAATAAAAGAAGTAGAAATATATTCCAAAAAAAGGGATACTATTGCGCTTAGAAGAAGTTAACTAAACTAATTCTATTATGATAACTAAAATGTTAGACCGACACTGGCTGGTCTACTAATAATAACTCAGTCTTAGGATTTGAATACTTATTGTTAGTTCGCATAAGCGAAGATTCAATAATAAAATATGAAAAAAAAATACATAAAAAAATAATTTAATAATTAAATTTTTTCCGACAAACAGTTTGTTTCAAACCCATTTTTGTTTTATTTCCTAAAATTGAAACACATCCAAACAAATCTTTTTTGATAGGAGTAATTATTGCGTCTGGTTATAATGAGGAATATTTGAAACAATTGTTTTTATCATTGTAAAGCTAAATTCTAATTTCTCTGATATTAATTGAAAGGTAAGGTCAACTTAATAGACAAAAAAAATGGCTCTATAATATTGCTGCGTTACAATGTGTAAAATGGCCAAATTATTAATGTGAAATATATCCTAAAATTTGTTTCTTATTGTAAAATTCTTAAAAAATACAAAAAATCGATTGGTGAATAAGTAACAAAACATAGATTAAAACATTTTTTAGGCGAATTATTTTGTTTATGTTAATGACCAAGTTAAAATTGTTTTATAAACACACGCACATGAGTACATTTACCTGTTACTAATTAATTATTATTATTTTATGGAATTTTGCTACCAATTGTTACCTTTTTATGTATGTATGTCAAGTAATAAAAACTTTTTATTTTTCGTAGAAAATGAACTTAAACAAAAAAAAAACTATTGGTAGATGTTAAAAATATCACGTAAACGATCATCAACTATTGATAATTTGAAGACATTTATCTGACAACCCTGCGAACGACATTTAAAACAAAATTAAAATGAAATCGAATACGTAACTTATAGCGTTGTAGTTTTAGTGCTAATTTTCCGAAAACTTTCCGGAATTTTTATCTTTTTTTTCATACAACAAAGTAAAATCTGTTAACATAAGGGTTATGAAAATAAACACCAGTGTTTTTACAAAAAAAAAAAAAAAAAAGCATAATATATTTTATTAAACATACAACTTAGATTTTATTTACATGATCAAACTTGAGATCGGAAAAATTTTACAGTTTTGTTTTTTTATTTGATCGATATTGTGATACAGCTTACAAAAAAAGATTAGGTTTAAAGTAGACTTTAAATACTAATTTGGTTTTAAAAATTTCTTTAAAAACCCCTATTTTTAATTTTTTTTAGATATGCTTCTAGCTCTTTAGTTCTCATCACTTGTAATGAATTTATGAATTTTTTCCAGAAAACCCTTAATTTCTGTCAATTTGTTGAAACAGGTACTACCTCGCCGTTTAAAATCTACGATACTTTTAGTTCAACATTTGCTTATACATATTAGAAATAAGGTTGAGTGCAATTTAATTTTTTTTAACACCATCTAAAATGACAATTAAAGCGCGAAGAAACGAATGCATTGGCTTGGCATAAATTTGTTAAAGAAAATCTTAATCCTTATCCTATCAAACTAATCCAAGTTTTGGAATTTAATAGCACTAACAGACTTTGTTCTTAATGCTTTGACCGTCTTAAAACATAAAAGCACTTCTGCTTATATGTTTCCATGGTATGCATTAAGTAACTATGTGTTTATTAGTTGCTTAAAGCGTGAGAAATTTTTTTTAAACTAACAAAATTATCATCACCTCTCATTTATATTTTTTTTTGCAAAATCTCACCCGCTATCAAATGCACAGCCTAAAGCAGGTATAGGGTATCTCAAAGTGGAAATTAATATGAATTAATATTAATTCATCGTTGCTTGCTATTTGCAATTTTTGACCTTCAACTATCTTTAGTAGGCATAAAAAACCGCTACAGCGTGCTTCGTTTTTTTTAAATATAAAAACCAAAAATGAAAGCCAAAACGTAAAAGAATCTAAATTTAATTAAGTGATATTCCATATAAAACCTCTTTAAAAGCATAAGCTAGATCTGCACTAGATATGTGAAAGCAAAGTCCTTTATAATTGATTTTTCAAGAGAAAGAAAGTTTATAAACTTCTTTGTTAGGGAACACCCTTAAATATTAAATAGATTTCTGTTTACAAAAAAATTTATTGCATTATTTACTTAAAGCTGATTCATTACTGGTACGTGATACAAAGTGTATAATTTGCCAAAAATAACAACAAAAAATACAAGAAATTTAAAACAATATTTATTGTTAAGAGACCTTAATTATTGGCTTAGGTTATTAGAGGAGTCGACAGGCATATGTGTATGTTTGTGTAAGAGAGGGCACGTCTTCTTCTGATCACAAGTCTAACAACAAAAGTGACGTCGACAAAAAAACACATTAATTCATACCCACTTTAGAAAAATATATAGCACAGAAAAAACTGAGTTGTAGAATCAGTAACAAATTTCAGAGAATCAGTAAATATTTTGTCTGGCTGAGGACCTACAACGAAAGTTGTAAATTTAGACAAACAATTTTGCAAGAATTTTAGCTTCTGTTAAACAATTTTGCTGAGCTGGTTAAATATTTTATTTGTCTAGGCGAAAATTTTGTTTGATTTAAAAATCAAATAAAAATATTATTAGAGACTATTAAATAAATTGACTAAAAAAATAAATTATTTTGAACAAGAATTTGTTTGAAAATTTTTTTTTGTAGTTTTTTGTGTGAGAGTATCACGAGATAATGGTGTTATTATATTTAGAAAAAGGTAGTCACAAAAACCTGTGTGAAGATAAATACGTATTTAACTAGCAGAGACAAAAACCACCATTTTTAGCAAAGCCAATTTTGCAGTTAACATAGCTATGTTACGCATTTAACAGAGCTCATGTTAACAATTTACTTAATCAAATAGGTCAGTACCAGGAAATAAATCCTTGTTTCCAGACATTACCATTTGGAAAACGTGTTCGAAATATTCCTTATTAAAACTAGAATAGTCTGATAGCTAATATATTTTTAGACAGCATATAAAATAAGTTTAAAAATAGATATTTTTTATAAAAACTCTTCGTAAGATGCACAACTCAAATGGTCAAATATGGAATGGAAAATATAGACCAAGGGGTGTCCTAATAAATTATTAAACTCATATGTATAAATTGTGTTTTGCAGTTTTCTTAAAAAATTTTTAAAAATTTCACTTTGGGAAAATGATGATATCCTTGAAGGATTTTGTGCATATTTGGCCAAGTCTTTCTTTGTCACTCATATAGACCATATGCATAATGAAGACTAAGGGGTGCTCTATTAGGCTATATAACTCATTAGCCTGAATTGTATTTGGGAGTTTTTCTAAAAATTTTTAAAAATTTCACTTTGGGAAAATTATGATATCCTTGAAGGATTTTGTGCATATTTGGCCAAGTCTTTCTTTGTCACTCATATGGGCCATATGCGCAATGAAGACTAAGGAGTGCTCTATTAGGCTATATAACTCATATGCCTGAATTGTATTTGGGAGTTTTTTAAAAAATTTTTAAAAATTTCCCTTTTAAAAAAATTTGATATCCTTGAAGGATTTTGTGCATATTTGGCCAAGCCTTTCTTTGTCACTCATATGGACTATATGCATAATAAAGACCAAGGAGTGCTCTATTAGGCTATATAACTCATATGCCTGAATTGTATTTGAGAGTTTTTTTTTTAAATTTTTGAAAATTTCATTTTGCGAAAAATGATGATATCCTTGACGGATTTTGTGCATATTTGGCCAAGTCTTATTTTGTCACTCATATGGACCATATGCGCAATGAAGACTAAGGAGTGCTCTATTAGGCTACATAACTCATATGCCTGAATTGTATTTGGGAGTTTTTTTAAAAGTTTTTCAAAATTTCACTTTTGAAAAAATTATGATATTCTTGAAGGATTTTGTGCATATTTGGCCAAGTCTTTCTTTGTCACTCATATGGGCCATATGCGCAATGAAGACTAAGGAGTGCTCTATTAGGCTATATAACTCATATGCCTGAATTGTATTTGGGAGTTTTTTTAAAAGTTTTTCAAAATTTCACTTTTGAAAAAATTATGATATCCTTGAAGGATTTTGTGCATATTTGGCCAAGTCTTTCTTTGTCACTCATATGGGCCATATGCGCAATGAAGACGAAGGAGTGCTCTATTAGGCTATATAACTCATATGCCTGAATTGTATTTGGGAGTTTTTTTAAAAATTTTTAAAAATTTCACTATTGAAAAAATAATGATATCCTTGAAGGATTTTGTACATATTTGGCCAAGTCTTTCTTTGTCACTCATATGGACCATATGCACAATGAAGACTAAGGGGTGCTCTATTAGGCTATATAACTTATTAGCCTGTATTGTATTTGGGAGTTTTTTTTAAAATTTTTAAAAATTTCCCTCTTGAAAAAATGATGATATCCTTGAAGGATTTTGTGCATATTTGGCCAAGTCTTTCTTTGTCACTCATATGGACCATATGCGCAATGATTACTAAGGAGTGCTATATTAGGCTATATAACTCATATGCCTGAATTGTATTTGGGAGTTTTTTTAAAAATTTTTAAAAATTTCCCTCTTGAAAAAATGATGATATCCTTGAAGGATTTTGTGCATATTTGACCAAGCCTTTCTTTGTCACTCATACGGACCATATGCACAATGAAGACTAAGGGGTGCTCTATTAGGCTATATAACTCATTAGCCTGAATTGTATTTGGGAGTTTTTTTAAAAATCATTTTTTCAAAAGTGAAATTTTTAAAAATTTAAAAAAAAAAACTCCCAAATATAATTTAGGCATATGAGTTATATAGCCTAATAGAGCACTCCTAAGTCTTCATTACGCATATGGTCCATATGAGTGACAAAGAAAGACTTGGCCAAATATGCACAAAATCCTTCAAGGATATCATCTTTTTTTCAAAAGTGAAATTTTTAAAAATTAAAAAAAAACTCCCAAATACAATTCAGGCTAATGAGTTATATAGCCCAATAGAGCATTTCTTAGCCTTCATTACGCATATGGTCCATATGAGTGACAAAGAAAGACTTGGCCAAATATGTACAAAATCCTTCAAGGATATCATCATTTTTTCAAAAGTGAAATTTTTAAAAATTAAAAAAAAAACTCCCAAATACAATTCAGGCTAATGAGTTATATAGCCCAATAGAGCACTCCTTAGCCTTCATTACGCATATGGTCCATATGAGTGACAAAGAAAGACTTGGCCAAATATGCACAAAATCCTTCAAGGATATCATCAGTTTTTCAAAAGTGAAATTTTTAAAAATTTAAAAAAAAACTCCCAAATACAATTCAGGCATATGAGTTATATAGCCTAATAGAGCACTCCTTAGTCTTCATTACGCAAATGGTCCATATGAGTGACAAAGAAAGACCTAGCCAAATATGCACAAAATCCTTCAAGGATATCATAATTTTTTCAAAAGTGAAATTTTTAAAAATTTAAAAAAAAACTCCCCAATACAATTCAGGCATATGAGTTATATAGCCTAATAGAGCACTCCTTAGTCTTCATTACGCATATGGTCTTTATGAGTGACAAAGAAAGACTTGGCCAAATATGCACAAAATCCTTCAAGGATATCATCATTTTTTCAAAAGTGAAATTTTTAAAAATTAAAAAAAACTCCCAAATACAATTCAGGCTAATAAGTTATATAGCCCAATAGAGCACTCCTTAGTCTTTATTACGCATATGGTCCATATGAGTGACAAAGAAAGACTTGGCCAAATATGCACAAAATCCTTCAAGGATATCATCATTTTATCAAAAGTGAAATTTTTAAAAATTTAAAAAAAAACTCCCAAATACAATTCAGGCATATGAGTTATATAGCCCAATAGAGCACTCCTTAGTCTTCATTACGCATATGGTCCATATAAGTGACAAAGAAAGACTTGGCCAAATATGCACAAAATCCTTCAAGGATATCATCATTTTTTCAAAAGTGAAATTTTTAAAAATTTAAAAAAAAAACTCCCAAATACAATTCAGGCATATGAGTTATATAGCCTAATAGAGCACTTCTTAGTCTTCATTGTGCATATGGTCTATATGAGTGACAAAGAAAGACTTGGCCAAATATGCACAAAATCCTTCAAGGATATCATCATTTTTTCAGAAGTGAAATTTTTAAAAAATTTAAAAAAAAACTGCCAAATACAATTCAGGCATATGAGTTACATAATTTATTAGGACACCCCTTGGTCTATATTTTCCATTCCATATTTTTCCATTTTAGTTGTTCATCTTACGAAGAGTTTTTATAAAAAATATCTATTTTTAAACTTATTTTATATGCTGTCTAAAAATATATTAGCTATCAGACTATTCTTGTTTTAATAAGGATTATTTCGAACACGTTTTCCATATGGTAAGGTCTGGAAACTGGAATTTATTTCCTGGTACTGACCTATTTGATTAAGCAAATTGTTAACAAGAGCTCTGTTAAATGCGTAACATGGCTATGTTAACTCCAAAATTGGTTTTGCTAAAAATTGTGGTTTTTGTCTCAGCTAGTTAAATACGTATGTATCTTCACAGAGGTCTATTTATTTATATGAATGTATGGGTAATATTTTGTTTTCGGTTGGAGTTGTTTTTTATTTGCTTTCTCTTGTGGGTTCATTCATTTAGTTTGTTTAACATTGAATGAAAAACACTATGTGGTTGAAAAACAAACGAATGTATTTAAACGGCTTTTGGGTGTAGTCACGCAGACGTCTACTATTTATATCTGGAAAATCGTTACCAAGTGAAAGGTTTTTAAATGCCCTGGAGCCCTAATACTCTCCGGAACAATCCACCTAAAATATATTTTTGTACACAATATATGTAGGTATATCTAATGTGTTCGGCTTTTGTTCTTGTTTTTACAAGAACAAGGTTGGTTCGCTTTAAAAACCTATTTTTAGCCATTCATTATTATCCATTGCGTGTTTATTTAAAAATATTAAAAATGTGTTTAGTTAGAATACTGTCTGTGCGTCATGTGCAGTGTTCAATGTGCAGTGTGGTATAGTAGCTGTAGATGTTGTAGTTGTGCAGTTCTGTGGTTGTAGTTGTGGTTTTGGTTGAGGATGTGGTGTTAGTTGTTCATATATGAGATCTTATTCTCACATTTAAGAATACAAATACTCATATGTATATGAGAAACAAAAATTTTTACAAATGAGAATAAAAATTCTCATATAAATATGAGAATATGTTGTAGTTGTGGTTGCGGTTTTAATTGTGGTTCCAGTTTTGTGGTTTTGCGGTTGTATATGTGGTTGTAGTTGTGGTTGCAGTTGTGTGATGTTATTTGACTTTGTTTGCTGTTGTAGTTGTGGTTGCGGTTTTAATTGTGGTTACAGTTGTACAGTGTGCGTCATGTGCGCATAGATGCCAGATTTGGCGATTTATCGTCATTTTGACGATTTTTGGCCCAAAAAAATTTCTTCCGACGATTAGACGATTTTTGCCCTAAATTTGGCGATTTTTATAAAGGATCCGACTTTAGCCAGAACCTAAAAATTTCGTTATACGCAAGCATTACTATAAAATTTAATATAATATCATGAATAAGTGTTTTCAGAGAAAATGTTTGTGAAATTTCTGTCAATCTTTCGCTACTTTAATCACAAGTTGCTATTTATATCTGGAAAACTGTTACCAAGTGAAAGGTTTTTAAATGCCCTGGAGCCCGTATACTCTCCGGAAACACCCACCTAAAATATATTTTTGTACACAATATCTGTAGGTATATCTAATGTGTTCGGCTTTTGTTCTTGTTTTTACAAGAACAAGGTTGGTTCGCTTTAAAAACCCATTTTTAGCCATTTATTATTATCCATTGCGTGTTTATTTAAAAATATTAAAAATGTGTTTAGTTAGAATACTGTCTGTGCGTCATGTGCGTCATGTGCGTCATGTGCGTCATGTGCGTCATGTGCGTCATGTGCGTCATGTGCGTCATGTGCGTCATGTGCGTCATGTGCGTCATGTGCGTCATGTGCGTCATGTGCGTCATGTGCGTCATGTGCGTCATGTGCGTCATGTGCGTCATGTGCGTCATGTGCGTCATGTGCGTCATGTGCGTCATGTGCGTCATGTGCGTCATGTGCGTCATGTGCGTCATGTGCGTCATGTGCGTCATGTGCGTCATGTGCGTCATGTGCGTCATGTGCGTCATGTGCGTCATGTGCGTCATGTGCGTCATGTGCGTCATGTGCGTCATGTGCGTCATGTGCGTCATGTGCGTCATGTGCGTCATGTGCGTCATGTGCGTCATGTGCGTCATGTGCGTCATGTGCGTCATGTGCGTCATGTGCGTCATGTGCGTCATGTGCGTCATGTGCGTCATGTGCGTCATGTGCGTCATGTGCGTCATGTGCGTCATGTGCGTCATGTGCGTCATGTGCGTCATGTGCGTCATGTGCGTCATGTGCGTCATGTGCGTCATGTGCGTCATGTGCGTCATGTGCGTCATGTGCGTCATGTGCGTCATGTGCGTCATGTGCGTCATGTGCGTCATGTGCGTCATGTGCGTCATGTGCGTCATGTGCGTCATGTGCGTCATGTGCGTCATGTGCGTCATGTGCGTCATGTGCGTCATGTGCGTCATGTGCGTCATGTGCGTCATGTGCGTCATGTGCGTCATGTGCGTCATGTGCGTCATGTGCGTCATGTGCGTCATGTGCGTCATGTGCGTCATGTGCGTCATGTGCGTCATGTGCGTCATGTGCGTCATGTGCGTCATGTGCGTCATGTGCGTCATGTGCGTCATGTGCGTCATGTGCGTCATGTGCAGTGTGCAGTGTGCAGTGTGCAGTGTGCAGTGTGCAGTGTGCAGTGTGCAGTGTGCAGTGTGCAGTGTGCAGTGTGCAGTGTGCAGTGTGCAGTGTGCAGTGTGCAGTGTGCAGTGTGCAGTGTGCAGTGTGCAGTGTGCAGTGTGCAGTGTGCAGTGTGCAGTGTGCAGTGTGCAGTGTGCAGTGTGCAGTGTGCAGTGTGCAGTGTGCAGTGTGCAGTGTGCAGTGTGCAGTGTGCAGTGTGCAGTGTGCAGTGTGCAGTGTGCAGTGTGCAGTGTGCAGTGTGCAGTGTGCAGTGTGCAGTGTGCAGTGTGCAGTGTGCAGTGTGCAGTGTGCAGTGTGCAGTGTGCAGTGTGCAGTGTGCAGTGTGCAGTGTAGTATAGTATAGTATAGTATAGTATAGTATAGTATAGTATAGTATAGTATAGTATAGTATAGTATAGTATAGTATAGTATAGTATAGTATAGTATAGTATAGTATAGTATAGTATAGTATAGTATAGTATAGTATAGTATAGTATAGTATAGTATAGTATAGTATAGTATAGTATAGTATAGTATAGTATAGTATAGTATAGTATAGTATAGTATAGTATAGTATAGTATAGTATAGTATAGTATAGTATAGTATAGTATAGTATAGTATAGTATAGTATAGTATAGTATAGTATAGTATAGTATAGTATAGTATAGTATAGTATAGTATAGTATAGTATAGTATAGTATAGTATAGTATAGTATAGTATAGTATAGTATAGTATAGTATAGTATAGTATAGTATAGTATAGTATAGTATAGTATAGTATAGTATAGTATAGTATAGTATAGTATAGTATAGTATAGTATAGTATAGTATAGTATAGTATAGTATAGTATAGTATAGTATAGTATAGTATAGTATAGTATAGTATAGTATAGTATAGTATAGTATAGTATAGTATAGTATAGTATAGTATAGTATAGTATAGTATAGTATAGTATAGTATAGTATAGTATAGTATAGTATAGTATAGTATAGTATAGTATAGTATAGTATAGTATAGTATAGTATAGTATAGTATAGTATAGTATAGTATAGTATAGTATAGTATAGTATAGTATAGTATAGTATAGTATAGTATAGTATAGTATAGTATAGTATAGTATAGTATAGTATAGTATAGTATAGTATAGTATAGTATAGTATAGTATAGTATAGTATAGTATAGTATAGTATAGTATAGTATAGTATAGTATAGTATAGTATAGTATAGTATAGTATAGTATAGTATAGTATAGTATAGTATAGTATAGTATAGTATAGTATAGTATAGTATAGTATAGTATAGTATAGTATAGTATAGTATAGTATAGTATAGTATAGTATAGTATAGTATAGTATAGTATAGTATAGTATAGTATAGTATAGTATAGTATAGTATAGTATAGTATAGTATAGTATAGTATAGTATAGTATAGTATAGTATAGTATAGTATAGTATAGTATAGTATAGTATAGTATAGTATAGTATAGTATAGTATAGTATAGTATAGTATAGTATAGTATAGTATAGTATAGTATAGTATAGTATAGTATAGTATAGTATAGTATAGTATAGTATAGTATAGTATAGTATAGTATAGTATAGTATAGTATAGTATAGTATAGTATAGTATAGTATAGTATAGTATAGTATAGTATAGTATAGTATAGTATAGTATAGTATAGTATAGTATAGTATAGTATAGTATAGTATAGTATAGTATAGTATAGTATAGTATAGTATAGTATAGTATAGTATAGTATAGTATAGTATAGTATAGTATAGTATAGTATAGTATAGTATAGTATAGTATAGTATAGTATAGTATAGTATAGTATAGTATAGTATAGTATAGTATAGTATAGTATAGTATAGTATAGTATAGTATAGTATAGTATAGTATAGTATAGTATAGTATAGTATAGTATAGTATAGTATAGTATAGTATAGTATAGTATAGTATAGTATAGTATAGTATAGTATAGTATAGTATAGTATAGTATAGTATAGTATAGTATAGTATAGTATAGTATAGTATAGTATAGTATAGTATAGTATAGTATAGTATAGTATAGTATAGTATAGTATAGTATAGTATAGTATAGTATAGTATAGTATAGTATAGTATAGTATAGTATAGTATAGTATAGTATAGTATAGTATAGTATAGTATAGTATAGTATAGTATAGTATAGTATAGTATAGTATAGTATAGTATAGTATAGTATAGTATAGTATAGTATAGTATAGTATAGTATAGTATAGTATAGTATAGTATAGTATAGTATAGTATAGTATAGTATAGTATAGTATAGTATAGTATAGTATAGTATAGTATAGTATAGTATAGTATAGTATAGTATAGTATAGTATAGTATAGTATAGTATAGTATAGTATAGTATAGTATAGTATAGTATAGTATAGTATAGTATAGTATAGTATAGTAGCTGTAGATGTTGTAGTTGTGCAGCTCTGTGGTTGTAGTTGTGGTTTTGGTTGAGGATGTGGTGTTAGTTGTTCATATATGAGATCTTATTCTCACATTTGAGAATACAAATACTCATATGTACATATATGAGAAACAAAAATTTTTACAAATGAGAATAAAAATTCTCATATAAATATGAGAATATGTTGTAGTTGTGGTTGCGGTTTTAATTGTGGTTCCAGTTTTGTGGTTTTGCGGTTGTATATGTGGTTGTAGTTGTGGTTTTAGTTGTGGTGTCGGTTGTAGTTGTGGTTGCAGTTGTGTGATGTTATTTGACTTTGTTTGCTGTTGTAGTTGTGGTTGCGGTTTTAATTGTGGTTACAGTTGTATAGTGTGCGTCATGTGCGCATAGATGCCAGATTTGGCGATTTATCGTCATTTTGACGATTTTTGGCCCAAAAAAATTTCTTCCGACGATTAGACGATTTTTGCCCTAAATTTGGCGATTTTTATAAAGGATCCGACTTTAGCCAGAACCTAAAAATTTCGTTATACGCAAGCATGACTATAAAATTTATTATAATATCATGAGTAAGTGTTTTCAGGGAAAATATTTCTGAAATTTCTGTCAATCTTTCGCTACTTTAATCACAAGTTGCTATTTATATCTGGAAAACTGTTACCAAGTGAAAGGTTTTTAAATGCCCTGGAGCCCGTATACTCTCCGGAACAACCCACCTAAAATATATTTTTGTACACAATATCTGTAGGTATATCTAATGTGTTCGGCTTTTGTTCTTGTTTTTACAAGAACAAGGTTGGTTCGCTTTAAAAACCCATTTTTAGCCATTTATTATTATCCATTGCGTGTTTATTTAAAAATATTAAAAATGTGTTTAGTTAGAATACTGTCTGGGCGTCATGTGCGTCATGTGCGTCATGTGCGTCATGTGCGTCATGTGCGTCATGTGCGTCATGTGCGTCATGTGCGTCATGTGCGTCATGTGCGTCATGTGCGTCATGTGCGTCATGTGCGTCATGTGCGTCATGTGCGTCATGTGCGTCATGTGCGTCATGTGCGTCATGTGCGTCATGTGCGTCATGTGCGTCATGTGCGTCATGTGCGTCATGTGCGTCATGTGCGTCATGTGCGTCATGTGCGTCATGTGCGTCATGTGCGTCATGTGCGTCATGTGCGTCATGTGCGTCATGTGCGTCATGTGCGTCATGTGCGTCATGTGCGTCATGTGCGTCATGTGCGTCATGTGCGTCATGTGCGTCATGTGCGTCATGTGCGTCATGTGCGTCATGTGCGTCATGTGCGTCATGTGCGTCATGTGCGTCATGTGCGTCATGTGCGTCATGTGCGTCATGTGCGTCATGTGCGTCATGTGCGTCATGTGCGTCATGTGCGTCATGTGCGTCATGTGCGTCATGTGCGTCATGTGCGTCATGTGCGTCATGTGCGTCATGTGCGTCATGTGCGTCATGTGCGTCATGTGCGTCATGTGCGTCATGTGCGTCATGTGCGTCATGTGCGTCATGTGCGTCATGTGCGTCATGTGCGTCATGTGCGTCATGTGCGTCATGTGCGTCATGTGCGTCATGTGCGTCATGTGCGTCATGTGCGTCATGTGCGTCATGTGCGTCATGTGCGTCATGTGCGTCATGTGCGTCATGTGCGTCATGTGCGTCATGTGCGTCATGTGCGTCATGTGCGTCATGTGCGTCATGTGCGTCATGTGCGTCATGTGCGTCATGTGCGTCATGTGCGTCATGTGCGTCATGTGCGTCATGTGCGTCATGTGCGTCATGTGCGTCATGTGCGTCATGTGCGTCATGTGCAGTGTGCAGTGTGCAGTGTGCAGTGTGCAGTGTGCAGTGTGCAGTGTGCAGTGTGCAGTGTGCAGTGTGCAGTGTGCAGTGTGCAGTGTGCAGTGTGCAGTGTGCAGTGTGCAGTGTGCAGTGTGCAGTGTGCAGTGTGCAGTGTGCAGTGTGCAGTGTGCAGTGTGCAGTGTGCAGTGTGCAGTGTGCAGTGTGCAGTGTGCAGTGTGCAGTGTGCAGTGTGCAGTGTGCAGTGTGCAGTGTGCAGTGTGCAGTGTGCAGTGTGCAGTGTGCAGTGTGCAGTGTGCAGTGTGCAGTGTAGTATAGTATAGTATAGTATAGTATAGTATAGTATAGTATAGTATAGTATAGTATAGTATAGTATAGTATAGTATAGTATAGTATAGTATAGTATAGTATAGTATAGTATAGTATAGTATAGTATAGTATAGTATAGTATAGTATAGTATAGTATAGTATAGTATAGTATAGTATAGTATAGTATAGTATAGTATAGTATAGTATAGTATAGTATAGTATAGTATAGTATAGTATAGTATAGTATAGTATAGTATAGTATAGTATAGTATAGTATAGTATAGTATAGTATAGTATAGTATAGTATAGTATAGTATAGTATAGTATAGTATAGTATAGTATAGTATAGTATAGTATAGTATAGTATAGTATAGTATAGTATAGTATAGTATAGTATAGTATAGTATAGTATAGTATAGTATAGTATAGTATAGTATAGTATAGTATAGTATAGTATAGTATAGTATAGTATAGTATAGTATAGTATAGTATAGTATAGTATAGTATAGTATAGTATAGTATAGTATAGTATAGTATAGTATAGTATAGTATAGTATAGTATAGTATAGTATAGTATAGTATAGTATAGTATAGTATAGTATAGTATAGTATAGTATAGTATAGTATAGTATAGTATAGTATAGTATAGTATAGTATAGTATAGTATAGTATAGTATAGTATAGTATAGTATAGTATAGTATAGTATAGTATAGTATAGTATAGTATAGTATAGTATAGTATAGTATAGTATAGTATAGTATAGTATAGTATAGTATAGTATAGTATAGTATAGTATAGTATAGTATAGTATAGTATAGTATAGTATAGTATAGTATAGTATAGTATAGTATAGTATAGTATAGTATAGTATAGTATAGTATAGTATAGTATAGTATAGTATAGTATAGTATAGTATAGTATAGTATAGTATAGTATAGTATAGTATAGTATAGTATAGTATAGTATAGTATAGTATAGTATAGTATAGTATAGTATAGTATAGTATAGTATAGTATAGTATAGTATAGTATAGTATAGTATAGTATAGTATAGTATAGTATAGTATAGTATAGTATAGTATAGTATAGTATAGTATAGTATAGTATAGTATAGTATAGTATAGTATAGTATAGTATAGTATAGTATAGTATAGTATAGTATAGTATAGTATAGTATAGTATAGTATAGTATAGTATAGTATAGTATAGTATAGTAATGTGCGTATGTGCGTCATGTGCGTCATGTGCGTCATGTGCGTCATGTGCGTCATGTGCGTCATGTGCGTCATGTGCGTCATGTGCGTCATGTGCGTCATGTGCGTCATGTGCGTCATGTGCGTCATGTGCGTCATGTGCGTCATGTGCGTCATGTGCGTCATGTGCGTCATGTGCGTCATGTGCGTCATGTGCGTCATGTGCGTCATGTGCGTCATGTGCGTCATGTGCGTCATGTGCGTCATGTGCGTCATGTGCGTCATGTGCGTCATGTGCGTCATGTGCGTCATGTGCGTCATGTGCGTCATGTGCGTCATGTGCGTCATGTGCGTCATGTGCGTCATGTGCGTCATATGCGTCATGTGCGTCATGTGCGTCATATGCAGTGTGCAGTGTGCAGTGTGCAGTGTGCAGTGTGCAGTGTGCAGTGTGCAGTGTGCAGTGTGCAGTGTGCAGTGTGCAGTGTGCAGTGTGCAGTGTGCAGTGTGCAGTGTGCAGTGTGCAGTGTGCAGTGTGCAGTGTGCAGTGTGCAGTGTGCAGTGTGCAGTGTGCAGTGTGCAGTGTGCAGTGTGCAGTGTGCAGTGTGCAGTGTGCAGTGTGCAGTGTGCAGTGTGCAGTGTGCAGTGTGCAGTGTGCAGTGTGCAGTGTGCAGTGTGCAGTGTGCAGTGTGCAGTGTGCAGTGTGCAGTGTGCAGTGTGCAGTGTGCAGTGTGCAGTGTGCAGTGTGCAGTGTGCAGTGTGCAGTGTGCAGTGTGCAGTGTGCAGTGTGCAGTGTGCAGTGTGCAGTGTGCAGTGTGCAGTGTGCAGTGTGCAGTGTGCAGTGTGCAGTGTGCAGTGTGCAGTGTGCAGTGTGCAGTGTGCAGTGTGCAGTGTGCAGTGTGCAGTGTGCAGTGTGCAGTGTGCAGTGTGCAGTGTGCAGTGTGCAGTGTGCAGTGTGCAGTGTGCAGTGTGCAGTGTGCAGTGTGCAGTGTGCAGTGTGCAGTGGTGTGCAGTGTGCAGTGTGCAGTGTGCAGTGTGCAGTGTGCAGTGTGCAGTGTGCAGTGTGCAGTGTGCAGTGTGCAGTGTGCAGTGTGCAGTGTGCAGTGTGCAGTGTGCAGTGTGCAGTGTGCAGTGTGCAGTGTGCAGTGTGCAGTGTGCAGTGTGCAGTGTGCAGTGTGCAGTGTGCAGTGTGCAGTGTGCAGTGTGCAGTGTGCAGTGTGCAGTGTGCAGTGTGCAGTGTGCAGTGTGCAGTGTGCAGTGTGCAGTGTGCAGTGTGCAGTGTGCAGTGTGCAGTGTGCAGTGTGCAGTGTGCAGTGTGCAGTGTGCAGTGTGCAGTGTGCAGTGTGCAGTGTGCAGTGTGCAGTGTGCAGTGTGCAGTGTGCAGTGTGCAGTGTGCAGTGTGCAGTGTGCAGTGTGCAGTGTGCAGTGTGCAGTGTGCAGTGTGCAGTGTGCAGTGTGCAGTGTGCAGTGTGCAGTGTGCAGTGTGCAGTGTGCAGTGTGCAGTGTGCAGTGTGCAGTGTGCAGTGTGCAGTGTGCAGTGTGCAGTGTGCAGTGTGCAGTGTGCAGTGTGCAGTGTGCAGTGTGCAGTGTGCAGTGTGCAGTGTGCAGTGTGCAGTGTGCAGTGTGCAGTGTGCAGTGTGCAGTGTGCAGTGTGCAGTGTGCAGTGTGCAGTGTGCAGTGTGCAGTGTGCAGTGTGCAGTGTGCAGTGTGCAGTGTGCAGTGTGCAGTGTGCAGTGTGCAGTGTGCAGTGTGCAGTGTGCAGTGTGCAGTGTGCAGTGTGCAGTGTGCAGTGTGCAGTGTGCAGTGTGCAGTGTGCAGTGTGCAGTGTGCAGTGTGCAGTGTGCAGTGTGCAGTGTGCAGTGTGCAGTGTGCAGTGTAGTATAGTATAGTATAGTATAGTATAGTATAGTATAGTATAGTATAGTATAGTATAGTATAGTATAGTATAGTATAGTATAGTATAGTATAGTATAGTATAGTATAGTATAGTATAGTATAGTATAGTATAGTATAGTATAGTATAGTATAGTATAGTATAGTATAGTATAGTATAGTATAGTATAGTATAGTATAGTATAGTATAGTATAGTATAGTATAGTATAGTATAGTATAGTATAGTATAGTATAGTATAGTATAGTATAGTATAGTATAGTATAGTATAGTATAGTATAGTATAGTATAGTATAGTATAGTATAGTATAGTATAGTATAGTATAGTATAGTATAGTATAGTATAGTATAGTATAGTATAGTATAGTATAGTATAGTATAGTATAGTATAGTATAGTATAGTATAGTATAGTATAGTATAGTATAGTATAGTATAGTATAGTATAGTATAGTATAGTATAGTATAGTATAGTATAGTATAGTATAGTATAGTATAGTATAGTATAGTATAGTATAGTATAGTATAGTATAGTATAGTATAGTATAGTATAGTATAGTATAGTATAGTATAGTATAGTATAGTATAGTATAGTATAGTATAGTATAGTATAGTATAGTATAGTATAGTATAGTATAGTATAGTATAGTATAGTATAGTATAGTATAGTATAGTATAGTATAGTATAGTATAGTATAGTATAGTATAGTATAGTATAGTATAGTATAGTATAGTATAGTATAGTATAGTATAGTATAGTATAGTATAGTATAGTATAGTATAGTATAGTATAGTATAGTATAGTATAGTATAGTATAGTATAGTATAGTATAGTATAGTATAGTATAGTATAGTATAGTATAGTATAGTATAGTATAGTATAGTATAGTATAGTATAGTATAGTATAGTATAGTATAGTATAGTATAGTATAGTATAGTATAGTATAGTATAGTATAGTATAGTATAGTATAGTATAGTATAGTATAGTATAGTATAGTATAGTATAGTATAGTATAGTATAGTATAGTATAGTATAGTATAGTATAGTATAGTATAGTATAGTATAGTATAGTATAGTATAGTATAGTATAGTATAGTATAGTATAGTATAGTATAGTATAGTATAGTATAGTATAGTATAGTATAGTATAGTATAGTATAGTATAGTATAGTATAGTATAGTATAGTATAGTATAGTATAGTATAGTATAGTATAGTATAGTATAGTATAGTATAGTATAGTATAGTATAGTATAGTATAGTATAGTATAGTATAGTATAGTATAGTATAGTATAGTATAGTATAGTATAGTATAGTATAGTATAGTATAGTATAGTATAGTATAGTATAGTATAGTATAGTATTGTAACCAACGTAAATTAAAACGAATGGTCTTAATTGTTTATTCTATTTAAATTCTTTATTTTGCAGGTACTTTCAGAGCAACTAGTGAAGCTCTTGATCTGCGAAAGTAGTCTGTGTTTTCTTCTATATTTTAAGTTCTTTTTATAATAGTTTTTAGCTAATTCGACAATTATCGAATCACCCACTTAAATCTATGTTACAACATTTCTTAATACTAGTGTGTGTGTGTGTTAATTAGTTCAAAACAATTTGGTTGTTATTGATCTATATTCATTCAATGCAACTTCCGTACTTGAGTCGGCATAAACATAAGTGTGCCAGAATAACAACAACATACAGTACTTTGTAAACAGCTTGTGGTGTGCATATTATGCTTACCATGCAATGTGTTGTCTAGTGACTATCAACGATATTGATAATTAATATTCTTTTGTTTACAAATAAATGGAACTGCACATTGTGTTGGCATTGACGAAGTCATCTCATGCTACACCTCCCCTTTTCACAAGAATGTTCATATAACTTTTTGTTTTATGGACATTCTTTTATAAATGATTAGGTCAATCAAGCACACATATTGCATTTTACAATTTTGTATTTATTTCATAATTACATACTAAAAAAAATAAAAAATTAGTAATACTTATAATATATATGTTGTATAATTATAAATTTATTTGTTATATTATTTTCTGTGTGCGCGCACATATATAATTTTATATTATTTACTGTTGTACAACTTAAGCCTATTTTTATGTACTATTTGTTCTTTATTGGTTTTCTTATCAACTATTGTTACATTACCTCTTAAATCTATTTTCTTAATTTGAAATGGGCCCTTATATGCTGTTTCTAGCTTATGTCCTGTATCATTTCTAAGCAAGACTAAATCTCCTATTTTAAATTTATAATCTAATACTGTCTTATCATAATTAATTTTTTGTTTTATTTTGTTTTCATTTAAAAGTTTTTTAGCTCTATTTATTGCTACTTCTAGTCTAAATTTAGTTTCCTTAGCATAATTATCTACATTATAAAGTGGTGCAACTCTATCTACTTCATTAAACTGTTTAAAATTGTTAGGAATTTTCCCAAAAACCAATTCGTATGGACAGTAATTATGTACTGTTGATGGTGTCGTGTTAAAACAGTATGTGAAATACTTCAGCCATTCGTCCCAGTCATTTTTGTCTACTGATATGTAATTTCGTACGTATTCATTAAAAGTTCGGTGACTTCTTTCTACTGTACCTAATGTCTGGTGATGATGAGCTGTCGAAGTCAGTTTTTCTATTTTCAATAGGTTGCAAAGTTCTGTCATTATTGAGTTTTTGTATTCCGTGCCCATATCCGAAATGAACGTCTTCATCGGACCGTATATAAGCACAAAATTTTCAAATATCGCCTTGGCGATCGTTTTGGCAGCTTTGTTCTGTATTGGTATTGTTACTAAATATTTAGTCAAATCACATATTAATGTGACTGCATATTCATTACCATAAATTGATTTTGGAAATGGTCCAATTGTATCTACGTACACCGTATCAAAAGCTCTATTCGGTGTTTCAGTTATTGTCATTGGACTTTTAATACGCTTTTCCGTTTTGGCTAATTGGCATTTATGACATGTTTTGACATACCTTGCTATATCTTTTGTCATATTTTTCCAGTAGTAGTATCTTCTGATCTTCTTAGTAGTTCTATATATTCCACAATGTCCTCCTTCGATTGGATCATCATGGTATTTCAGCATTATCTCAAGAATTGCCTTGGCATTCTCGTTATTAATTTGGGTCACCTTATTTAATAGCGCTATCTTAATTTTATTTAATATCTTATTGCCCATTTGTTTAAAATCATTTATCGAGACAAATTCGAAAATTTTCTCAGTAGGTGCCACTTGCATTTTATCTATATTTAGTTTACAGGCTATTTGTTCAAGCCTAGGGAAAAATTGTCCTAAATCAACTTTCCCTTTAATAAACAAATCATCTATTCTTATTTGTGCACAAATAGATTTTCCCTTCTTGATGTAGCATTTATTGGGTAAAATCTTTAATTTATAATATTTTCTGACGTCTACATTATTTAAAGGTACAAATACCTTGGGCTCGTTATTTTTATTCTGCTGTTTATCTACTGGATTACTACTTTTCCTTTCATTCGTCATCGATCTCGTCGTGACTCTCAAAACGGATGTGACCTTTTTATTAATCTCTTTTAAGTCATTAATAGTTATGCGCGATAGAGCATCGGCAACATAATTATCTTTCCCCCTAAGATAAGATACAGTAAAGTCATATTCTTCCAGATCAAGTCTCATTCTTGTCAATTTAGAACTTGGGTTTTTCATGGAAAACAGAAAGGAGAGTGGTCTATGATCAGTTTTAACCAAAAAGTGTTTTCCGTAAATATATGGCCTGAAATGTGTGATAGCCCAGTGTATGGCAGTTAGTTCTTGTTCAATTGTGGATTTATTGCTTTCTCCCTTAGTAAAAGCTTTAGATGCATAGGCCACCGGTAACTGCCTACCACCATGTTCTTGTGTCAGGACTGCACCGCAAGCATGTTTACTTGCATCAGTCGTTATACAAAATTCCTTCGTGAAGTCTGGGTATTGGAGTAATGTTGGGCTCATCAATGCTTTCTTTAAATATTTAAATGCAAAGTCGCAATCCTTTGTCCATTCGAATGCTACCCCCTTCCTGGACAATCTCGTGAGATGCCTGGAATACTCGGAGAAGTTTTTAATAAATCTTCGGTAGTAATTACAAAAAGCAACAAATCTTCGAGCACTATCCGCATCAGTAGGAGTTGGATAGTTTTCGATTACCGAGTACTTACTATCATCCGGCAATATTCCTTTATCTGTACATTTGTGACCAAGGAAGGTGACTTCTTTGGTACCAATAAAATTGGACTGTTATATTCTGAATATGATGGTTCAACTATTTTATCATCTACCAGTTTCTTTACCTGCTTATTTATTTCCTCCTTATGTGATTCTGGTATACGATAGTTTTTAATATATACTGGTTGACTATCTCTGACCCTCAATCTTTGTTCATAGAAGTTATTTGAAGTTATTGGTTCTGCCTCTAAACCAAAAATGTCAGTATATTTCAGACAAAGGTCTGTTAAAATTTTATCGAATTGTTCAGGAAAGTTTTTCTTTAACGAAGACATGACCTCTGACTTTCTTTGACTATTGTGCTTTGTGTGAGTAATTATTTCGTAGTCAGAAATTTTTTCCGTTTTTATATTATTTTGCCTAACTGTTGCTATTTTACTTGTAGTATTCAGGAAACGAATAAATGCTTTCCGTGATTTAACCAGTGTATTTGGGATAAAGACGCCTGGTGTAACCTCCTGATTTGGTATTAGTATTTCATCTTCAAGATGCTCAAAATTAATTTGGCGAATAACTTCTGACCTTGGTGGCAGAATCACTTCAGTGGATTTATTAGTAAGTGGTATTTCTACTGGATATGTAAAATAATGCGGTCTCAAAACAAGAAAATCATATTCTTCATTGAAATCCAGAACGCAATTGTACTTCTTAAAGAAGTCCATTCCAAGTATTCCATCACAAGGAATTGGGAAATTATTCGGAACTACCTGAAAATCATGCGGTATTAAGAAGTTCTCAAACCTTAGATCAAAAAACACATTTCCCAACGATTGAACTTTACCTTGTCCAATTCCACTTAATGTAGTTGTTCTATTTCTATTAATTTGGTCTTTGCAAAAATATTTTGTCTTCATGACCGAAATATCTGCACCCGTGTCCACCAGTAACGTCACCATATCATTTGTATCATTCATTCGCACACTGACAAAATAACTTAAACTGAGGTTGAGATTGTATATACGATTTGAATTTATCTTAGGGGAGCTTCGGAGTTTTCCGAGGCATTTGAGTCTGTGACTCTCACATAGCGTCCATTTCTATGATTGTTGTTTTGTCTTGGTTGATTTCTGCGAGTATTTATTACCTCCTGTTGAGATCTGTTACCGTAACTATTGCCAGAACTCGGCGGGAAATTATATTTTCCACGGAACTGCTTTCTATTTCCATAACCAGAGCTATGATTGAATTTTCGTCTGTAGTACAACACCGCGTTTTGTTCCCCAGCTGCTTCTGTGCAACTGTTTACAAATTTACTGATGGCGTCGTTCATATTGTTAAACTGCCCTGCCTCCATGACAAGTTTTACCCTATCAAGAGTACAGTTCTTAGTCAAAGCCTTGACTGCGACTTGTGTCGAGTACTTTAATGCTAATTCGCAAGGCAGACCATCAGATATGTAAGCATTCTCTAATGCCTTAGTTAAATTTTCGATTTCATTACAGTAATTGTTCGCAGTTTTATTATTTTGCTTGACATTCATTATTTTGGCTGTCAGTACCTCAACCGACTCACCCTTAACTACGTTTTGTAATTTATTTATTATCTCTGTAATCGTCTGTTCATTACTAATTAAATTTCTAGCCGTTCCCTTAAGTTTAGTTTTTATCAAGGATACCGCTGTTACCTCATGGTCGCCCTTTATTGTATTCAATAATTGCAACGAGTCTAAAAATGCACGCAAATTCTCAGACCTACCGTCAAACTCAATGATCAGCCTAGAAGCTGTGTTCAAAAACTCAACAATTGTTTGACCCATCTTCTAAGAAAATTTTTCAAACCGTAATAAGAGTTAAAAGTTTTTTTTTTTAATTTTTCCCAAACTTAAAGTTCAAGATCTTTATTTCCCATATTTTCTTACCATCCTAATTGTTTCTTCTTACTAAATCTGATTCTCCCCTAACGGAATTCCTAGACCTAATGCTTCTCCTATCATTAGGCTCCATAAAAATTATTACAATATTTTCTTAAAACTATGTGTATGTAAATTAATTACGTTTAAATATTTTAATATTTGTCACTAAATATATATATGTATTAAAAAAAACTAGTTGCCTCGAGCGATATGTTCGCTTATAGGCCCTACAAGTGCAGATTATAATTCGCACCTTGCTTATTAAGCTTCTAACTTCTTTTTTTTTACAAAATTAATTAACCAAATTAATATTTTTTTTTTAAATTATTTTTGTTATCCAAGATATTGGATATTTGACGATTAATTTCGTTGATCCGGTTCCACATTTCTGAGCTAGCCGCCCAGCTCGGTGGTGGTGAACTGTTAATGAGCCGATACAAGATAGCTTTTTCTCTTTTTAGCTTCTGAGTTCTGCCCCCTCTTCTTGGCTTTTTTTTGCTACCTTTTCAATAACGCACGCCACTTCCTCTTTCTGTTTGTTGGGCTGCGTCCTTCTTAAGTATTCTTCTATGCTCAACGGCTGAGGTCCTGGCTTCATAGCGGACCTTCCCACACTGTCTTTGGCTTAGACAGGTCCTCTGACGGAGCGTATTTTGGCTGGTCCGTCAGGATCTCAAATTTAT
The DNA here is from genome assembly GCA_963583895.1 of Melanophora roralis. Classification (NCBI taxonomy): domain Eukaryota; kingdom Metazoa; phylum Arthropoda; class Insecta; order Diptera; family Rhinophoridae; genus Melanophora; species Melanophora roralis. The sequence continues at coordinate 9,251,856 of OY757190.1, read as the reverse complement.
TTTCTTCTTAGGTGCAAAATATTTTATGCACTCCAAGAATTTGGCAGGATCGCCATGTAACCAACGTAAATTAAAACGAATGGTCTTAATTGTTTATTCTATTTAAATTCTTTATTTTGCAGGTACTTTCAGAGCAACTAGTGAAGCTCTTGATCTGCGAAAGTAGTCTGTGTTTTCTTCTATATTTTAAGTTCTTTTTATAATAGTTTTTAGCTAATTCGACAATTATCGAATCACCCACTTAAATCTATGTTACAACATTTCTTAATACTAGTGTACGTGTGTGTTAATTAGTTCAAAACAATTTGGTTGTTATTGATCTATATTCATTCAATGCAACTTCCGTACTTGAGTCGGCATAAACATAAGTGTGCCAGAATAACAACAACATACAGTACTTTGTAAACAGCTTGTGGTGTGCATATTATGCTTACCATGCAATGTGTTGTCTAGTGACTATCAACGATATTGATAATTAATATTCTTTTGTTTACAAATAAATGGAACTGCACATTGTGTTGGCATTGACGAAGTCATCTCATGCTACAGTATAGTATAGTATAGTATAGTATAGTATAGTATAGTATAGTATAGTATAGTATAGTATAGTATAGTATAGTATAGTATAGTATAGTATAGTATAGTATAGTATAGTATAGTATAGTATAGTATAGTATAGTATAGTATAGTATAGTATAGTATAGTATAGTATAGTATAGTATAGTATAGTATAGTATAGTATAGTATAGTATAGTATAGTATAGTATAGTATAGTATAGTATAGTATAGTATAGTATAGTATAGTATAGTATAGTATAGTATAGTATAGTATAGTATAGTATAGTATAGTATAGTATAGTATAGTATAGTATAGTATAGTATAGTATAGTATAGTATAGTATAGTATAGTATAGTATAGTATAGTATAGTATAGTATAGTATAGTATAGTATAGTATAGTATAGTATAGTATAGTATAGTATAGTATAGTATAGTATAGTATAGTATAGTATAGTATAGTATAGTATAGTATAGTATAGTATAGTATAGTAGTATAGTATAGTATAGTATAGTATAGTATAGTATAGTATAGTATAGTATAGTATAGTATAGTATAGTATAGTATAGTATAGTATAGTATAGTATAGTATAGTATAGTATAGTATAGTATAGTATAGTATAGTATAGTATAGTATAGTATAGTATAGTATAGTATAGTATAGTATAGTATAGTATAGTATAGTATAGTATAGTATAGTATAGTATAGTATAGTATAGTATAGTATAGTATAGTATAGTATAGTATAGTATAGTATAGTATAGTATAGTATAGTATAGTATAGTATAGTATAGTATAGTATAGTATAGTATAGTATAGTATAGTATAGTATAGTATAGTATAGTATAGTATAGTATAGTATAGTATAGTATAGTATAGTATAGTATAGTATAGTATAGTATAGTATAGTATAGTATAGTATAGTATAGTATAGTATAGTATAGTATAGTATAGTATAGTATAGTATAGTATAGTATAGTATAGTATAGTATAGTATAGTATAGTATAGTATAGTATAGTATAGTATAGTATAGTATAGTATAGTATAGTATAGTATAGTATAGTATAGTATAGTATAGTATAGTATAGTATAGTATAGTATAGTATAGTATAGTATAGTATAGTATAGTATAGTATAGTATAGTATAGTATAGTATAGTATAGTATAGTATAGTATAGTATAGTATAGTATAGTATAGTATAGTATAGTATAGTATAGTATAGTATAGTATAGTATAGTATAGTATAGTATAGTATAGTATAGTATAGTATAGTATAGTATAGTATAGTATAGTATAGTATAGTATAGTATAGTATAGTATAGTATAGTATAGTATAGTATAGTATAGTATAGTATAGTATAGTATAGTATAGTATAGTATAGTATAGTATAGTATAGTATAGTATAGTATAGTATAGTATAGTATAGTATAGTATAGTATAGTATAGTATAGTATAGTATAGTATAGTATAGTATAGTATAGTATAGTATAGTATAGTATAGTATAGTATAGTATAGTATAGTATAGTATAGTATAGTATAGTATAGTATAGTATAGTATAGTATAGTATAGTATAGTATAGTATAGTATAGTATAGTATAGTATAGTATAGTATAGTATAGTATAGTATAGTATAGTATAGTATAGTATAGTATAGTATAGTATAGTATAGTATAGTATAGTATAGTATAGTATAGTATAGTATAGTATAGTATAGTATAGTATAGTATAGTATAGTATAGTATAGTATAGTATAGTATAGTATAGTATAGTATAGTATAGTATAGTATAGTATAGTATAGTATAGTATAGTATAGTATAGTATAGTATAGTATAGTATAGTATAGTATAGTATAGTATAGTATAGTATAGTATAGTATAGTATAGTATAGTATAGTATAGTATAGTATAGTATAGTATAGTATAGTATAGTATAGTATAGTATAGTATAGTATAGTATAGTATAGTATAGTATAGTATAGTATAGTATAGTATAGTATAGTATAGTATAGTATAGTATAGTATAGTATAGTATAGTATAGTATAGTATAGTATAGTATAGTATAGTATAGTATAGTATAGTATAGTATAGTATAGTATAGTATAGTATAGTATAGTATAGTATAGTATAGTATAGTATAGTATAGTATAGTATAGTATAGTATAGTATAGTATAGTATAGTATAGTATAGTATAGTATAGTATAGTATAGTATAGTATAGTATAGTATAGTATAGTATAGTATAGTATAGTATAGTATAGTATAGTATAGTATAGTATAGTATAGTATAGTATAGTATAGTATAGTATAGTATAGTATAGTATAGTATAGTATAGTATAGTATAGTATAGTATAGTATAGTATAGTATAGTATAGTATAGTATAGTATAGTATAGTATAGTATAGTATAGTATAGTATAGTATAGTATAGTATAGTATAGTATAGTATAGTATAGTATAGTATAGTATAGTATAGTATAGTATAGTATAGTATAGTATAGTATAGTATAGTATAGTATAGTATAGTATAGTATAGTATAGTATAGTATAGTATAGTATAGTATAGTATAGTATAGTATAGTATAGTATAGTATAGTATAGTATAGTATAGTATAGTATAGTATAGTATAGTATAGTATAGTATAGTATAGTATAGTATAGTATAGTATAGTATAGTATAGTATAGTATAGTATAGTATAGTATAGTATAGTATAGTATAGTATAGTATAGTATAGTATAGTATAGTATAGTATAGTATAGTATAGTATAGTATAGTATAGTATAGTATAGTATAGTATAGTATAGTATAGTATAGTATAGTATAGTATAGTATAGTATAGTATAGTATAGTATAGTATAGTATAGTATAGTATAGTATAGTATAGTATAGTATAGTATAGTATAGTATAGTATAGTATAGTATAGTATAGTATAGTATAGTATAGTATAGTATAGTATAGTATAGTATAGTATAGTATAGTATAGTATAGTATAGTATAGTATAGTATAGTATAGTATAGTATAGTATAGTATAGTATAGTATAGTATAGTATAGTATAGTATAGTATAGTATAGTATAGTATAGTATAGTATAGTATAGTATAGTATAGTATAGTATAGTATAGTATAGTATAGTATAGAGTATAGTATAGTATAGTATAGTATAGTATAGTATAGTATAGTATAGTATAGTATAGTATAGTATAGTATAGTATAGTATAGTATAGTATAGTATAGTATAGTATAGTATAGTATAGTATAGTATAGTATAGTATAGTATAGTATAGTATAGTATAGTATAGTATAGTATAGTATAGTATAGTATAGTATAGTATAGTATAGTATAGTATAGTATAGTATAGTATAGTATAGTATAGTATAGTATAGTATAGTATAGTATAGTATAGTATAGTATAGTATAGTATAGTATAGTATAGTATAGTATAGTATAGTATAGTATAGTATAGTATAGTATAGTATAGTATAGTATAGTATAGTATAGTATAGTATAGTATAGTATAGTATAGTATAGTATAGTATAGTATAGTATAGTATAGTATAGTATAGTATAGTATAGTATAGTATAGTATAGTATAGTATAGTATAGTATAGTATAGTATAGTATAGTATAGTATAGTATAGTATAGTATAGTATAGTATAGTATAGTATAGTATAGTATAGTATAGTATAGTATAGTATAGTATAGTATAGTATAGTATAGTATAGTATAGTATAGTATAGTATAGTATAGTATAGTATAGTATAGTATAGTATAGTATAGTATAGTATAGTATAGTATAGTATAGTATAGTATAGTATAGTATAGTATAGTATAGTATAGTATAGTATAGTATAGTATAGTATAGTATAGTATAGTATAGTATAGTATAGTATAGTATAGTATAGTATAGTATAGTATAGTATAGTATAGTATAGTATAGTATAGTATAGTATAGTATAGTATAGTATAGTATAGTATAGTATAGTATAGTATAGTATAGTATAGTATAGTATAGTATAGTATAGTATAGTATAGTATAGTATAGTATAGTATAGTATAGTATAGTATAGTATAGTATAGTATAGTATAGTATAGTATAGTATAGTATAGTATAGTATAGTATAGTATAGTATAGTATAGTATAGTATAGTATAGTATAGTATAGTATAGTATAGTATAGTATAGTATAGTATAGTATAGTATAGTATAGTATAGTATAGTATAGTATAGTATAGTATAGTATAGTATAGTATAGTATAGTATAGTATAGTATAGTATAGTATAGTATAGTATAGTATAGTATAGTATAGTATAGTATAGTATAGTATAGTATAGTATAGTATAGTATAGTATAGTATAGTATAGTATAGTATAGTATAGTATAGTATAGTATAGTATAGTATAGTATAGTATAGTATAGTATAGTATAGTATAGTATAGTATAGTATAGTATAGTATAGTATAGTATAGTATAGTATAGTATAGTATAGTATAGTATAGTATAGTATAGTATAGTATAGTATAGTATAGTATAGTATAGTATAGTATAGTATAGTATAGTATAGTATAGTATAGTATAGTATAGTATAGTATAGTATAGTATAGTATAGTATAGTATAGTATAGTATAGTATAGTATAGTATAGTATAGTATAGTATAGTATAGTATAGTATAGTATAGTATAGTATAGTATAGTATAGTATAGTATAGTATAGTATAGTATAGTATAGTATAGTATAGTATAGTATAGTATAGTATAGTATAGTATAGTATAGTATAGTATAGTATAGTATAGTATAGTATAGTATAGTATAGTATAGTATAGTATAGTATAGTATAGTATAGTATAGTATAGTATAGTATAGTATAGTATAGTATAGTATAGTATAGTATAGTATAGTATAGTATAGTATAGTATAGTATAGTATAGTATAGTATAGTATAGTATAGTATAGTATAGTATAGTATAGTATAGTATAGTATAGTATAGTATAGTATAGTATAGTATAGTATAGTATAGTATAGTATAGTATAGTATAGTATAGTATAGTATAGTATAGTATAGTATAGTATAGTATAGTATAGTATAGTATAGTATAGTATAGTATAGTATAGTATAGTATAGTATAGTATAGTATAGTATAGTATAGTATAGTATAGTATAGTATAGTATAGTATAGTATAGTATAGTATAGTATAGTATAGTATAGTATAGTATAGTATAGTATAGTATAGTATAGTATAGTATAGTATAGTATAGTATAGTATAGTATAGTATAGTATAGTATAGTATAGTATAGTATAGTATAGTATAGTATAGTATAGTATAGTATAGTATAGTATAGTATAGTATAGTATAGTATAGTATAGTATAGTATAGTATAGTATAGTATAGTATAGTATAGTATAGTATAGTATAGTATAGTATAGTATAGTATAGTATAGTATAGTATAGTATAGTATAGTATAGTATAGTATAGTATAGTATAGTATAGTATAGTATAGTATAGTATAGTATAGTATAGTATAGTATAGTATAGTATAGTATAGTATAGTATAGTATAGTATAGTATAGTATAGTATAGTATAGTATAGTATAGTATAGTATAGTATAGTATAGTATAGTATAGTATAGTATAGTATAGTATAGTATAGTATAGTATAGTATAGTATAGTATAGTATAGTATAGTATAGTATAGTATAGTATAGTATAGTATAGTATAGTATAGTATAGTATAGTATAGTATAGTATAGTATAGTATAGTATAGTATAGTATAGTATAGTATAGTATAGTATAGTATAGTATAGTATAGTATAGTATAGTATAGTATAGTATAGTATAGTATAGTATAGTATAGTATAGTATAGTATAGTATAGTATAGTATAGTATAGTATGTATAGTATAGTATAGTATAGTATAGTATAGTATAGTATAGTATAGTATAGTATAGTATAGTATAGTATAGTATAGTATAGTATAGTATAGTATAGTATAGTATAGTATAGTATAGTATAGTATAGTATAGTATAGTATAGTATAGTATAGTATAGTATAGTATAGTATAGTATAGTATAGTATAGTATAGTATAGTATAGTATAGTATAGTATAGTATAGTATAGTATAGTATAGTATAGTATAGTATAGTATAGTATAGTATAGTATAGTATAGTATAGTATAGTATAGTATAGTATAGTATAGTATAGTATAGTATAGTATAGTATAGTATAGTATAGTATAGTATAGTATAGTATAGTATAGTATAGTATAGTATAGTATAGTATAGTATAGTATAGTATAGTATAGTATAGTATAGTATAGTATAGTATAGTATAGTATAGTATAGTATAGTATAGTATAGTATAGTATAGTATAGTATAGTATAGTATAGTATAGTATAGTATAGTATAGTATAGTATAGTATAGTATAGTATAGTATAGTATAGTATAGTATAGTATAGTATAGTATAGTATAGTATAGTATAGTATAGTATAGTATAGTATAGTATAGTATAGTATAGTATAGTATAGTATAGTATAGTATAGTATAGTATAGTATAGTATAGTATAGTATAGTATAGTATAGTATAGTATAGTATAGTATAGTATAGTATAGTATAGTATAGTATAGTATAGTATAGTATAGTATAGTATAGTATAGTATAGTATAGTATAGTATAGTATAGTATAGTATAGTATAGTATAGTATAGTATAGTATAGTATAGTATAGTATAGTATAGTATAGTATAGTATAGTATAGTATAGTATAGTATAGTATAGTATAGTATAGTATAGTATAGTATAGTATAGTATAGTATAGTATAGTATAGTATAGTATAGTATAGTATAGTATAGTATAGTATAGTATAGTATAGTATAGTATAGTATAGTATAGTATAGTATAGTATAGTATAGTATAGTATAGTATAGTATAGTATAGTATAGTATAGTATAGTATAGTATAGTATAGTATAGTATAGTATAGTATAGTATAGTATAGTATAGTATAGTATAGTATAGTATAGTATAGTATAGTATAGTATAGTATAGTATAGTATAGTATAGTATAGTATAGTATAGTATAGTATAGTATAGTATAGTATAGTATAGTATAGTATAGTATAGTATAGTATAGTATAGTATAGTATAGTATAGTATAGTATAGTATAGTATAGTATAGTATAGTATAGTATAGTATAGTATAGTATAGTATAGTATAGTATAGTATAGTATAGTATAGTATAGTATAGTATAGTATAGTATAGTATAGTATAGTATAGTATAGTATAGTATAGTATAGTATAGTATAGTATAGTATAGTATAGTATAGTATAGTATAGTATAGTATAGTATAGTATAGTATAGTATAGTATAGTATAGTATAGTATAGTATAGTATAGTATAGTATAGTATAGTATAGTATAGTATAGTATAGTATAGTATAGTATAGTATAGTATAGTATAGTATAGTATAGTATAGTATAGTATAGTATAGTATAGTTATAGTATAGTATAGTATAGTATAGTATAGTATAGTATAGTATAGTATAGTATAGTATAGTATAGTATAGTATAGTATAGTATAGTATAGTATAGTATAGTATAGTATAGTATAGTATAGTATAGTATAGTATAGTATAGTATAGTATAGTATAGTATAGTATAGTATAGTATAGTATAGTATAGTATAGTATAGTATAGTATAGTATAGTATAGTATAGTATAGTATAGTATAGTATAGTATAGTATAGTATAGTATAGTATAGTATAGTATAGTATAGTATAGTATAGTATAGTATAGTATAGTATAGTATAGTATAGTATAGTATAGTATAGTATAGTATAGTATAGTAAAAAACTCCCAAATACAGTTTAGGCTAATGAGTTATATAGCCTAATAGAGCACCCCTTAGTCTTCATTATGCATATGGTCTATATGAGTGACAAAGAAAGACTTGGCCAAATATGCACAAAATCCTTCAAGGATATCATAATTTTTCCCAAAGTGAAATTTTTAAAATTAAAAAAAAAAAAACTACAAACACAATTTATACATATAAGTTACATAATTTATTAGGACACCCCTTGGTCTATATTTTCCATTCCATTTTAGTTGTTCATCTTACGAAGATTTTTCATAAAAAATATCTATTTTTAAACTTATTTTATATGCTGTCTAAAAATATATTAGCTATCAGACTATTCTTGTTTTAATAAGGAATATTTCGAACACGTTTTCCATATGGTAAGGTCTGGAAACTGGGATTTATTTCCTGGTACTGACCTATTTGATTAAGTAAATTGTTAACATGAGCTCTGTTAAATGCGTAACATGGCTATGTTAACTCCAAAATTGGCTTTGCTAAAAATTGTGGTTTTTGTCTCTGCTAGTTAAATACGTATTTATCTTCACACAGGTGTCACAAAACTGTATTTAAAACAACAAAAAAAATGGAAACACCTAGTTAAAAGATGACAAAAGTTCTGAATTATACCTAGGAATCGAATTGTAATGATCTAAAAATAAAACAAAAAGTTTACATAATAACCTTAAAAGACTCAAAAATTAGTCAAAACGTAAAAGATTAAATTTTTTTCATCTTAATACGAGTTATGGTATTATATTAAAAAAGTTTAAAATTATCAAGGGAAAATGATTTACGTTTATCTATTAAAAGTTTCTTGTTAATGTAAAAACGTATTTGGACATAAACATAATAGGTGCCTCCGTAGTAAATAAAAAATCATTTGCAGTGTAGCTTTCGTTGTAGATTTTCTAATCAAAATTTTCTGAAGAAACCACATTTGCAATGCGCTAAAAGGTCTCAAGATTTTTTATATATGTAGTTCCATACTTACGAAATTATTACAGGGTTAAGTAAAAACAATTTCCTTTATTCCTGGTTTCTCATAGTTTTAATTATAAAATGCACAAAAATTTTTTTTCATTTATTATTTGCTGTGTTCTTGACATAACTACTCATAAAACTGTGAAACTTATTTTTTCTTTGGTGTGGATTAAGTCAGAATAATGTTGACCGCGTGTACGGCCTTTTTTCGTAAAAGTTATTTTTTGGGTGGGCCATTTATTGCTTTAAATTAGGGTTGTTAACCGTCCTCTTTTTTCTGGACACTGTCCTGTTTTTGGGCATCCGTCCTTCAAAAAAAATCGGCGTCCGGAAAAATCCTACATTTTTAACAAACGCTAATTTAGTTATTTCGCAAAATGCAACGGCTAAATAAAATATAAATGGTATTGAAATATTTGAAAACAATCCTTTTTTATTATTTTTCCGAAAAGAACGTATATTTTATTGTTAAAAAAAAGATGCCAACCTCGTTACAATTGTGTTTTAACTTTTTATCATTTTTTTTCTTACTTACTTGAAGTAACCTGTGTTCAGAATTCTTATCTTACATATTTACTTCAAGTACTTTGCCACTGAATTACTTTAAAAGTATATTTTTGCCGTTAAAGCAATTTTTTTTTTGAAAAAGTTTATTGTGTTTAAACCTTCAACAAACCCTATAAATAAATATTAAACTGTTAGAAACTTTTTTTTTGTTAATGTCCGGAAAAGTCCGGCTTTTTTGCACTGGTTGTCCTCTTTTTTTGAATTTGGAGATAACAACCCTAGTTTAAATTTAACTTGGCGGTTATTTTAAATCTGGCAATACTTATGTCATTCTATTTTGTCACAAATTCAGTATACGCTAAACGAAATGAATCGATTTACGTTTGGGTTTTATTTTTAAAAAACAAAGATAATTGTCCGAAAACTGCACAAAAATGTCGTACAAAATTTGGTTGCAGAGAAGGATCAACAGTGCCCGCTCTTCATAGTATTGATGAGAACGACGTTTGGTTTCAACAGAATGGTACCTATAACCGTTTAATTAGCCCAATAGGTGATGCCAATTGGCCGCCAAGAAGCACGATATGACACCGTCGAACTATTTTCTGTATGGCGCCGCACAGTGGCTGAAAATCGTTTTTCATTGGCCAAAAGTCGAATTTTTTTTTTGTCACCGAGTTTTAAGATATTTACGCCTTTTTGGAGCTAATACCTATATCCATGTTAAGGTAGCCAAAAAATTAGGTTTAACTATTGACACCGTTAAGGACAACAATCGTGATGCCATTTTTGATATAAAACATCATACACTCGAAAATGGAAGAGGAGGAAGTAGAAGAAACTTTAAATACATATGTATTTCGAAACAAACTTTTTTACCTGCATACACATGTACATATAAGTGTAACAAGCATATACCTAGGGCATAAACATACATACAAGCAAACAGGCGTGCATCTATTGCTATTGCAAACTATAACTTTTTTGCCAATTTTTGTTTTTAGCTATTAACAAATGCAAAAACATGTCCTCGTAATTAATATATTATAAGTATGTACATACTATGTATGTATGTATGTATGTATGTATGTATGTATGTATGTATGTATGTATGTATGTATGTATGTATGTATGTATGTATGTATGTATATCATAACGAAAATATAAACATATGATCCGTTTAATAAATTTAGCTAGCATCACACATAAGTACTTATCTATAAAATAATTTAGCAATTGTTTTACTCTCAGTGATAAGTGACGGCGAGAAAACCCACGGACGTAATGCACAGAGAAATGATAAAAAAAACCAATTCAGCATGAATGAATGAATAACAGAGCCATTAACACACAAATGTTAAAGCTTTACTAGTATATGTGCATGAGTAAATGTGTTCTTTTTTTTTTTTGCCAAAATACAAAAAAATAAATGTGAAAGAAAAATAAAAACACGACACACGCTCGGTTGGCGAATCACTACAATTTATCAACTCAAAGTGTGAAAGTCGGGCAGTTGGCTCTGTGAAAAATACAGAGAACAACTTATATTAAATTAAATTGAGCCCAACACACGCAATAAAAAAATTTAAAAAATATTTAATTAACAAATGTGACAAATTGATCAATAATAAATTAAAAAATATTTAATTGCATTTAAATAATACCAAAAATAAATTTTAACAAATTATAATAAGTAAAACCCCCACCGTTAATATAAAACAAAAACGAAAATATCTTTAACGTTTTAAGCAATAAATAAATTTTTAAACAAATTAAAAAGAAAAAGTGTTTAGTGCTTTAAAAATTTTAAACAATAAAGATAACAAAAACATTAATTTAAAATGTGCCATAGTTCTGTAGTCGAAAAGGAGCAAATCGAAAAGTGCATAGAAAATGGTATGCCAACAAAACTTATAAAAACTATAAAATATACGATGCGAAAACGTGCTGTTAATGAAGAGATTAATCGAAAGAATTTGCAACAACAAAACATTCTACATCAAAAAATTTCTAACAATAACAACAAAAGTACTTTAGAAACAACACATCCTGAAATATCTACAGTATTAGTTTCGAAATGTCCTTTTGGTCATGGAAAACTTTCAACACCTTTATTTTCAACATATTTTAACACATCCATTACGCCACCCACAACTAAATCCAAAATAATAGACGAATTAGATATTTCTAACAACAACTTGTACAACCGACTTTGCCAAAACACAAACATTTTAGAAGCAGCAGACAATGATAATAATATAACAGATTTAAGTGATCACTTTAATGATGACGGAAAACTGTTGTTAGCTTCAAAAGAAATATACAACGGTGACATTTTTGCTAAAAGTACTCAGTTAACAAGAGAATTTGTCTACAAAATGCAACAGGCAATAAGAAGGTTACACCACAGCAAAATTTACACGTGAGTGTTAATGACGCATTAAAATTTTATGAGAGCGTTTAGTTGTGTTTTATGTCTATGTAGTATGTGTGTGCATCTGCAATGGTGTAAAGTATACAGTTTGTGACAAGTAAAAAGTCTGTGCTAAAGAAGATTTTTTTTTAAATGTTAATTAAGAAACTAATTAAAGAATCAAAAATTGCAATCTTAAATAGTTAAAAAAAAATGTATTGAAAAAGTATAGAAATATGTCAATATGGAAAATTTGCCTTTAATGCAAACACCCATTTTGTTTTCACCGATCGTGTAAGCAGAGTAAATAAATCAAAGAAGATGTGCTCGTAAGGGGAAACCCTTTTTTTATAAAAACACTCGTGCGAATCCTTTAAAATATGTAGTTTAATTTAAGAAAAAAATATATTGTAAAATTGGCAAGGCCGCAAAAACCAACAAATTTTCAGTTGCAGCTCTGCAAATCCCTATATCCACTCCCCCCTTAGTACAAAAAGAATTTTGCAATTAAGTTTAATTTTAAATTTATAAGATATTTTGTGCAAGTAAAATTTTTTTGTGTGTTAGTGGAAAAACGAGAGAAAATGTGAGTGTATTGGATTTTTTGCATTGTTACTTGCATGTGTAAACGCTTAGTGTTGCGTACACATAGTAATCAATCACGATGTTAAACCATTTGAGCAACTGATAATAAAAATAAATAAAAATATTTACGTCAGGTGAATTCAATTTGAAAAGAAACACACAAAATAATATCCTGCGTTTTTGCTCTTCTGATAAATTAAACAATAACAAAAAAGTAAACAAAATTTGACAAGGACAAAAATAAATTTCGCCATTATCGCAAATCGAAAAATAACTAAACATACCCATGCATTCACTGACGCAAAATACGAGTACATCTGGAAAAACTTGAAATGACAAATATATATTTTGCTTTAACACAGTGTTGCTGTGTGTAATAACATTTTTATTTTGTTCTTAAATATTAACCATATTAAATAATTACGTTATTTGATTTAATCAAATTCTTAAAGTTTCCTTGAGCCAAATAAGCATGTACCGTGTTGACACACATTTTATTTAAATGCATTTGCACGAAAGCAAATTAGAGTAATTAATAGAAAATTTAAAAATAGGTTTCTTTTAGCTTATTTAAGGAATAATTTAAATTGTTTTTACTTTGTAATTCCAAAATTTTTTAAAACTTATTTACATTGGTCATTTTATAACCTGTCATCTGCAACCTGGTACGCACCTTGAAAAAACTTAGAAATAAATCATTAATTCCTTTCTATGCTAAACTACTAGTGAATACTTTTTCTGGTTGCCTACTGTATAATTGAAAAAAATACAAACTGCAATATTTCTTCGAGTAATATTTACAATGTACTTTTTTTTAAAGTGATGCCAACTACAGAAATATTGTGCAGGAAAGAAAAAATAGGACTTATTTATTAAATAAATTTTTCGTAAATCAAAATTAAGAAAATTATTTAAAATAGTTTAAATTTTTTGTTTTTTTTTTTTTTTTTTAATATGTATGTACATTTTTTTCATACAATCATACTAAAAAAACAAAAATTATAAAGCAAGTGATGTCATGATTCTGGATAATCTTCCTAATTTTTGTTTTTTACGCGGTGTGACGAATCTCATATCAAACTAAACTTATAAGAACAAATGACGTCTACAACTGATAACCATGCATTTTTTTTTTATCAGTTTACCTGCACATATTCGTATTTAAAATTCGCTTTTATGAAAAACTTATGTTGTTAAGCTGTTTTAAACACGTAATATGATCGATATTTTTATTCAGTGGCCGTAATGATTACGCCAAAAACATAAATCTCATAATATAATAATTGTTATTTTGATTTTTATAATTTTTGTCAAAAAATTATTATAATTTTTAATTTAAATATTTTTATCAAAAGATAATTAATTTTTTGATTTTTATTTTTTTTACTTTTTGACAGAAATAATTATTATTTTTAAATATTTTATTTTCATTTTTCACAGTAAGCGCTTTTTTTTGGTAATTTAAAGTATAAAAATTTTTCTGTCAAAATATTAAAAATCAAAAAATAATTATTATTAATTGAAAAAAAAACTAAATATCAAAAGTTTTTAATTGTTTAAAAAAAATTCAAAATCAAAAATTTAAAAAGCACTTGGTTTTCCAAAAATCTTGTTTAATATTACTAAAACGGTGTTCTTCCTTGTGTATGCTTATTTCTTTAAAAATTCGAAAATTATTATTGTTTACAGTCTCTGTATTAAAATATTTTTGAACTTTGTTGTTTTTTGTAATTGAGAGTTTTTATTAGTTGTACATACATATATTGAATTTTTGTATTCTTAAATGAAAACTTAAATCCAACGCCTTTTTTTGTTTAATATCACTTAAGGCGCCCGCATGTTAAATGCTAAAAATTAGGCACAAAAAAGCAATAAAATGAGTTGTTTTACAACTTTTTTGTTTTTTTTTTTTTTTTTGCAAACATACTGTATGCAAAATATTTTAGTATAAAACAATAGTAATGCAATTAAGGCGTTTTTTGTGAATGTTTCAAGCAGTTTTTAATTGTTTAATTTTTACAAGGTATAAGGGATACAGTGCACATAGCACTGTTGCAAAGTTATACGTATTTTTATTTTTTTTTAAATACACGTACATTAACATATTCTTATAATGCGAATTTAATTCATTTGTTTTCACTGAAATTTCAATTAACACTTTAGTTAAAAAAAAAAAAAAAACAAAAAAATAGAGCGATTATTTTATGTACAAGATCTATTTACAACACTGTATCATGCATAATGATGTTTTTATTTGTGTGCAAAATTGTATGCAGTTGCTGGCGGGGAGCACTATACATACAAATGCATACATAATCGTTTTTACGATAAACATTGTTAGAAAAAAAGGCAATTTGTCGGGGAGGTACTACGAAATATTTTGCGGTACAGGGGGAATATAAAATAAACTGTTGCAGAGTAGTTCATTCAATATAAAAATTGCATGCGTTTTTGCACGTACACCACTTGCTATATGAGTTCCTAGCAAAATGGGTGTAAAAAAGACTAGAGTAGCTAAAAGCTGATGATTGGTTAGAATTAATTTATTTTTTACATTTGTTTATGTCTTTCTCAAGATACCTATAAATAATGCATGGAATGATCTAAAGTAATTATGTATCTATGTACATGTATCTTGTTAATTTTTTTCCAGATTGCTGACCAAAACAACACAACCTGCTCATCTTGTAGCGATTGCTTTTGTTACATTTATTTTGCTAACTGTTTGGCCGGAACTTTTTGATGGTCAAGAATCAAAGCATCAATATCAGCAGCATGAACAAATAATGGACACATCAATGTCATCTGCAAGTCATGGACAAGAAATTCGGGTAAAAAGAAATAATATGTTAGCGTTGATCGCTTACTTAGGTGCATTCTCAACGCATTTCGGTGCTCAGATATGGATGACTTTTGTGTCAGGTAAGAGTATTCTATTGTAAACAATCTGCTTCAAAAGCTCTTAGTTAAGGTTTATTATGCATACAAATCGTTATCTTAATACCAGATTTTCGTTTATTTCGATAAATGGCCTGCAAATATATCACAATTACCGCAAAAAAAAATCATGACTTAAAAAATACGAGTAAGGGCCTTTATAATTTAAGGCAAAGGTATGTATGTATGACATGCACATATGAACAGGGTGTCTGGCGACAGGATTATATTTTCAAACTTAAATAAAAAAACGTAATAATTGACACAAAGTTTAATTAAAAGCATTGAACGGTAGAATGGAAGTGCGGATTTAATTTTTTAGAGAGTATGTCATCAAGATATCTTCCGTCGAGTTGAACACACTGCTCAAAACGGAGCCTTGCGTTCTGCACCACACGCTGCAGTAAACTTGGTTAAATTGAGCTGATTCCTCGGCAATTATTTGAGGAAGCCTCATAAAAAATCCATGGAAGTTAGATCGGGCGACCATGGCCATGGGATGCCCCCCAAAGCGACTGACCAGTTTTTGGGGGGAATTTTCTTGAAGCAAATTAATCGAAGCTCTGGCTTCTATGAAACCACGTGTGTAAAGAGTACGATAAATAACCTCGCAGGTTTGGCAAAAAGAATTCCGTTATCATGCGTCGATAATTTTCACCGTTGACATTCGTCGCCTGGCCTTGAGAATTTTCGACAAAAATGGTCCAACTAACCCATGTGTGGATAAAGCAATGCAATGGCTTTTGATGTTTTAATAGAGGGTTGTGGGTTCTTGGAACCCAGTAACGGTGTGGCCGTTTCACTTTCTTTCAGTTCTTGAACGATTTCAATTATTAAAGGGTGGAACTTCAAATCCTTTTTTAAAATTTTATAAATAATCGCTCTTAGAAGTCCCAGTAAGGCTGCTCTTTTCGGTATTGAAAGTCGAGGATTTTCACATAAACTGCTTTCAACTAGTTAAGGAGTATTAAATTAACACCTGGTCTATCACATATTCGCCGCCTTTTTTCGTCAATAACTTTTATTTTTTACTAATTTTCAAATGGAAAAAAATAACAAACAGAAATAATTATTATTATTTCTAATAATAAATCTAAAATTGAAAAAGTCCCTTGTTAAAATAAATCAAGTTTTTTTTATTTTGAGTGTTGTTAATAATAAACTATTATTTTAAATGACTATTTAATGGTGTCGGCTTTAGGCCGACGCTGGTACATTTTTGCTCAGCTGTCGCCGCCGACAATTTTACGACGAATTGGACTTTTGTAACTGATTCCAAAAAAAATTTTTGTTATTAAAATGAGGAACTTACCAGTATAGGATAGTATGACTTTTGGGTAAAACCCAACTATGGTAGGAAGGGTCAATAAATAATGAATATTTGCAAAATTTGGTAAGACAATTTCTTTTTTAAATAGACTTATGCATGCATGACTGCATCTATTTATCCATATTTATTCGGATTAAATGCGGTTGAATATTACTTTCGAAAGTAAGATTTATATGAAACCAATTGTAAATGATGGATTGATCGCAATTAAATCAGGTCACGCGATTGATGACATATCACCCTTATTGTGTTTGGCGTTGGCGTTGGCGTAGTCGTTTTTAGTTCTTTGGTAGCGTCTAACAAATACGCCAATGTTAAATAAATAGCGCTCTTGTCATTTCGTCACTTTGCCAAAAATATTACATTGTCGATTGTGAAATTTTTACAAGGAAAAATACGGCACTGGGCCGCAATTAAAATAAGAAAATTTTTATAAAAATTCCTATAAAAAACAAAGGCAACTTTAACGATCCAGTAAAATTTTAAATGTTATTAAATGCCGTAATTAACATCCTGCTTAAAGGGTGAATTTTATGCAATTGGTTTATTTTAAGGGTATTGTTGAAATTTTACTTTTGTGTATTTATTACAAATACCATCATTTTACTCCTTTTACCTAAATTAATTAAAAATTTTAAAAATATTTTTAAACAAAAATTTTACATAAAGGAAAACATCTATCTTTTTAAAAATTTATGAAAACATGTATGCACTTATGTTTGTAAGCATGTAATGTTTAAACGATTTTCTCGGCTACTAAGTTGTGACCTTATTGTAAAGTGCCTTCATTCAATTTTGCAGCAAATAAATACTTGTTCAAAATTTAATGACAGTTTTTGTTATTTCTGATAATGGCGACGACCGACACCAACCCTGAATTTTTAATGCATAACATATTGAAAAATAATACTGAGTTGGGATTTTATAAATTAAAATAACAACATCTTTCATTTTCTTTATCTTTACAGGGCTTTCATTATATTTTTCATTGCCTCGTCATATGTTTGGCCAATGCCAGCAAATATTATTTCCCAAATATTTTGCTATGAATGCAGCACTTAGTATTACAATGCTTTTACTTTATGTAAAGTATTTTCTCAACACATGGACTCAAGAGAAATGCATACAATTGGGTTCATTAGCTTTAACGGGTGGTATTGAATTGTTGGTAAGGTTGTACTTGGCACCACCACTGCTACGTTTAATGCAAGAAAAATATAAGATTGAAGGAACAATTGGCAGTGGCAAGGAGATTGGTAGCCTTGTGCAGGGTGATTTAATAAAATGCCCCCACTATCAGCGCATACACAAGGCCTTCCGTCGTATTCATATGACGGTGGCTATTGGTAATATGATCACCATGGCAGCTAGTTGTTTACAACTGTATTTCATTGCACAACATTTACAAATTTCTATAGTTTATTAATACAATTTACAATTAGAAGAATAATTTGCCCATTTAAGTTATTTTTAGGAATTTAAAATTATGTATTAACAAAATTAACAAAGCTTTAAGGTTGTTAAGCAGCTTTAGGTATACATATTTTTAAATTGTGTCTTAAACAAAAAATTAAGTCGTTAAAACACATATACACATATGTATGAACATACTTATATATCGTTTAATAAAACGTAAAACTTGTTACTGGACAAAAACTTTAAAATCTGTTATTTTGTTAAATATTTTTTATGGGTACACTGATAATATAAAATTTATATTTCTAACATTTAATATCTACATATGTGTATATGCATTTTAAATAAACTTCAAAAAAAATCCACGCAAAATATGAACGTAATCGTTCCTACATTCTACAAAATCTTTTGTTGTTTTGTATAATGAAATTCTTGCATAAAATATAGGAAATTAATTTAATTTTTTGTTCGTTTTACGAAATAAGTTCTCCCGGAAAAATTTTAAAGGTTAAGAAATTATTTCAAAATACTTGTTTGTTTTGTTGTTCCTTTAAGTATTATTACCTAAAAAAATACATAAAAAAGTAAAAAGAAAATATTAATGAAAAAATATTGATTTAATTTAAGTTTAAAAAAAAATTTAAATATAAACTAAAGCCAAAATAATAAAAGCACCACTTTGCCTTAAACGAATAAGTTCAACGAAAAACAAAAAGTCGAAATATATAATCACCCCTGTACCCAAAAAAAGAGTATTTTTTTATTTAAAATTTTTTTTGTTATTCTGTTTAGATATTTTGTTGTTAAAAAAATAATTAAAACCTTATTCGACGATTTCCCCCAAACACATATTTTTTGAGTCATATTGAAAGAGATGGCGGATTGTCGTTGTTTTTTTTTTTGTAAGTGTAAGAAAAACGTACAATGGCTGCTTCTAAAGAATTGCCTTTTTTAATATCAAAACAATAAAAAATTATTATTATTTTAGTTCAGAAAACTTCATTATAAAGTGAAATTGGGAACAGGGGTGAATATCATCAATTAACTTTAAAGCATTTTTAAATCTGCCATCACAACTAAAACAAATAATTCGAAGATCTGTGATATTCAAAAAAGAAATATACATTTGTATATAACAACGAACAACTTAAAAAATACATATTAGGCATAGCTATTTCAAATTATACCTACTGTTATGAAATTTATACTGTAATGTACACGTTTGGCTAAGTGTATGCATGTATGTTTATGTTAATTAGTGTTGCCGTTTGGTTACATTTGTTACATTTTATGTAACTTATAATTTTAACAGGTTTGGTCTAGTTTTCGTAAATTTTTTTACTAGTCTAGTTTTATTATCTATACATATATGTATATCGCCACCTGAAATGGAAAAAAGTCAAAGAGCCAAAAAAAAGTTTTAAAATTTAGTTTTAATTGATTACACACAGCACATTAACTATGGGTTTACACATGACACTAGCAGTGCAAAAAGCCAATACAAACACACTCTGACTTTTGGAATACATAAGAGTGATTCTGAGATTACGCGCTAATTTCGACGTAATTTTGGGCGTCGAAGTTTTTTTTTGTAAAAGAGCACATTTTGAATGGGTTACTGCATTTATTTCAATTATAGCTACTCAATTATCCAAGGTGCACATCAATTTTTTTAAATTTTAATCGAATTATGCACAGTTTTTAAAATATGTATGTCCCCACTGGACCAGTATACCCATACTTTTTTCTTAATAAAATTTGTTAACATTCAGTTCCATTACGAAACCCAATCGTCAAATTATTTTTAAATTTAAGTTTCATAATCGTCATACCCCTGACCATTTTTGCTGGCAGGGGAATAACAAATACATAAAAAAACTATCTTAAATGAATTTATAAGTTTTTACCTTAAGAAAATTGCCATGAATCGAAAGAAGTTATTAAAAGTTTAAAATGTATTGAACTTTGTTTTTTAAAGCAACACAGGGGAATGACGAACGAAGTGTGAACGCACATTTGGAAGGACAAAACCCAAATTCTTCATTTTACTAATATAGTTGGTAAAATTCCTACAACATTTGGATGCAGTTCATATAATTTTTTTATACATTAAAGTTATTTTATATCAAAAAAGTTTTGAGATCTTTGAGTTTTAACGCAAAAAAAGATTTCACGGGGGAATGATGTGTATTTTTGGGGACAAAACTTAAACCTTCATAAAAATAATAATTGATAAGAAACATTTACATTTATAGAAGAAAGATATCACTCGATAACATTTTTTTATATCACAGTAATTTAGTTTTAAATATTTATGTTATATTTGTTAGAAATCCAGACAAATTTAAGTGAAAGTAGGGCTGGGAACAGTCAGGGGAATGATATTTGAAGATTTTTGTTGGGAATTTTTGAAGAACAAAACAATTTTTAGAAAAGATATTTTAGTGATAACAAAGATATTAAAAAGCTTTATTCAAAAGTAAATAGAAAGTGGGATATATTTTAATTTTTCCTTATTGAAATAATCAGGGGCATCAAACTGTCCGATTATCTTAGAATAACCCATTATAATACGTAAATTTTTACAAATTTTTACCCATCTTTTTAACAAAGAAATTTTAAGGCCGTCATAAAAGGCCTTAAAAAATAAAATCCATTAAACAAAGTAGTCGCTATTATAATGAAATCATATTATTAATATCAATAATTTTCATAATATTTACTTTCATATCTATCCTTTTTACATTTTAGATGACGATATGTATATATGATCAATGATTTGTAACTTAAGAAATGTACTTTATGAAATGTTTGAATAATTTTTCCTTCAATAAAACCAAAAACATATTATAATTTCTAACAAAGTTGGATTTTTTTAATTTTTTTGGGAGTTATTTTTACTGAAAAGAACAAAAAGTAAACAATTTGAATGTTTATGTAAGTGAATGGATGCAGCTACTTTTTAAACCATTATAAATAAAAACAAACAGATTTCCCTTTAATTGTTAAACACATAGGGGTAGAAAAAACACAATATTAAATAAAATTGTAAAAAAAACTTTCTTAATTCTGATTTCTGACCAGTTTTTTAGGCAACATTATAGGTTAGGTTGAATTGGCTGGCCCTGAAGACCCACATAGAACCTCTGGGTCTTGAGTGTTACCAGACAAAAAGAAACGATAACCAGTCTTACTAATTTGATGTAATAAAATCCAGGGTGCTCCACACTCTCCTGGCAAATGCAGCCTTATCTTTCCCTGGAGCGTACGAGCGCTGGTCAATGAAACAGAATATGTTCAACATTTTCTTTATCCCCGGGTCAGTCGCCCTGCTCTTTTGACATAAACCGCTATCCAACAATGGCCTGTTGCCATTCCTTCGCAAAGACCAAATAAACCTTGTCGCCCTCGGGTCATAAGATCCCCTTATTATCCTGGAGACTATACACAAAGTGATTATTTGTCACCTTTCGTTAGCTTTTGTGTCTTTTTACTTAATTATTTATTTTCAAGCGAACTCCATTCGATACCCAACCAGTTTTAAAGCCCGTTAAATTAAATATAATTTAACATCATTTTGGTTTTCCTTTTTTTATTTTGTGGCGAAATTTTTTAGCACTTTTAACTCGTTAACGCAACTTATTTTAAATGCTTCGTTTTCCGACTCTTTAGTCTAAGTTCCTATCATTCTATTTTTAAAGCATATGTATATTTTTAATTTGTTGAAATATATTTTTGACATTTTACCGCATATTTAATGCACATTTTTTAATAGCATGTTTTTGGTTGCCCTGTTCATTAGATTAACAATTATTTAGGTTAGTTAATTGTGGGAATTTTCTACCTGCTTTCTTCCACTTTTTTTACATTAATCATGTCATGTTAAAAGGGTTTTTGGTAAATATACATATATAAAATCATTTTATTTGATCTGTTTATACAGTACTTGAGTAAACTAAAAATAAACTTCGTTACATAATTGTTTGTCCATATTCATAGTTTTTACTTATAGTAGGTTTACAAAAGGCTTATTTGACAGATATGTATGGCATAAATGTCAAAAAAAAGCCTTCAATAAACCTATTATTATGAATACGGACATATGTATATATTGCTTGACGATTTAATTATATGAGTTAACGTTTTTGCATAAAAATTATGTGGCAACTACAGGTCTAATGTTAAAAAAAACATTTTGCATAATCAAATGTATTGCATACAATTAGGAGTTTGCAGTGGCTAAAATAAGTACATACATACATATATGTATGTAAGTACCGCTTTACTTTGCAGTTATTTATTGAGGCAAAAACTTTTGACCATTAGACATACATACATACATTTTTTTATGGGTGTTAGCTTTAACCAAACGTTAACCAAATTGATATAACTTTAAAAGACGAATTATTTATTTATTAAAATCACAAGTAAAACAATTTAAATCAGAAATATTTTCACGAAACAGTTAAAAAGTTTGAAATGTTTGGATAGTTGTTAAAGGTATTTTACCTAAGCAAATATTTTAATGATAAAAAAAATCAACACAAAAATTATAGATACAAAACACATAAACACACTTACTGCGTCAATTTCTTTGTCGAAGCGCACTGGTCGCAGACGACATAAAGCCACTATCAGGTAAATTGTGTTAACACCAAAAAATAAAGACGACCACAGCACAACATCTTGGGCACAATCAATTAGGTAGCCGTACATGGCAAGAAGAATTGCTCCAATAACGAGCATTACGCGCAACCATAGTATACCATACGGCCTGTGCGGTGCCAGAAATGCCATGAGTAAAAAGGCATTTCCTAATTGAAAATACAAATGGTGGGGTCGCTGCCATATAATACACTGTTCAATGGACCAGTCACCTGTCGTGGCGGAACGTATTGTGGCATTGTTATCCCAGGACAATGTACCGTCTGCATTAGAGCTCGTTACAATTATACCACTTATTATTCCGGCACCACTGCTGCCTTGACCATTTACTGCATTCATTGTGGGTTGAGAAAAAATTGAAACGGCCGAGGATACACCTTCAGCATTTGAGGAACCAATACTGTCAATAACGCCACTTTCGCCAGCACCTGCTGTTGCAGCGGCTGCTCTGTCAATCACAGAGTTAACACCAGCATCCCCATCAGCAAATCCCCCACTACTGCCGCTATTACTGGACACTGTGCTGCTGTAGGTTAAACTAAAAATACCTAAATTTGAATTTGCAGATTCAACTAAACCCAATGCTAGGGCACTAATCAGCAGCATTTCAAGTCCCAACTAAATGCAGTTAGGGGTTTCGCGTGTTTGACAGACGATTTAATTTTTTGAATTTCATGTGAAGTCAAGTGTTAGATATGATGTCTTTAGGTATTCGCTTTTCGTTGTAGTTGACTTGCTTGTTGTTTTTTTTTTTAATAGGTATATGTATATTTTTTTATTATTTATAATTGGATTTTTTTATAAAAATAATACTTGTTTGTTACTAGTATGCTTTTGTTGGTATTATTTTAAAGTAAATTTTTTCTCTGGAATTGGTGTTCATTTTTCTTTAAAGGATATTTTTTTTGTGTTTAACGCTATCATTTAATTTTAAATAAAATTATTTATTTTATTTTTGTTATTGTGAACTATTAATATTTTTTCTAAATACAAACTTGTTTAGATTTTGAAAATTATTTAATTGATAATCATCGTTGTTGTTGTTGCTATTAATTATAATACTGTTATGGCTTTGTGTACTGTATGTACTTGTACAACATGTTGTTACCGAAAAGATTTATGAAGGTTTACACTTAAATATCAAAATCACTCATCACTGCTATGCTTTCAAATTATCTAAAATTATAAAATTTATGCGTTATGGCAATTTGGATACCAACATATAAAAAAAATTTATTATTTATACATATCGACGGTCGCATCACCCACTGGCATAATTTTTATTTAGAGAAGATTTTTCTTTTCTTTTTTAAAAGCAATATTTTTAACTATTTTTACTGTTATTTATATTCAGCAAAAAAGTCAAAAAATTTTGATTTCGTAAAAAAATAAAAAGATATCACAACAACAAAACTGTAAGCAAAAAGAAAAATGTCCATTATTTAATGTTAAGTCGAATTTAGGTTTAGGGAAAAGTTTATCGCAGACAAAAACATTTAATTTTCGCAAGAAACATATTTTTGCTCTACCTTGCAAACTAGTTATCACCCGATAGTACATTCTAACTTCTATATTCATAAACATTTTTTGAACTTACAAAGTGTTTGAAACAAAACTTTCATACAAATTTTGTTTATGAACTCATTTAGTGTACAAAAATATACAACAAAAAAAAGTAAAAATATCTAAGATTAAGAATGAATATTTGTTTACTGGTTTAATTGAATTGGTGTCATAAAACCGTGTTTGGTCATACAAGTATAATCGACAACATACAAACATACATATTTATGCTCTAAAAGAAAAAACAAAAAGTTCATTGAACACGCAATTGTTTAAAAAAGACATTAGAAAAAAAAAACTAAAGTGTTCAAAAATATACTTTAAGCATTAACAAAGTAAATTGAATTTATATAAAAATATAGTAGGTGGAATCCAAACAATTCACAACACAATAGGTTAATGGAGAATTCTCACTCGGTAGCAAAATATGGCGACCAAACTACCGCTATTTCTAAAAGATCATAGCTAAAATCTAGCGACTTGTGCAGCACTTGTTGTTAATATTTATTATCATTTACATTTTTTAAAGACATCTATGGTGACAGAAAATGTGGTACAACATTCTTTCTTAGTATAGGATATGTTATTTGTAATACTGGCAATAAAGAAGTGGAAGTAGGAATTCTAAATTTAATTTTTCAATTACGATTCGAATTGAATGCGTCGATTTGGTCTTAGTTTTTTTTTTAAAGAATAACTTTATGCTATACAAAATGTTAGAATCACTAAGAAGGTTAAAAAAGGCTGGACAAAAACGATGTATGGAGTCGTTCTTTAGTTTGGAGATTAAAATTAAAATAATTTTAACATTTCGAGATGTCACAAAGGATATACATACATAAATCTAGCAAAAAAAAAAGGTTAAATTCTCTTCAATGTTTTCAAAACCGCTGGGATAAGGTTAATATTATAATTTATTTATGGCATATTATTTAGATCCTATAATTAGAGTTACATATGTATGTATTAAACGGTTAACAAGCGTTTTCAGGTTGCCCTCGTATATTGTTAATATGTATGTATGTACGAAGTATGTGTAAAAATTAATATTATAAGAATGTAGGTGGGTGGCATGGTAAAAGTCATCAATGTCGGCTGTGAATTTTGCTTTTATTTTGAGTTTTTTAGCAGAAGTGAAGTCATCATTTACTAGCGTGTTACTAGTTCTAGCTAGCCTCTACCGCATGATTTTTTTAATTTTATAAAATTAAATTTGTGCTTCGACCACAAAAATTCCGTTTTCACTTAAGCAAAATTTTCCATGACGGGGTTCCAGTACCGTTGAAATCAATTTATTGATTATTTTACATACATGATTTTGAAATTTCACTATTTGTGATTTGGTGTACGATATGTATCTATAGTGCACATGCATCTCACATAATTCTTTCAACTTTAAGTTAAATTGAAAATGTGGCTGTTTGTGATTTGGTGTACGATATGTATGTTTATGTACATACACATGTATCTTTTTAACTCAAAGGGAAAAAAGCATCTGCATGTATGTATGTATGTATGTAAAACCCAATCAGCTTTTAAATCGATGTTTTCGATTTTGCAATTGGCAAAAATTAAACAAAAAAACTTTAAGATAGGTATATACATACTAAAGAAGTTAATGTCCAATTTGTCCAGTAAATTGCTTTATTTTAAAACAACAAAAAAAAATGGAAAAGGAAAATTCAATCGTTTCAACTTTGCCACAAAAAAGTACACACGCATTACCTTAACAACAAAAGACATATTAATATTAATTTTTATACTTTTTTGAATAAAAGTTTATATGCACTTTTAACTTTTTTGCTATTATTTACATTGATTTCCTTGTATTTATTACTTTAATTTTCACACATCTCTATTGACTTTGGTTTTTTTTCTTGGCAAACGACACACATTTGCTTCATTTGTAATTATTTCATTGTTTCTACGCGCATTTTATTTATATAGTTTTAAAAAAAAGATCGGTAATTTTTTAACAATTAACGTCCGATTTTTAACGTAAAAAAATTAAATTTATTTATACAAATAGAAAAAATGTGCGGCAATAACATTATTACAATGTTAGTGAAATTGTAAAAAAAATTGACTGGTCTCACCAGGGTACACTTATCAGGTAGCCTCAGATAAACAGCTGAGTAACGGTATTTAGTTATATTAATGTCAAATTTTGTTTATGTTTATGTATTTTCTTCCTTTTATACAAACAACAACTGTAGTATCGTAAGAAAAGCACAAAAAGAAGAAGAAAGATTTTGTGAGTTTTTGTTATTTGTCTCTGACATTCTTATGACGGTTTTAGTTGTTTTTGTAGAACCGCTCCTACCTGATAAGTGTACCCTGGGTCGCACTTTTAATGTTAGTGGTGGTAATTTAGAATAAACTTTAATAACACACAATTTTTGTCAGGGATGGAAAACTAGTATATAAAATAAACAAATCCTTTGGTTTTTCATTAGATGTGTTATTTTACAGAATATTATCAATAATTTTCGATAATTATTGCCAGTAAGTGTTCACGTACACAAAAAATTAGCAACTAGAGAGCCAAAAAAGAGCGTTATATGTTTAGAAAAAAAAAATATTCAAACAGTCTTTCGGTCATTATGCTTTCAAAAAAATTTATAAAATAATCTCACAATAGTTGTGTTTAATAACTTTCCAGTAAATACTAGCAACGAGAGAGTAAAAATAAATATGTCATTGCTTTCAAAAATATTTTAAAGTAAATGAACAATTTTAAAACTTGAAAGTAAATGTATTTTGATATTGTTAACTTTTTTATAATTTTTTTTGCAAGCATAATGACAAAAAGACTGTTTGAATAATAAATTAACTAGTAGAAACTATAAGAAACATACGCTACTAATGTTAAATTTGCTCGACCACCTAGATCTCAAAAGCTACATGCTGTGTGTTTGTTCGCTTGTGTATTCTTGTATTTATGACATCTAGGTGTTTGTACACGGATTATAATGTAAACAAATGTAATATGGGTATTGGTCTTGTATACGTAGTACCTACGCTACCACCTTGTGTAAATACACACTCGCTGCAAACTACGATAAAATCCACGCCGATGCAAAATATTTGGTCGCGACGGCACAGGGTGTATATCGTATGATTATATGGGTACATACATAATACATGTAGCCAATTCCATTATGACTATTAAAATTTAGGGTATGTATTCAAACGCATAGCAAGGTATTGAAATATGATTTTTGTCCATAATATCTCTTAAAAGAATATTTTGTGTATCTCTTTAGAAATTTTAGTTTGAAAGAAATTTGATTTTAAGATAATATATTCTAAAATATTCTAGAGAACACTTATTCAGTGTATGTTAATATTATATTAACTCTTGTCAAATTAATAAAAATATTTTTATAATTAATTTTAAATTAATTGGCAGATTTTTAATAGACAATCAATTTTTTCTGTTTAGTTTCATTATGTTGAATTTCCTATATGCTATTAAACGTTTGATGAATAAAAATTTTCCCCCTTGATGACCTTTGCACTATGGTTTCAAAGACACATTTTTTTTATCTAAAGTTAATTATTTTTTACCATTTTCTTTCTTAAAAATAGTTTTTGAGATTTTTTGACATAATTATTACTAAAAAAAAAACATTGTAGTTTCATCAGATATAAAATTAATTGTTTACTTAAAGCGTTCCCTCGTATTATAAGCATATGATCATCTATCAGAGTGAAATTATTCAGAACTAACAGAAAAAAAGAGTTTTTACATTTACGCAAGACTGAGTATATAAAAAAATCCGAATCTATATTTTTTATGATTTATTTTACCTTATTTTTTATTTTTTTTTTTTAGCGCTGATATAGATATTGATCTGAAACACAAAACTCTAAAAAAATATATATTTAAATATAAATTTTAGTTGTTTTTGTGAGTGTCAATTCTACATACATACATACTTATATATTTAAGTATTATTAACTGAATGTCGGCTATAACTTTAAGCTACCTTGTTGCTAGGCCAACAAAAAAATCAAATGGCTACACATGCATACAATACAATTTAAACAAATGCTATCCTTAAGGATACCAAAACAAATTAAATAAGTGGTTGTTTGTGTTTTACAACATATTAAAACCAAATGAACAGAAAAAAGTAATAGAAGAAATCAAAAACTTAGCAATCAGTATTAAAATTGTATAAACAAAATCAGTTAAACGTCAATTCCCTCATAACATTTCAAATATATTTTTTATAATTTTTTTAAGTAATATTAAATAAATATTAAAAAAGAAGCCATCAAATACAATAGAAACTGCATCCTTAAAAAAAACATTTTGCCGGTAAAGAAAAACGGGATGATTTTTTAACAAATTGTATTGTGTAATTTTAGGCGTTTGCTTTTTTTTCAAAAACAATTAACTTAGATATGGTGAAACTACTAACTTGTAACCACATGTTACCATACATACTAAACGTTGTTAGTTTTTCAAGTTGCAAATGTAATTTGTCACTAAATAGTGTTTTTATTTATAAAAAAAAAACAAATAAGATACATTTATACATATAATGTACATATGTATCTAAATAAGAAATAAATTATATTAAGATAATTTTGAAGAATTCCAATTGTGTTGTTAGCTAAATTGAATTTGTTTAAATTTTATGTAAAATTAAAAATATTACAAATACTGTGCATATGGGCATTTCCATGAATATGTCAACCACGGCTGGAAAAATAAAAGTCATCGCAACTTTTTTTAAAATATACCAAAGAGCAATAAAACACTTAAATTTTATTATGTAAAAGTATTTATAGCTAATTATAATTTTAAAAGAGCAAAAATAGCAGATTAAACTGGTAATCTCTTTGATCAATTTCCAGAAATTGAAATTAACTATTTTGTCTTAACTAGTGGCTAAATTTAGGTAATTGTAATATTCCAATTATACTTTAAAAACAATGTTACAACATCAATGGCCAAGATCCATTATGAAATTAAAAATTTAGAGTTCGAATAGCGGTATTTTTTATAGTTTGTTTTGAATGATATTCTAATGTCACGTACGTAATGCAAAAACGTTATTTGTCGTCATCATTTGAATTCGACCGGTCGCAAGTATATAAAAATAAAAGTTTAAAGCAAGATAAATCTCGCAAACAAATATTGATCGATTTTTTTTTTAAATTTGGTGCAATAAAAATTTTACAGTCTTTCAAAGTTTGTAGCATACGATATTGTAAGTAACATAATTCAATTTAATACTTTCAAATTCCTAAATAATTATAAATATTTTATTAAGATGGGTAAAAATAGCTATGAGACTACAAAGAAATGGAGGGAGGACTTGAAGAAAAACGAAGAACAAATAAAGAAATACCGGAAGAAGGAGGCTGAAAGACAGCATATCTATCGAAAAAAGTTGGCAGATGCAGCCAAAAAAGACAAAAATAAAATAATTAACGGCGAATTAACACACAATAAGTTTGATGTTTACTATTTTATTACAAAAACTATGCTTGAAATAAGCGAACAATATGAAGATATATCGTCTATATACATATTTTCTGATTGGAGTAGCGCTCAATTTAAAAACAAATTCATTTTAAAAAGTATTCCCTCTTTTGTAAACAAATTTAGCTGCCAACATTTAGAATGGAACTTCTTTGCCACATCACATGGTAAAAGTGCAGTTGATGGAGTAGGTGGTACTGTTAAAAGAAAGGTCTGGCAAATTGTAAAAGCAAATAAATTAATCTTGCCAGATGCTTTCTCATTTTATGAATGTGCTCATAAATATGTGGAAGGAGTTAATTTGTTTTATGTTGCTACGGAAGAGATTGAAGGGTTTTCTGCTCATCTCCATGAAAAATGGCAAAATGTCCAGCCCATCCCAAAAATAAGAAAACTTTATTCGTTTCCTTATCGTGATAGTCAGTATATAAATGTGTCTCGAACTGCGTATTCAGTAAGAAAAAAAATTAAAATTTAATAATTAAGTGCCAGCACCCAAGTACATAGTGTATAGTAAGAAATGAAAATAACCTTTTATTGTTTTTATTGCTATTATCACCGAATAAACATTTTTTAATTCTTTTTAAATTTGTTATGTATACATATATTTAAAAAACCAATTTTTTTTTAGACAAATACTATGAGAGAAAAATCTGTCACATACGGTATGTCACGAACGATATTAAGATTTGTTCGTAACAAAATCATCTAAAAATCTTTTTGTATTTAAAAATTATGTATTATCAAGGAAAAATATTTGGCTTGGTGTAAGAACTTAAAGAAAGGAAAAAAACTTTTACAATTCGCAGATTTTCGTATATATGTGCATGCACCTCGACATCACTTCCGTTTTTTGTCACGTACGATATGCACCTTTTTCGCCCGATATTTTGGCCGGCAAGGTTTTCAAAGTCATGATTTTTTTTTAGATTGTAGTACCCTCTAAATGTAACATATTGACGAAACAAGTTTTCAGTTACCACTCTTTTTGCAAAATCTACACCACTTTGTAGGCGTACAAATGTCACGTACGATGACATGGAAATGCCCATATGTATATTCGTTTGTATGTAGGTATGTATGTGTAATTTCCAGCAATCACAAAATTAAACTCCTGATATTCGACGATTCTGTTTCTGATTCTCAAGCTTTATTTGGGCAAATCAAAAGTTAAATTAAATGATTATTTGATATAATCATCAATTATTAATAATTATGCTCTAGGTTCAAATCGAATTTCATTTTTTAAAAAAATATTTGAAAACATTTAAATTACTTGTTCTTTAAGTGACTTTAGTTTTCAATAATTGAAATGGTTAAGTAATTAAAGTTTAAAATAATTTAGAAGTCCAATAAGTGCAAAATATCTACTTAGCATGAATTGGAACCTTTAAAATACATTTAAAATATTTCTAAGTGTTTATTTCTTTTTTTTTAAGAAATTTATTTTTAGAATACTTTTAAAGAACGAAGACACTATTATTTGAAAATCAGCTTGGTACACGGTACATACTATACCTGCATGTGCCTGGACTATAGCGAATCTGAATGTAATCAACAACTTGTTTTTGCAAAAAAATTCATAAACAATTTAAATAATTCAATCAAATAACATGAACTCTCAAGCAAACATTTGTGACAGCTAATATTACAATTAGGTTGAAGTGCAAAAAAGTGAAGTGTTTTTTTTATCATTTTCATCGATTTAACAACACATTCATACATACAAATATTGCCTTTTTAGGTCGTTTTTTCAAATTGCACGTGCCCCCAACAAAGGGAACGTGTAAAAGTAAATTATATTCAACGGTAAACATTTAAAGCTATAAAGCGGTAACAAGTTTCGTTGCTTATCAAATTTGTTACAATTTTGTTTATCTACTGGTATTCGTATAGAGTAAAAACTAACACACCATGACAACAAAACCACAGGATAAGCATAAAATGTCCGAGATTGATGAAGGTATATCGAAAATTTTTGATATTAAAAAGGTAAAACAGTTTTATATTTAATAATTTTTGTATATTTTAAAAGTTCATAAAAAATATTTGTTTAGCGTTTAGGCAAAGGTGCATATGGTATTGTGTGGAAAGCCTTAGATAAACGGACCAATGAAACAATAGCGGTAAAAAAGATTTTCGATGCTTTTCGTGATGAAACAGACGCTCAGCGAACATTTCGTGAAATAATATTTCTCAAAGCATTTCGTAGTCATCCAAATATTGTAAAACTTCATAATATTTATAAGTAAGTTTTTAAAAATCAGCATTTTTCTTAAAAAGTCAGACATATTTTTAGAGATAATCCTTTACAATGCTTGATAACTCTTCTAAATCAATTTGTTTTATATTAATTAATTTTTCTTTATTAAATATTTTGGAAATATTTTATTTTTAATACATTCTTCTTTTTAAGATAACTATTATTTTTTTTTTCTACTTGGCCAATTTATATTTAAATTTCATTATTTAGTATCAAATATCTGTGAACCCCCAATTTCAGGCCTAAAACGAAAATCTTGTAGTTACAGTTAGAAAAATATTTTGTTTTAATTTTCTACTTATATTTTTTACTAAAATTGTTATTTTGGTCAAATTTTTTTATACTAAAACGTTTTAATTTTTTCCCCTTAGAGCTTCAAATAACTTAGACATCTACTTAATATTTGAATATATGGAAAGTGATCTGCACAATATTATTAAAAGAGGAACAATATTAAAGGACATACACAAGCGTTATGTTATGTATCAATTAATCAACGCCATTAAATATATACACTCGGGAAATGTTATACATAGAGATTTAAAGCCAAGCAACGTATTAATCGACAGCAAATGCAGGTACATACATAGATATTGTAAAATACCAGGATTATATTTTCTAACAGCTAACACAACTTATTTTTTTGGCTCCTTAAAAAATTAACCCCAAGTAAAAATTAAAAATTAATCCAAATGTTTACTTTGAAAACAACTCAAATTATAGAAAGTTATTCCTTTTCTTTGGCCATATTTTTCAATTTAATTTTTTATTTTTTTTTTTTGTCAGTTTTTCATGTTGGAATCATTTTTGAAGTCTTGGCATTTTTAAGGGAGCCTTATTTTATTTTATTTTTCTGCTTTTTAAGGTGCAAGTTAGCTGATTTTGGCCTAGCTCGTTCAGTGGCCAATCGTTCCTTAGGTATTGACAACAATGATATAAACAACGATAAACCGCCAGAATTATTATTAACTGACTATGTAGCCACACGATGGTATCGAGCCCCGGAAATATTGGTGGCTAGTAAAAGGTATGCCACTTAAATCTTTTTCTAATACAATTTTCTTTTTTTAATAAAAAAAATGTTTTCTTTTTTTTGTACTCCTTAAAAGTGTTTAAATTATAGGTACAAAATACAAGTTATTTAGGCTACCTAATTTATTTTTTATACATATCATAATTTTCGAAGACATACATGCGTTATAGTATGTATCTAAACGTAGGGATATTAAAATTTGTTTTCATTAAAGTCCCATAATTGAAAAATACATATATATCGCGGTACAAAGTTTCTTTAATAACGTTTTTTTTTTCAAATATATATTTAGGAGTCCTAGAATTATTACTTTATGCAAAAATATCAAAGTCCGAATTTTAAAAATACTTTCCAGGGAGACTCCATAGAGCTTATTATCAACGAAGGAAACATGATCAGACCGCCTCAATCTATACACATTCCTTATAATATTGTTAAACAGTACATTCAGTTTCCTCTTACTTATTAAGTCACAGCTTTCAAAAACCATAAAACAAGGAAGGGACCAGGTATGTCTTGGCAAGCAAAAGCCTAACCCTCAAATGGGTTAAAATATTGTGTGGGCCAGAGAGCCCTTATCTTTGTATAAACTTGACTTACCAATGAGTTAACGTAATCAGACCATATCAAATTGCTATTGAAAATTCTCTCATAATTTAAAACGATATCTCCAAAAACATGGTGAAATGAATTATCAGGTGAACGCATCGCAGAGGGAATTTTTAACTCTCTTACTTTTCTTCTTTTTTACACATAAAGTTTGACAACACGGTGGTGAAATAATTTGAACCGTATTGTCAAACTCCA
Source organism: Melanophora roralis (assembly GCA_963583895.1). Taxonomy (NCBI): domain Eukaryota; kingdom Metazoa; phylum Arthropoda; class Insecta; order Diptera; family Rhinophoridae; genus Melanophora; species Melanophora roralis. Next base: position 9,217,420 of record OY757190.1, on the reverse strand, counting down.
TACATAAAAAAGAAAAAGTAAGAGTTAAAAATTCTCTCTGCGATGCATTCACCTGATAATTCATTTCACCATGCTCCAGAAATGAATTGAACTAAGCTCCTTTTACACACAACAATGCATTTGGATTTACGCGGATTTACATAACTATATATAGTCCGTTTTCACTAGCTCATAGATAGATTTTGTGTAAGTCAGATATGATATACCTGAAAAAATATCACGAACTGTGATACTTACATTTAGAAACTTGTTATTGCAGATCGTTGGCATATAAGAAAAATAGTAACGGTCCCAAAACACAACCCTGTGGCACGCATCTAATAAGAGGAAAGCTATCTGACCATACATTATTCACGAAACCCGATTCGAATTATGCTTACAAAAATTTTTTTTAAATAAGTTTACGATAACAAAATACATTTGCTTGAAAGTAAATGAGCACCAGCCAAAGTTCATTTACTTCTTAATATTAGGTGTGTTCGTTTACAGAAAATTATCAAAAATTGTTGATAGCTATTGCTAGTAAGTATTCACCTACACAAAAAATTAGCAACGAGAGAGCCAAAAAAAAGAGCGTAATATGTTTAGAAACAAAAATGTTTCTGATAGTTTCTACTACACCATTTTCAATTGTATTTCAGAACTTTCCAATTCCTATATCAATTTCAGAAATTACTATTTCAATTTCAGAAATTTCTAATTCAATTTTAGAAATTTCTAATTGTATTTCAGAAATTTCTAATTCTATTTCAGAAATTTCCAATTCAATTTCAGAAATTTCTATTTCAATTTCATAAAAGTCTATTTCAATTTCAGAAATTTCTATTTGTATTTCAGAATTTTCTATTTGTATTTCAGAATTTTCCATTTGTATTTCAGAAATTTCTATTTGTATTTCAGAATTATTCATTTGTATTTAAACTTAAATATATCGAAAATAATTAATTATTTTCTCTAAATGAAGATACCTATTAAAACTAAGTAAAAATTAATAGTTGTGTTCAATAACTTTCCAGTAATTACTAGCAGCGAGAGAGTAAAAAGAAATATTTTCAAAATCGCTCTCAAAAATATTTAAAAGTTAATGAACATTTTTACAGTCAAAACTTGCAAGCAAATGTATTTTGTTATTGTAAACTTAGAAAATTTAAAACTTAAATTTTTTTCAAAGCATAATGACAGGAAGACTGTTTGAATAATTCTGATAGTAAAATTTTTACTAGTAGAAATTATCAGAAATCTTTTTGTTTCTAAACATATTACGCTCTTTTTTGGCTCTCTAGCTGCTAATTGTTTGTGTACGTGAACACTTACTAGTAATAATTATCGAAAATTATTGATAATTTTCTGTAAACGAACACACCTAATATTGTAAATATATACACTTGACTTTAATTTTTAGCAATTTTTAATTTTAAATAATTTAAAGGAGCACAAAAGGAGAGAACATTTTTGAAGAAAAATTAATATTAAAGGTGAACTTTTTTATTAGATACACCAAAGGAATCGATATGTGGAGCTTAGGTTGCATACTGGCTGAAATGATACGGGGAAAGCCAATATTTCAAGGGAGTAGTACCGTTAATCAGGTTTAATTGAAAATTATAAGCTTTACCTTACAATATTATTTACATTTTTTTTCTTTTTAAGATTGAAAAAATCGTTTATACATTGCCAGATATAACTGAGCATGATATTCGGTCTGTAGGAGCAGGCTTTGGATCTGTCTTATTGAATAAACAAATTTTGAAGGAAAAGTAAGTTTCTTTAAAATTTACTCTTTTATGTTTTTCTATTAATTCCAGTGTTTATTTCAAAGAAGAAAAGTCACCTTAAATGAGCTTTTAAGTGGTGCCTCAGGAGATGCATTAGATTTGGTCAAGTCTCTGCTTGTATTAGATCCTATGGGACGCTTAACAGCTAATCAAGCATTAAATCATATGTATGTAGAAAAGTAAGTAGACTTGAACAATTATTCAGTCTATAGTTACCTGAAATGTTAAGCGGTCAATCATAACTTTTTATAATTTTACAGGAATGATAAGAAATTAAATAAAATAAAAAATGTTGATATTAGATGCATGTATAGTACGTTTCTTTTTAACAGCAAAAGTAACAAGGACATTTAAATTTTAAATTTTTGCTATAGTTCGACTATCGGCTGTCATATTTATCGTAATGAATGCACGATCTAAAATTAAATATACATTTTTTTTTTGTTTACTAGACCCTTTTACATTTCTGGTGACGATATGTATTTTTAAAAATTATGTTCCTTTTCTTTTCATGCCCTTTGAATAATGATACGGGTATATACAGTTTATCGTTCCGTTTGTAATTTCTACAATATTCATTTGCGACCCCAAAAAAACACCCTACCAGAACATTGACAGTCATTTGACCGGTCATATGACCGACACAGATGACCGGTATTTCGGTCATTATTTTCTATCATTTTCTTAAGGGCGATGTGAAAAAAATTACAGAAACTTTGTGTACGTGTGATCTTGCATCTCCCTCGCACCTTCAGAAATGATAGAAATATTGGTCACAAATGACCAAAAAAAATGTTTAAATGTTAGTTTCGGTCACAAATTTCTTGTAGGGCATATTATCTTGATCCTTATTTATGTATAGGGATATTGATTAAACCCTGTCCGTCTATTGAAATAAGGTTTTCCGAGCCATTTTAAATCTGATGGACCACACCCAGTTAACCGGTTAACTAAAAATTTTGTAGTATTTGAATTTCTAAGCAAAACATTAACAACGGAGTGTTAAGAGTTTCAGCACAAACAACAGGTTGTGAATTGAAAAACTGTTTTCTAAAACAACACGTTAAAAAAAATTTGAAGAAATCTTATATTTAAATATAACACGTAAAATAATATATTTTCTATAGATTTCGAAATTCAATACCGGAACTTGAATTAAATGTTGATATATTACCACCCTTTCGAGACGATGTACGACTAACGGTGCCCGAGTACAGATCAAAGTTATATGAAATGGTACAAGCGCATGGAGATAAATATAAACAATTTGATATTAGTAAAAATTCTATAAATACAATTAAGAGCAGGTAATGTATTAATTAAAAAAAACACCAGTTTACTTTACTAAGACAGATTTTTCCTTAAACTCTTACCTACAGAGACCACAAATCTACACAAAACTTGCACGAAAAATCTGAACAGAAGAAATTAACAAAGGTTAAGCAATATATTAACAACACCTTGGAAGAAAACGTGCTTCAAACTAGCAAAAACTTAAGTGCTATTATTGACAAGCCCTTAAAAAAAACAACGCCACGACTCAAGAAAAAAAGCTTAAAGAGTTATAACAATACAATAGGAGACTCTTTAAATAACGATCATAAATATCAAATAAAATATGAAAAACAAATACAGCGTAGTAAATCATATGGGCATCAACAACTGCATAGACAGATCATGGGAGATCAATTGGCAAACAATGAAATTAATTCACAAGTTGACGACACTAACAATAAAAAAAGATTATTTGTTAATGGGCTGGATTTTGAAAAACAAGAAGCCAATATTGAATCCTTAAAGAAAAACCTAGCTAAAAAACGTTTTCATCAGAGTGCGATAGCTTTAAATAAAATTAAAATTGATGATATAAACAATGAAATGGAACAAAATATAAAGCATACAACACCCTCATCTGCGATAAAGAATTGCATACGCCAAATAAAATCCGAAGTAATACCTTTAACAAATGAGTCTTCCAAAATTCATGAGCGCCTTTGCTACGAAATACGCTTAAAGAAGTTAGAAGAAGAAATCGAGCGGTATAAAAACGAAGTAAAAAGTTTTTGCCGTGAAACCTTTAGAAATTCACAACAAAAACAACAGCAATATCAACAACAAAGTTGTAATGAGGATAACGGAAATAGCATTAATTTCAACTTTAAAAGCACACAAAAAAATGAGGCAAACACCAAAAGTAAGAGTACGCCAATTAAAAATACATACTATCAATTGCTTACCAAAGGCCAACATTACGATTATCATAAATCGGATTTAGATCTTTCCGGCAACAGTGGCAATGGTAGCAGTAGTAGTGATCATTTTCGCAATTCGTTCTATTCAAACTCATGTTCTGGGCGCAGCAAGTCGAGCTCAAAAAATGACCATCAATATAATAAAAATTATAACAAGCTGCAAAGTAACCGGCAGCAAGATCCCTTAATTCAACAGCAGTATAATCATATGATGCAAAAATATCAATCTCAACATCGCTGCCGGCCAATATCCAAATTTGCTTAACACTTTAGTGTTAAAATCAGATAGAAATAAAAAATTAAATTCATACGGTATATACATATGTACATATGTAAGTATGTATATATGCATACATAAAAAAAAATTAAAAAAAGTAAAACAACTCAATTTAAAAAAAAAAAGAAAAGATATTCTAAGAAAATAATATACAAGCTATATTTTTTAAACCTAAACTTTTAATTTTGTATTTTATTTCAAACTTCAAAACATATACTTACATAGACATGCTATTTTTGTTAGTATGCATTTTTGTATTTTGTTTTTTGCTTAAAATCAACTTAAACTCCGGTTCGTGCAATCACAATGCTCTTTTCCAATAAAAAACCAACAACAAACTGATTATTATAAAAAAAAAATAAATTTTTACATCATAATTAAAGGTGTGCTCTTTAACAGAAAACTATTAATAACTTTCGATAATTGTTCCTAGCAAGGCATATTTCAAGGCATATTTATATAAGGTGGTCGCATTAAAAAAGTTAAGAGAGTCGTTCTCTTACTCTTTATTTTTTTTATATGAAGTTTGACACCAAAATTGAAAAATTTTTCGAGTTTAGTGTCAAACTCCATGTAAAAAAAATTAAGAGTAAGAGAACGACTCTCTTAATTTTTTATTGCGGCTACCTTGTATCGATATGCCTTGGCATATTCATATAAGGTGGTCTTATTAAAAAAATTAAGAGAGTCGTTCTCTTACTCTTTATTTTTTTTATATGAATTTTGACACCAAAATTGAAAAATTTTTCGAGTTTAGTGTCAAACTCCATGTAAAAAAAAATTAATAGTAAGAGAACGACTCTCTTAATTTTTTTATTGCGGCTACCTTGTATCGATATGCCTTGGTTCCTAGTAAGTGCAAGGCATATCGATACAAGGTAGCCGCAATAAAAAAATTAAGAGAGTCGTTCTCTTACTCTTTATTTTTTTTTATATGGAGTTTGACACTAAACTCGAAAAATTTTTCAATTTTGGTGTCAAACTTCATATAAAAAAAAATAAAGAGTAAGAGAACGACTCTCTTAATTTTTTTAACGCGACCACCTTATATGAATATGCCTTGAATAAGTGTTTACGTACATAAAATATTAGCAACCAGAGAGTCATAAAAAGAGCGTAAAATGTTTAACAACAACAATGTTTCTGATCATTCTGTGAGTAAAACTTTTACCAGCAGAAAAAACATTAGGTAAGTTCATTTACAGAAAATTATCAATAATTTTTGACAATTATTGCCAGTAAGTGTTCACGTACTTTACACTTTTTCCCATTTTGGAGTTTTCGTGATTTTATTAAAATAAAAAATTTGACTTTTTTTACTTCAACGACCATTACTCAGTCATTTTTTATGATTTTAAAAAGTTTGATTGTTTTTCAAAGGTAACAATTACTTCTTATAAAAAAAAAACAATTTGAAAAATCGCTTAATGAGGAGTAAAGTTATGATTTTTAGAAAAAAGTCAGAAATACGATTAGTACCTTTGACTTAAAAATGCGACCTGATGGAGGACAAAGGAGATTAGATTTGAAATCAACGACCTCAAATTAGTAAAAAAACTGCAATAAAGTTCGTCAACACAAAAAATTTAAATTCTTCAATTCCTCCATAATTTTTTTCAACAAATCATACTTAATATTGATTTTTTATTATTTAAGATATTTATTGATAAATAATTAAAGATTTTGTTTAAAATGAAATTAAAAAATATTTTGTTTGTTTTTATAGGTATATTTTTTTATTATTTATTTTTATAGTGTTAGGCAATAATTTATACAATATAATTACATTTTATCTAAAAACAATAGGTATTGGCATGATGTAGTTACAAGGGTGATCTCAATATGAAAGAAAGAAAGCCATCAGCTGATAGTTTTTTAAAATTCCACAAACTTTTAAATTCTCTCTTCTGGTAATTTGGAATTTTAATAGTTAAAAGATATTAAACCCTTCAATAAAAATTAAATATTAAAGTGAAATTACCTTCTTTAGCTACACCATACATTTTGGTCACATTAAATTAAAAGCCAAACAAAAAGTTGTTTCAAACAAACTAGTCAATTTTAGGGTGTGAAAATGGAATACCTTTATAGGTATTTTCAGTTGTATTTTCTTTGTATGTATATAATGTATTTTTATTATTATTGACTTAATGGCGCTAATTCCTGAAAATTATTGCTTATTTGGTAAAAACATATTTATTCATATATTAGTACATATATGTTCATACATATTTAGAATGATAACAACGACGACAAAATTCACTTTTTTTATTTGCAAAGGACTAGATAATTTTTATAAAAATTTTAGTTGCATAAGAATTAATTGCTTAACTAGCTTAAAATTAAATTCAATTATAATTGTTATTCTCTCTTAAATATTACACACATAACAATATGAAAAGCCTTTTGTTATACTCTTCACATAGTAATAGGGGTATATGTATATCAATTTGTCCTTCCGTTTGTGATTTTCTCTTATATCAATTTGCGACCTCATTAAGTGTATGTATATACTCTGGATCCTTATATATAGGAAGGTCAATTTAGCCATGTCCGTCTGTGTGTCTGTCCGAAGTCAGTTTAAGTACTGCGGACCAGATGTTGATGTCAAACGATCAGAAATATCCATGAGATGGTCGCTATTTAAAATCAACTAGATCGGTTAATTAGAGACCGAGATATAGGCAAAAATATTTTATTGGCCAGTTTTTTTAGGAAAAAATCAATACATGAGGAGTCGCAAAACAAAACGTGATTTTTTCAATTTTTTAAAAAAATGTTTTTTAATGTATTTGCATTAATTTGGCTAAGTTTTATTAAAAAACAAACCCTTATTTGCATAACAGTTATTCCTTTCTAATAGACAAATTTGGGTTTAAAAATCAGTTCAGAGCAAAACGTGTTTTTTCAAAATGTATTTTTTGTTTGTTTTATTATAACTTCAATAAGAGAAGGTGCTCTTATCTTATACAAAAAGACCAATGTGAACGGTATATAAGATTCGGCACAGCCGAATTTTTGTAAAGAAAAAAAAAGAAGACTTTAAAATATTTAGGTTTTAAGAAAATACGGAACTCTATAGCTTTACTTATATCGTCTCTGTATTAATCGACATTTTAAAATAATTTTTTTTATTGCTAATACTTATATCGGTTAAAACTATATTGTTTTATTTCGCAAAAAGTTAATTTAATTAATTTAAAAATTTATTTTTATTTTTATAAAGTACTTATTAAATTTATTAATTGCTGATTTAAAGTAATCCGAGTGCTCATTGCTTAATAAGTATTAAGACAATCCTTTACCTTAAAGTATAAGCAGTGTCATTTTGTGTTTAGTTTTATTCTTTACCTTTTTGTTGCACTTGCTGCTGCGGCAGTTCCTGCTGCAATTGTAGTATATGCTCAACTGGTTCTGGTTTCCCATTTTCATTAATACGGCAGGGTTTAATAATACCGCCACGATGCAGTTTATCTACCAACTGGGCTAATTTTTCTGCTTCATATTCTTTTTGTTCTTCTGTCATACCATCAAGGGGATTCGGTGTCGGTGGCATGTAACAACCTAAAACTGGATTTACTGAATTTTTTATGCGTTTGTACTCTTCAGTATCGCTGTCTTCACTATCCGAGGAGTATTCACTGCTATCTGGCTTACGACAATCTAAAATACCAGCATTAGCAAGTAAACCAGCCATATTGCCGTAACCAAAGTGTTTTATCAAACGGCTGGGATTTTTTTTGCAGCAAACAAGCAACAGCTCATAAGACAAATTGCGTACTACTATATTTGGATTCATTAGAAGGCGACACAAATAGTTTCTCAATTCATTGCCCTCCTCGGGACGTTTGTAAGCATCTTTTAGGGGTGGCAAGACAATGCTTCGAACATAATGTCGCATTGTAGCGTTACTGCAGACACATTTTACCAGGATTGTTAAAACTGGCTGTACAAGTTCTTTATTCGTTGAAGTGTTGTTCTCTAAATCATCAAGGGCATAAAGTAGAAAATTAAGTATTACATCTAAAGCGCTAACATTGCGATTTTCAAAAATACGGCAATTTTTCGTTAAATTAGATGATGATGACGACGACGTAGGACCATCACATTTAAGCATTAGCTCACTTAGACAGTTACTAGAAATATTTGTAAGAAGATCGATAGAATGGGAGACGACGTTACGTTCACGTTCATTTTTCATGGATCCAAAGGATAACAACAAATCACGTATAACACCGGTCAAATGAAGATTCTGTATTTCATTTCCACTTGGGCTTTTATCAGTGCAAGAAGTAATATTAAACATAACTTTTAGCATTTCAGTAATTATATCCAATTGCCTGTCGGAAAGCTTCTGGGTGTTGTGCAGCCTTTCGTCTAATAGCTCGGTCATATATGTTAAACCGTTAAGCTCAAACAGTACACGACTACGTACTGGGTTTTCCAAAGCCGTTATTAAGAACAACAACTTCATGTCAAAAAGTTCGATTTTTTCAGAAACCTGTAAAGACGATGAAAATCTGCGGAATATATGGTCGGCCACATTTTGTCGTACGCATTTGCGACGTATCTCAGCATTTTGAAAAACCAAATTGCATAAACACTTAAGAGCCTCTACAATTCTATCCATATTTAACACTACTGAAGCACTTAAAGAACTAACAGATCGTGGTGAATCTTGATCCTGTGAGGTGTCTCCTACAAAGCTACTATTAATAGTCAAATGAGCCATCCTAAGCAAACATTCAATGTCGTCTGCTATGTTATGCTTAGAAAGACTTGCCTCATCGCGTGACAATATGCGAATAGTATTTAAACACAATATATGATACTCTTCCAATGTCTCATCAGTCAATATGCTGCAAACTGCTTTCCACAAAGTGATCCACAAGTCATTCTTATGAAATTTATCGAACTTGAAAAGGTTGGCATTCTGGAAAAACACGCATGTACACATGATTTACATAGATAAAAGTTGTAATGAAATTGTAATTTAATATCTGTGATTATGACTAAATTTGTCTACCTTAACAATATTAAAAATTGTATACAACACACAACTTACTTCTTTATTAAATTGTTCTAATATTTTTGGAAAATTGTCAACATTCTTTTCTTGTACATACTTTAGCTTGTCAGCATCCATAACAGAAATATTTTTATTAATATTTAACTAGTATTTCTGTGATTTAACTTTTCTTACAATAAAAATATTTTTCCTGTCTTCCCAATTTACAAATCATATTTTTTCAAGGTAGAAGCGAAACATCAATTTTACTTTTCTTTGATCAAACAGCTAAATGTCAAAAGCAGAATTCCTTGGTACCATGCAGGGTACACGTATATCGTATATACGTGTACACTGGTACCATGGCATGGCAATTGTACCATGCTGTATTCTTAAATTTTGTTTGCTTGTGTGCAAAGTGGTTATAAATGGTGACAACGTCCCTACAACAACAACTTTCGGCAAAAATTTAGCATGTATTTTGTTGTTGCTAAATTCGAGCTTAGTTGTCAAAAACGTTGCGATTACACATGCACACGCAATCATTATATAACATAAAAAATTTGCCAAGCTAAGCCAGAAAACATTTGGCGGATATAAAAATCAGCTGATCAGTTACTCCTACCTACAATATGTATATATGTATATTGAACAATGTAGGAGTAACTGAAAGTCCATGGTACGCGTCAACATCGCAATGTGTTTTTGCTTTTCAAGTTACGTGCAACGCTTTGACGCATAGAATTTTTTGTTTTTATCAGCTGTTATGAAAGTTTGTGGAGTCAAATAAAAAGAAATATTTTATATTGGAAAGTACAATTGAGGTTTTTTGAAGAAGAATTTTTAGAATTTGTAATTGTGCAATGCTCTCAACTATCTGCTTTTGCTGATTGCAATATAGCTGCCAGATAATTTTGGTCCAATATCGTCAAATCTTTCGAAAAAAATCGTCAAAACAACCCAGGCAGAAAAAAACAATCAAACCGATTCTGTTCTGACGTTGGGAGATGGCACTCAATATCAAAATAACGTAGATTTAGCAAGTTAACAATGCTGTCTCGATGTTAAAATGATAACGCCAAATGGGAGTCTTTCGACTGTTGGTTTTCATGTTGTAACAATACTGTAAATTTAAATTTTCGGTATTAAAATAACATTTTTTATCTTTTCTGTCTTAGGAGTTCGACTTGCTTTTGTTAAAATAATGAGCATAGCTACTTTAGGTTTTTTAATAAGAGATTTCCTTAAATAAATATGTTTATATGTAGCAAAATAAAACATGCAAAAGACTTTCCAACGCATCTTAAGAGTTTTTTAAGTTTTTTCTTACGTCTTTACATTTTTGTAAAGTAAAAATACATATAAATATTTTTTTATTTTGAAAGCAAGTTTGACATTTACAAACTAGAGTTGCGATTTTGTGTATACAGTATGTAGTTGTACAACAATTTGAAAAACTCGAAATTTTGTGTTTACAGGGCTGTGGTGGTACAAAATTTTTGGACCATTGTTTTAGAATCGTATATTTCTGCCTGGGAAGTTTTGGAAAACACTAAAATTTTTGATTTTGGTTACTTTTTTACTTAATAATAATAAACAAAACAGGAAAACAAAATGCTTACAGGTAGTTTCGTCAAAAGCAGTAACAAAAGGACAAAAATTCATTTAAAGCTAAACAAATTGAAAACGAAAAAACGCAAATATTTAATAGTTTTTTTACTGATTTGCAAGTTAAGTCCTAAAAAATAATGTTTATTGCTAAAAACAATTATTTGAAACAAATAACCTTTTTTACAGAAATCATTTTTCAGGGATCCTATTTCTAATCCTTATAATATACAGTATTCTAACTACAAAAATTTTTAAAATTTTTAAATAAAAACGCAATGGCTAATATTAAATGGCTAAAAATAGTTTTTCAAAGCGGAAGAACCTTTTTTTGATTGTTTTTCTTTTAAGCCGAACACATTAGATATACATAAGTGTATAGTGTACATAATGACATAATTATTCATGAGATAATATGACATTTTAAAGTCATAATTATGTATGTATAACAAAATTTTTTGATTCAAGCTAAAATCTTAAACCATTATAAAAATCGTCAAATTTAGGGTAAAAATCGTTTAATTGTCAAAAGCCATTTACGGAGACAAAAATCGTCAAAATGACGATAAATCGTCAAATCTGGCATCTATGATTGCGAACAGTGATGATTACATGTTTTCGATATATTTTCCACATTATTATATAAATAAATAATAATTAGCATGAACGAAATTTCAAAATTATATGTATAATAAAATGATTTCTAATACTGATACAAAGTAATATTAACCATCAAAGTAATACATATAACAATTCTTTTGAAGGGATTCACAATACATAGTGCATATGGCATTGATTTGATTTGACGATTTTTTTGACTAGGATTACCAAGGTGCATGCATCTGGTGGGATTGGTTCTACAAAAACGACTTTACCAAGGTGAATTAACGCTTCAGATGGTGTGATTTTACAACTAAATTAGGGTTATTAAATTTTCGGTTTTGTTAGCTCATGTGTCAAAAAAATATGTAAAAGTAGATCAGCTGTGCTCGCAACACTGCCTGATAAATATAATTTTACCATAAACTAAACCGTCATAAGAATGCCAGATAGATAACAAAAACTAAAAAAAACTTTCTAATTCTTTTTGCGCTTTTCTTAAAATACTACAGTTGTTGTTTGTGAAAAAGAAAAAAAAAACAAACAAATTTTGGCATTTATATAACGAAATACCGTTACTCAGCTGGCTTACCGACGCCACCTGATATACGTGACCTGTCTTGACGAGACAAATTCATGCCTAGACAAATGTCGAAATGCAAATAAAAAAAAACTTGGTATTTTTATACTGGGTTTTTATATACTAAGTTTGACGTTTGTCTAGACATGAATTTGTCTCGTCAAGATGTACAATTGTTTCCGCCACATATTTTCTAGCATGGTGGAATAATAAGGTGACCTCGTCCCTACAACAATGACTTTATGCACAAATTTTGCATGTATTTTGTTGTTGCTAAATTCTAGTTTAGCTGTAAAAAATGTTGCTATCACACATACACACATAATATAACAAAAAAATTTGTTAAGCTATAAAACATATAGTGGAAATAAGTCAGATGATCGGTTGCTCCTACCCTGTTCAATGTCCCTTGTTTTCTAGCTTAGCTTGGTAATTTTTTTCTTTTGCAGGTATTTTTTTTGCTGGGAAATGAAAGCGGTTGGTGAATGGGTGGACTAGGGGGTTCTGTTATATTCGTCGTTTGAGTTCTAGTTTGAAGTACGGACATTTTCAAGCAAATGAGTTAACAATTAATTAATTTTGACAATATACACATATAATTTTTTTAAATAAAAAAATCGAAAGATACACTTGTTTAGAATAAAACTAAAAAGTCTTATAAAGCTTAAAACAATATATTTGAAATTATTAATATATAAAAATACTGCATAGCATATACATACATATGTATGTATGGATACTGTAAATTTTATTAATCACATTCACCGTTTTGTTGCAGTAAAAATAAATTTTCAAAATCCTTTAAAGATATATTATCAAATTCCCACTTACGTTGCATACTTGCTGCGTCACTAGTGTTAGATGAGGATGAAATAAAATTATAAATATTTTCCTCAATTGATTCGCTAACAATAAAACGATGTACAGTAGTTTGTCTAAAATTAAAGCATATTAAACAATAATTAGATGATATTTGCTTCTTTCGTATATTTTTTTACCTATGTTGGCCGAAACGATGTACTCTTCCTATAGCCTGTAACTCTTCACCGGGATTGAGAATAGGCTCAACCAGAAAGACGTGAGTGGCTTCCACCAAGTTTAAACCCTTTGAACCTTTTGCAAACGGCATTAACAGACACGTAATACCTAGATTTGGATTCTGAAACTTGATTCTTTAACACATATTCTTAAAATTTCTTTTGTTTTATAAAATACATACTTTAAATTCTTCAATAGTTTTGGCTGTACATTGCGCGCGAAATTTAATATCATTTTCCTTGAGAGCCAACGCAATGGCTTGTATTATTGGTTCCCATTGCGAAAATATTAATATCTTTACATCATTTTCTTTTGTGTCCACTCTATTGATTGATTCAACCTGTTGGAAATCTGTTGTTTCTTGTTTTTGCAATTTCAAAATTAAACTCACTATACATGTGATTTTCGAAGAATAGTGACCTTTAATCTTCTCACCTTTGGCTGATTTTGTTTTTCCTCGGCTAACGTAATATATTCTAAATAAAAAAAAGGTAAATTCAACTTGAAAGAAATTGGTAGCTATATTTAAAACAGGAATTTTATTATTTAGTCTGTCCTATTGCATAATTAAGATTAAAAATTTATGAAAATTATAACAAATTTCAACATACGAAAGTTAAAATTTTAATAGCGGTTTTCACTTTTGGTGATAGAGTGCTAAGTAAGTTGCGTATTTTTTGTAAATGAGGTAAAATCGCTTATTTACTCATATAACGTTATAAAATAAAAAAAAAAACATTTTGAAATAAATGCGGTTAGTTTTTGATTTGCTTGCATTATCTAGAAAATAATAACGGTATTTTCTCCTCAAACGTTAAATATAGAAACAATTTAAATATTAAATTTACATACAGTATAAAGCATAACATAACCAAGAATGCATTTTCGAATTATGACGCTGTCTGAGGAAATGAGCGATATGTTTGTATGTATGTATTTATGTAAATATGTTAATGCAAAAAATTTAAGTCAACTATGTGTATACATTTTATCCCAGCAAACACACAGCCTTTGATTCTATATTGAGAAATATTAAATTTTAAATCTTTCTTAAACGATAAACGTTTGAAAAGAAATTTGTAAAAAACTTAGAAAACATTTTTTACCAAAATTTTTATTGGTTTTTAAATTCAAACTTTAATTCTCAAATGCTATTTTTTTTAATATGAATTGTTTGTTATTTAAATGATGAAACAATGTTAATCCTTAAAATTTGCTTTACTTCAAGAAAAGTTTAATAATTGCAATTTATACTTGTTATTTATTCACTTTGTGTTTGCAGAAATATTATGTAATAATTACTTTTGGTTTTGTTGTATATTACGACATATTGAACACTTAAAATGGCTTCCTTTGATGTATAAACGTATCGATTTCAAACAAGGGTAACATATATGATGACCACACTCCAAAACAGCATACTAAAAATATAAATATTCATATTCACATGAACGTAATGCAAATGTAAATTTAAATCAAACATTTTTCTCTTACTCTATCATCTTCGGTTAGGTGACATATAGGACATGGACCTGGATCATCGTTACCTTCTAAATGCTTTATATATCTTAATCTAGCCATCTTTGTAGTAAATTGTTGTTGAGCATTCATAAGTTCGTTTTGTTGTTCCATTATTCTTACTTCAATTTCATTTTTTCTTATCTTAAAAATTGATTTATCATCCGCATCCTCGGTTAATGTTATGCGCATTTTGCACATATTAAGTTCGTCATAAGCTTTAATCGTATATTCTATTTCGATCCAAAGCTTTATTAAACGTTTGCAAACCAATTGAAGATTTTCCAAATACAACCAATTTTTTTCCATAACAGCAATAAATGAGCGATGCTTGTTTTTTATTAAATTAAATGTCACTGTAATTCACGAAAAATCACAATTGAATTATAAGAGTTTGTAAAAATGCGATTAACAAAATTTGCAATCCCTTTAAAACTTTTATATAAAGAAATAAATAAATAAACAAAAAAACAAATAACTAAACAAATAAATAAAAAAGCTATAATAAATTAGTAAAAGTTACATTAAAAACATTTTTGAACACAAAAAACACACGAAGCATTTCAAAACTATAAAAAAATTATAAATATTTGAATAAATTAAAAATAGCATTCAATGCTGTCTGTTGTAATTCTCTAGCTTAGGAACTGTAGTAATTCACGTGTTTATATGAATATATAATGGAATTTTCAAAATATCTTTCTGATAGTTTCCTTGTACATTAATTTTTTTTGTTGAAAATTCGAAAAAAATTATTACTGAAAAAAAGGGATGGATTTGATACATTTATTGATGCATGCAGTTTAATGAGACAATTCCCTAAATGTGAACCAATGCTCGCCAATGTTAATTTAATGCATGTTTTACTCTAATATGAACCAGTTCATTATCAGTAG
The DNA here is from genome assembly GCA_963583895.1 of Melanophora roralis. Taxonomy (NCBI): domain Eukaryota; kingdom Metazoa; phylum Arthropoda; class Insecta; order Diptera; family Rhinophoridae; genus Melanophora; species Melanophora roralis. The sequence continues at coordinate 9,201,868 of OY757190.1, read as the reverse complement.
TACTCATGCATTTACGACTTCTTTTGCATGCCTTTTTTCCAGAAATTGTAAAGTATTCAAAACACCTTAGAAGAAACGTCCCTAAAACATTCGAAACTTTCGTTTTAATTACGAAATTTTACGAAAGTAACGAAAGCTTTTCGTTAGTTTTTTATTCGTAAATTATACGAATGTTTCGTTTAAATTAATAAGTAAGTTTTTAGACCAGAAATTCCTTATTTCTTAAAAGCAACGACTATCTTTAGTAATACATTTTTTAATTCTTTTCCATTTTTATTTATTTGCTTTACGGCGCAGTGCAAGTGTTGATCTTCTCGCGAGTCCTGTGCCGTCGTCATCAAAAAATCATGAGTCAATTGCTTCTACGGAAGTAAGTTAATGACTAAAAAAAGCGACTGTCGAATTCACAGCGCAGGAAACTAGCGAAGATGCACCGACAATACACATTAGACAAAGCCCAGGTTTCTTCAAAGGATTAATCCAACTGTCCCTCAACCTCTTCTAAAGCAGGAAAGAGGACCTGATCTCCAGAGAAGCGAAACACTGGGAAATCGCCTAAGAAGAAAAAGCGCTGCCGGCTATCCTGCAATCAGGCAATACCTAGCTTGGCCCCTATCAAAATAGACTCTATTCAGCATCCAACGGTTGTTGGAAAGACGGGTATGTTGACAGATTCTTCTTATAAGAAGACCATACCAACACGAAAGAGAAAACTTGACGTGAAGTTTGGACAAAAACCGACGCCTTATGCTAAAATCGCGAGAAAATGCCACCGGGACGAACTGCGCTATGCTGGTAGCAGCCGTTTTAGCAAGATACCTGAAGAAAACCAAATCAAAGTGGAAAACTTGGTCAACACTGCTATATCGAAACACGTCCTTGAGTTCAAGTATGGTCCTTCAATAAAAATAGTGAGCACCGTGCACCGGCGCCCCCAGAAAACTTACGTTTCAATTCCTCCCCCCTGGGACGGCTCCAAGCTGGCACTAGTAAAGAAGAAAGACATCCCGACGCTCACTAAAGCATCCTCCTGCATAAAATTATTGGGATGCCTGTTTACATCGGAACGCATACTCCGCGTCTTTGCTAAGCACAACAAAACTCTGGCGGTAGGGAAGTGAATAGATCAGGACTCTATAGCTAGTTTGACCAAGGTAAAGGGTATGGTCTTCTTTGCATCTAAGGCCGTAAGCTTCAAGATGGGAAAAAGCCCCATCGGCAAGGGGAAGAGTCCTGACAATACAGCTGACGAAAAGGAAAGGGACAACGAGCAGACGAAAGGCGACCTGCAAAATAGGGAGAAAGACCGTCTTCTAAGGGACCAATGATTGAAGTCATCTAGATAAAGCTTCACCGGAAAGAGATGGCTACACACGCTCTGATAAAGTAAAAAAAAGGAAATATACACTTTTCTCTAATCCAAGAACCTTGGACGACACGCAACAGGGTAAATGCATTAAGCCATTGGCGTAGCTACAAACTGTTTCTAAGATGTCAGAAACTAGCACAACATTGATCCATAAATCGGATTCAAAGTTCATTATTAATCTTTTTTTAAGTTTGTTGAGGGGCAAAATGAATTCTGGGGGTGTCTGGGGGACCCTGTATTAGTAGGTTGCGATGCTAACCCTCACCATATTGTATGGGGTATTAACACTAATTATTAACACTAATCGTAGGGCTAAGTCCCTGTTGGAATATTTAAATACTAACGACCTCATGGCAGTTAACATAGGAAATAAAACTACTTTTATTAACAGAATTAGGAAAGAGGTGCTGGATATAACGATATCTACAAAGAACTTGAATGAGGAAATCCAAGAATGAAGAGTGCTGGGGGAAGAACCCTCGGATCACCGATACATCAAGTCCAAAAATGGGCGGACATTGCCGCTCTCAATAAGTTTCGGCAAATAAGGCCAAGACTGATTGGATGAAATTCAAAAGCTTAGTCAGAAACCGACTGGGGCAACCATCATAAGAGTGTTTTTGTAGGAAGGACATTGATAAAAACATAAAGATCACTTGGTATCGACTCATTTGGTAGAGATTTTTAGTACTTGCATAACTTTTGCATACACCCTTGTGGCTGTGGAAAGGCAAGGGTGGTATTCTAAACAAAACCCGACAAGGGAAGCTGAGCGAACCCTAAGGCTTTTCGACCAATTAGCCTAATTTTCTTTTTGTTCAAAAGCGGTTTATAATGTACGAACCTACACGCTCATCCAATCCTAGGACCAGTTTAAAGTTGTTTCGGTACTGAGAGACTGGATCAGTCGCATGCTAGGGAACAGGAAGATAACAATCGGATTGTATGGTGTTACAATTGAGGACAGTGTGGAACGTGGAACTCCACAAGACGGCATTTTTTCGCCCCTTCTGTGGGTTTCTATAATAAACAGTCTACTAGGGATATTGACTGATGCGAGGTTTTGACTCATCTTGTTACGCAGACGATGTGATTATACTTTAGAGGAAAAATGATCCAAATTAGATTTTAAGAAGGGTGGAACACACCCTCAATATTGCGCATGACTGGGCTCAGCCTAGAGGGCTAAGTGTGAACTCGGACAATACTGAGGTTTGTCCCTTTATTAGGAAAACCAAGATCAGTACTACGACGAGCCTCGTTTCTTGGAAAGGACGATCAAAATATCCGAGAGGGTCAAGTGCTTGGGGGTAATCCTGGATCGAAAATTGAATTGAAAGCACCACTTGGAGAAAATGGCAGCGAAAGCCCACCGATATTGGGCGTTATGTAGAAGGACTATAGGCTCAAAATGGAGCCTCAGTCCAAAAACGACACCCTAGCTATACGAGAGCGTAATAAGACCAGTCAGCATCAATGGACAGAAAGTATAACATTGCGATCTTACAAAAGGTCTAACGTATATGTTGCCTAGAGATAGGCGGGGCAATTAGGACTACTCCGATTAGAGCTTTGGAGACAATTTTGGGTATCCAGCGAATTGAAACCCGCGTGCGCTACGAGGCGGCAATAGAGGTGAAACGCCTCATAGCGACAGGAGAGCGGAGTGATAGGAAATTTTAAGTCTAACCATCAACGCATTTTTGAGACACTGGAGGGTCATACGAACACAGTGAAGAGAAATTGTCCGATCGCACTCCTTTAGTGAAGGCTAACTGCACTGCGCTAATACCAGATCGGCAGTCCTGGACGAACGGAGCTCTGAGAAAAATGCCCGAAAGGGCGTGTTGTTTGTGGCTTTAGGGCGGACTGGGCATTTTTTCCGACCACAATACTGCCTTATAAGCGTAGGTACGGGCAATCGCGGAATATCTGTCCTGGTTCTGGGCACAATACGACCAGAAAGTCAAGCGTCCATAGGGGCCATTATGTCTGCAAACACCTAGGACACCATCTAGGACGATATTGCAGTGCAAGAGGATGACAGATCACTACTCGCAGTATGGACAGGTTCGCATAATATGGGTACCGAGTCATTACGGAGTGGTAGGAAATAAACGGGCGATTTATCTTGCGAATAAGGCTAGGGGACAGCGGGAAGTTGACTTGGCGAGCCCAATTCCCTTTGCTGCGATGAGGGCCGAATTTAAAGAGTGGACTAAAAATGCACACAGGGTGCAATGGAACAAGATATTTGGGAGATTGACGGAAATCATCTGGGGTGATCCAAATGGGGCCAGAACATGGGGCATTCTGAAACTTGGGAAGCCTGAACTAGGTAAGATTATGATTGCGCTGACAGGCCACTCAAACAACGGAGCACACCTCCATCGGATGGGAGTTGCGGAGAACAGCTAGTGCACGGCATGCAGGGAGGACATCGATACGATGAAGTATTTCCTGTCTCGCTGCCCGGCCTTTGTACAGTCCATAGCCCGATGTTTGTAGTCTAATGATGTTTAGCCAGATGTGAAACACTTGAGGGGTGTGGATTGGGAGCTGTTGATATAATTCGCCGCATCACCGAATTTCTGTTAACTGCTCCACCGGGATTATTTTTCTTTGCTAGGAGCACACAAGCCGATCACTGGCTTAGGTGTATGCCCTACGGTACTTGAGGCCTCCTTTCAACCTAGCCTAACCTAACTTTTTACATTTTTTGTAATATTTACGACACTCTCATTAAATCACAAAAATAAATTGCAAAGAATTTGGTAGTGGGAAAGATTTTGTACAATGTACGAACAAATTTGTTCATAAATAAAATGAATTCGTTCGTGTATTGTACAAGATTTCTGGTCTAAAAATTTATACCGTAAAATATACAAGAGTTTCGTTTCGTACATTTCGTATATTCTACGCAAGAGTTTTATAGCGCGAAATACCAACAAAAATCGTACAATGTACGAAAGGAATCGTTCATATGTTGCATGGATTTTTTTAATGTAAGCATAATGACAAAACAACTGCTTGAATGATTTTCGATAGTAAAAATTTTACTAGCAGATATTATCAGAAACATTGTATTGCTCAACAACTGGCTCTATGGTTGTTAATTTTTTGTGTAAACACACTAATAGTCATTATCGAAAATCATTAAGTTTTCTCTAAATTAACAAAAAAAAAAATTTAACCAAAAACAGTTAAGAATTTTGTCAAATAAATTAATAAAGGAGTTCCGTTATTGTACAAAGAAGACAAATAACTATAAATATCTAATTGGAATTTAATTTAATAAAAACTTTTTATTATTTTTACTTACGTTTACAGAGGTACATTTCAAAAGATGGATTTTCCAAGCCTTCGGTAAAATTTGTGTCCTTATCAATGACTTTATCGAATAGAAGACATTCAAATGTATTTATGGAATCACGTAAGCAACACATGCAACACAGATTTTTTGTTTTTGGTATGTTTTCTGGTTTTACAGCATCATTTTTTTTAGAAGTTTGCACTTTCTGAATGAAAATTTAATTTATAATAAAGATGTATGTAAGTATGTGCTTAACGTTTATTTATTTCAATAGTGTCATAACTCAAAATTTGTCTCATGTTTGATTATTATTATCTATTTTTTATGTATTTTGAGTCATTATACACACTATTGAACATACACACAATTTGTTTTAAGTACTACTTACTCTTATTTCGCTTAAATGACAATCATATACTGAATTCACCAGTTTCATCATATTTCTCCATACTGCCGGACTCACTTGATGACGTGATCGAACATTTTCACTAAAATATTTTAGTTTCTCCATTTCAGTTTGAAGGGTTTTTGAAATGTATTTTAACTTGTTAAACCACAATTGAACAACATATAACAAAGTGCGTAAGGACTGTATCTCATTCAATTTGACGTTGGTTTGACCAAACTTTAGCATACATTCTTCTTGAATTTTTTGTATTATTATTGACTCATCATTGGCCGGAAGTGATTCAAGACTACTGGCCATGTCTGTTATAAAGTTTTCTGTTATCTCTAAATCTATCTTCTTAACTGCTGTCTCATAAGATTTTTTAACTGTTGCCAAGTTATTAGCATATGCACTTAGATATTTCCATTCTAGTTTGTTATACTGATTTTCATACGACTCTAAATTTATTGAAGACATGCTGGATTGTATAATTTTGATTTGCATTAGATTATGCAGAGCATGAATTTGCAATAAGCTGTCGACACTGTTGCAGACAAAATAAAAGGGATCAAATATATTGCCAATAATTATAAAAAAGTCAATATTGCTTACGTAATATTCATCTCACTATAATCATTGGCTAGTTTAAGAACTTCGTTATAATTTTTAATTGCCTCGTCTAATTTCTCCTGCAAAATATATAAAGCCGCCAAGCCTGCAAATGTTAATAACTACTATTTTAATTTTTTCCTGCTTTTTTTGTAAAACTACCAATTATTTATTGTTTTCTTTTAAGCTGTGAGCCATTTATTTAATAAACGTCTTACTCATTTATTTCAACTTGTTTGTTTTGAACTTCAGAAAAAAAAACTGTGTTACTTTTACGCTAAATTTATTTTAACGGTGCGTGATTGTAAATTTTTTTTATTGACTGTTTCAAATATTTTAAACTACTTCTTTATATTATTAAAGAGTTGTGGTAGCCCGCTGCTAATATTATATTATAAATTACTCAATTTTATCATATGTTACTGTTAAATTTTCTAATAAAAAGTTAGAAAAAATATTTTTATAATATCGCTGTATTCTGCATTTCGATTCGAATCGAAATTTTCTCCGTCGACCTTCTTTACTGTGGAATAGTTTGGCCATAAATAACTTTTTCTTAGTATATTTTGGATTTTTTGCCTTTTCGTACTAAGATCATGTGCTTCTTAGTATTCAAATTGGAAAAATTTATTTTTTTTTTCATATTGATATATACTTTTTTGCATGCGGAATCGTAATCGAAATGCAGAATGACCCCTAGTATACTTTGAATTTGTTGTCCTTTCGTATTAAAATTTAGTGCTTCTTAAAATTAAATGTGGAAAAATATGTAAATGTTTTTTCATTTCTATTTTGATATAAGTATGTACATATATATGTATGCGTATTTGCTGCGGAATCGTAAAAGAAATGCAGAAAAAAAACCCCTCATAATTGGGAGTTAGCTAGATACAATACAATAGCATATTGTCATATGGTTATATATTTGTAAAAATATAATTTATTTATTATCTCTTTTTCACTTTTGGTAGTGAAAAGCTTTATTTTGTAAATAAAATAAAATAATTTTGCGGAAAACCATTTGAAGATAAAAATAAATTTACCACTTAAACTTACCATTATGCGATGAAGCCATTGCGCGCAATTCGGACTTGCAAGAGATCTCATTTGTTGATTTTAAATATTCGTGCAACTCTTGCGGTCTTAAAAATTGTTTTTGTTGTGAATTAAAATTGTTATTAGTACCACTAGTAGCTACTACAACAGGTATGGTACACGTTTGGCGTATTTTTAAAAAAGGCTGTAAAATCTTAAATAGCAGAATAGTAAAGACAAAAAATTAAAGCTATTATTTATTCTAATGCAAAGGAACGACTTACAGTATTCATAACTTGTGGCGAGAACGTTTCTACTCTTTTACTAAACTTGTAGACATTTTCCACGAATTTTTTATGACATTCAACATGTTGTTCATTATAAAAAAGTTTTTCTAAATTATCGAACTGTATGCGATGGACAACTTCCTGCTGCAAAGGAATATCTAGTTCAGACGCTACTTGGCTTTTACAAGAACGCCACATGCATTTTTGTAAAATATTTATTAAAGCGGGACATGTAGTCTGTGTAGCTTTGTTAAGAGTTGTTGCTTGTTGGAGCAAAAAATCATTAACTATCTGATACCAGACATTAGGTTCACTAACGGCTTCAAAGCCAATAAATTGTAGTAAAGGTCGTAAGTCCATTAGGGATTTCTGAATAGGTGTACCAGTAACTGCCCAACGATTAATAGCTTAAATAAAATATAACTTTAGTAGAAAAATAAAAATTTAACTTTATTAAGTTTAAAATCTTACCTGGTATCGTGCGAACTAATGCAGCCACTTTTGAAGTATTTGATTCAACCATTTGAGCTTCATCCAGAAGTACTCTCCACCAGTTTAACATTAAAATCGGTGAATAAGCCCTCATGTATCGTGGTTTATTTCGAGTCGTACGTTCGCTTTCATTTTCTTTAGTAAAGTAAACCTCTCCCCGCAATATATTGTAATCCGTTAAAACAATATCAAAGTCTGCCAATTGGCTTGGACTTATCCATTTCCCCGATAGAACACCATCATATTGAAAAACACGCAACGTTGGTTGTACATGGCGTTGTATTTCCGAAAACCATTGCAATTTAATTGTATTTGGCGACACTATCAAGGTTGCTTTAGTTTTGAGCAAACCAAATAACTGGATTGTTTCTTGCCAGCAAGAAGGACATAAATATGGTGTATTAATATCTTCAGAATCATAGAAAGCAGTACAATTTTTATGTTGCCATAAATTGCATTTTTCACATTGTACAGTATTCTTTTTTGAACTATTACTGCACATACAGAGTAAATTATACTCAACGCGTTTGCGTTTTGCAGAATGGATTTCAATATTAGTTTTTAATTGGGCTTTAAAAAAAACATCGGGACGAGGATTTAATAAAATCAGTGCAAGCATTTCAACAGTTTTTCCTAAACCCATTTCATCAGCCAAAATTCCACCCGGTGGTAGTACCACCTCCGTAGGTGGAACTGATTGAATAAAATTAGAGTATATATGTTTATACACCGTGGTCTCATTATCCTTTGCCGTCAACTTTTCGAAAAAATCAGTAAACGTTTGTTGTTCGACTTCTCTTCTTAAAAGCCATAACACACTTTTTTTCTGATACCCACATAAAGTAGGCAAAAATCTGGAAGGTAATGACAATGTGCACTCTGTGTCAGCTACTAAATCTTGGTTATTTTCATTATGCTTAAGTCGTAAGGCTTTAAAGAGTTCGGTTGTCGCATATGTATTTAATACTTTTTTTTCACCAACCTCAAGTTGGAAGGAAGGTGTCTTTAGCCCTAAAAACAGTGTGTTTAGAAGGCTAAGGTTAAAATGCTTTTCATAATAATTAGAGGAAAAATTATTATTATAGACAATAACAAGATGATCCCCCTCATCATTTAAAACAACTGAAATTCCCTTTAGATTTTTGTTTTCGCCTAAAATATAAAATAAGATTTATCCATTCGTTTTGTTTGGTATAGTTAAATTGCTTACACGCTCGTAAAAACTGGAATATTTTATTATCGTCCTTATAACTGTCTAATAATTTCCATTTTTTATGCTTGTAATGGAATGTACAACCAACATTTTCATAACAATCTTCGGTTTCATTTAATAGTTTTGCAATTTTTGTTAACACGATTTCATCACACATATTTACAAATAAATAATAATTTTTTTGTTTACAAAAATAAGCCTTCTGCGCAGGGTACACATATATTCCAACAAAACAAATGTCAGGTCAACCAAGGAGAATTCATACAAGGTGAACTCAGCCAAATCAGGGCGAAAAATTTGTACAGGTAATGTCAAAATCATATGGCATCATTAAAGAAAATCAAATTATTTGTAGAAGAAAAACGTGCATTAAACAAATTTTACACTTTTTTGCACAAAGCATAAGAGCGCATCTAGTGGTTTTACTCCTTGTTAATTAAGAACACTTTATCAAAATTTTAGTTTAAAAATCTAACTGGCGCGTAGTTTTTTTAAATAAGGAAGAAGCACATAAACAAACTTTTGACATACTGCGAACAAAATTGCACAAGCAAAAAACTGATACTATTTTGCCACTTTTTACCCCTTTTTGTTAAAACAGCCCCAAAAAATGTGTTATTTACGTAAGCATGTGTGCATACACGATAAATTTTTTAGTAATTATGTAGATACGTCGCATGGCGGAATTGGCCAACTTTATCCAGTTTTACACAAGCAGGGGTCATGTGAACACACACATTTATTACTGATACACTCAGACTTTTTGAGCTTGTCACTTTAAATTACGCATTGATGAGACAAATTATTGTCTTGGAAAATGACACATTCAGTATAGCAAATAGCCAGTATAAAAATTCCAAAAATTTTATCAAGAGTTTGACGTTTGTCAAAACATTGATTTGTTTCGTCAAGACGTATACGCAGGAAAATTTGCTTGAAACTGTTGTTGCATAAAAAAATTTTTAAATATAAAAACAGATCAATTAAAAAAACTATCCTCTTAAATCAATAAGTAATAGAAAATAATTTGGTGTACAATCTAGGGTATTATTGGTATATTTTTTATTAATAATTGAGTACTATCTGCATCGTTCATCCTTTATTTGAGACTAAAATTGCTTGCTGCGTAGGAAATTAAGCTATTTTTTCGACGAAAAGATATTAGACCTGTTAGCAATTAAACTTTGTTTAAAAAAGTAAGAATGTGAATACGTGCTTTACTTTTGAAATGAAAGTGGTGCTTTCATACTACTGGGTAAAATGCTGTAAATTAATAACCGAACATTAATTTTCAAAAACAACAAGAATACACAAAAGTAGGGAAGCACAAAAGGAAATTTTTTTCGAAGTTACCAAAAATTTTATTTTAAGAAAGTAAATTTGCTGGATTAAACTCTGTTAGAAATAAAATTACTTGTATCAACATATTCGTCAACGCGTAATAACTTTTTATTTGTTTTTTAAACAGCTGTTATTGGAGAATTTGTCTTAAGAACACGCAAAACGTACGAGCTGCTTTGAATAGAAATATAATGAATATTTTTCATAAGATCCTTACGTTGAATATGGGAACGCAACGAAATTTTGTTCTTTATCATATTTGTAATAAGACACAGAAAAAGAAAGCTTTAAAAAATGCATACAACTTTTTTTTTTTAAAGTCTTTTTTATGCGACTTTTTTTGCTATAATCAACTTTTTATGTTTTTTTTTTAATTCTCAGCCATGGTATTCATGTTCTCAGCGATTACCCTGATAATCATACAGGTAATATATACCAAGGCGCATGTATACAGGTAACCTCAGTTAATCAGCTGAGAATAGGCATTACGAATGTTTTATTGTCAAAATTTGTTTATGGTAATGTTTTTTTTTTTTGTTACTAACAACAACTGTAGAATCTAAAAGAAGTTAAAAAAGAAGAAGAAAGAATTTGTGAGTTTTTGTTATCTGTCTTTGACATAAGAACTGCCTTTTTAGAAGTTTGTGTAGCACCGCTCCCACCTGTTTAAATGCGCCTTGGGTAATATCAAGGTTTATTAAACAAGGTAGGAGTAACTAATCAGCTGACTCTTAGTTCCGCCATATGTTTTCCTACTTAGCTTGACAAATTTTTTATGTTCTATAATGGTTGAGTATACTGTGTGTATGTGTGATCGCATTATATTAGACAACCAAGCTGGAATTGAGCAAAAACAAAATACATGCCTAAATTTTACAGGAAGTAGTTGTTTTAGAGACGAAGTCACTTTTTTAATTGTAATTGTACCCTGACTTAAGAGGTAAAATCAAGGCGCATGCATACAAGTGGGGGCGGTTCTGCAAAAACAACTAAAATGGATGTACGAATGTCAGAAACAGTTAACATAAAACTCACAAATTCTTTCTTCTTCTCTTTGAGCTTTTCTTAGATTCTACAGTTGTTGTTAGTAAAAATGAAATAAACAGATTTTAACAACCTCACATCCGAAAATTTGTTACTCTGCTGATTAACCGAGGCCACCTGTAATGAATGCGCCTTGGGCAAAAGCAATAGATTGACAACAGTGTCGTTTGTCTCATGGTGTAATTTCACCAAGAGTGATATAACCTAATTTTTCTACGTTTAAAACCTATATTTTTTTAATAAAAAAACATTAAACATAAATACGGACATTAAAATAACATAATAAAATTAAAATATATCGAGCGAACATTTTGTAATTAATCTTCAACTTGAATTAAGTTTGTTAACAAAACCACATGTACTGATATCCTGTGCATTGTTTTGTTTTTATTTAATTTGTAAAATAGAATATATTTCACAATAGGTATCATGGAAGTGGAAAATATCAATGTTGATTATATACTACCAACACGTGCAGCCAAAAAGCGTACCCACAATGAGGTCATTACAATGCTAGGGGACGAAACGCTGGGCATTGAAGGAGCTACACGCAAAAGTTTGCAGCCTAAATCTAAAAGACTTAAAAGTGAAACTCGTAAAATTAATGTACCACCACACAGGTAAAAAGTAATTATGTGCATAACTATATAATACAATTATAAAATGTATTACAGATATTCTTCGCTTAAAGAGCATTGGATGAAAATTTTTACTCCTATCGTGGAACATATGAAGTTGCAGATACGATTTAATATGAAGGCAAAACAGGTTACGTTTAAAGTAACCATTACTCGGTAAAATATTTATTTCCTATGTTGTTTTCATTTTAGGTAGAAATTCGTATCAGTGAAGAAACTCCAGATATATCAAATTTACAAAAAGGCGCTGATTTTGTTAAAGCTTTTCTTTGTGGTTTCGAAGTTGATGATGCTCTAGCTTTACTTCGTTTAGATGATTTATTTGTGGAAACTTTTGAAGTTAAAGACGTCAAAACGCTAAAGGGAGATCATATGAGTCGTGCCATAGGTCGCCTTGCTGGCAAAGGTGGACGAACCAAATTCACTATTGAAAATGTCACAAAAACACGTATTGTTTTGGCTGATAGTAAAATTCATATATTAGGGAGCTATCAAAATATTCAATTGGCTCGAAGGGCGATCTGTAATTTGATTTTGGGATCCCCACCTAGTAAGGTATATGGTAATTTACGTTCCGTAGCTTCCCGCGTTAGCGAGCGGATGTAAACATTTATTTTGGTTGTAAGTTTGAAAGTTTAATAAAAAAATTTCCAACAAGGGTAATACACAAACAAAATTTTAAATATTTTGGTATTTACCAACTGTGGTATAAATTTAAAGGCGTAATTTCGGAAAACGCAACCTTAAAAAACAAAAATAAACTGTTTGTAAAAAAAATTAATAAATAATACAATATAGTTAGTTGCTTTTTTAATATAGCATTTTACTAGTACAGTTCTATAATTTAGTAAATATAAGTAAAATAAGCATAAAAAGTGTTATGCCAGCTAATGTCAAAATTACACACATTTTACGATTCTTACGTTGATACATTTCAGCTCTCTGCAATTGCTGAAGACCTTCGGAAACCCGTGTTTGTGTCTGTTCAATTGAATAATCGATGCGATCAAGAATTGTACCTTGTTCCTGCACCATTTGACTGAGATCCTTAAAAATGTCATTTAAGTCGTAAATAGTCCTGACCACTTTTGTAACCTCTTCATCTCTATTTAAAGCTAAACGGGTATTTTCTTCTTCAAAAAGAATAATTTGTTGCTGTGTTAAACGATTTCCCATAGGTCGTTGAAAATTTTCATCTAAATTGGTCTCCTTGAACTCATCATCACCGTAAAAAGTATACTTATTGCCACCAGGTGTGGGCTGTAGAAAATTATCAAAAGAATCTACATAATTTTCCCTTTCTAGGCTATTGAGATTAGTAAAGTCATCAAAAAACTTTTGGGAACGTTCTTCTCTCGAGTTAAATTGTTTTAAGTAAGAGTTTTGACTATAACGAAATTTTAAAGTCAACTCTTGCAGACTTAACATCAAACATGTAACCACATTAGCAGTCAGTCGCTGTTCCCATTTACCACCCATTCCTAAACTAGAACGTATACACTGAATGTGCCTGTGTGTTGAAGTTATTAGTTTGGCTATTTCTTGACTTAACGCCTCTATTTCTAATTCGTCCTCTTTGCTTTCATTAAATGCTGGGCGTAACAAATGGCGCGCGTAAAGAGAGCCCAGTTCGTCTAACTTTGGTTTAATTCTAAATGGAAAATAGTTTTTATTGATTCTATAATTTTTCTTGTAATTCATACTTGGACATAATGTATTGAGCCTCCTCTAATTTGTCAATCCATGTCGGTTGGGAACCATATTCGTCACGTAGCTCTAAGCCTTCTTCGGCATCATGAACAGAACGTCGTAGAAGTAGCTCTGCATCATCATTCTACAGGTGTATGTTTATGTATTATAAAGATATGCACATATTACAAACATATGTATGTTATGGGAAATTTAATGTGTAGGTACATACATACGTATAGTTATCTTTTTGTACTTACTCTGTCGTCTGAATATAATGCCTTATTTTTTAACGCACTGTTACGCATTATATTAAAAACTTCTGTTAAATTCCTTGAGGACATTTTGTTAAAATTTTACAATGTCTTGTTGCATTATATTTAGCAAATTTTTCCAAAATATCTTGTATCTTCAAGAGGTCAGTGATGTCAGATGAAATTTTTAAAGTTCCCTACGTTTTCATGAAAAAAATCCCCACATTTTCCTACACCAGCAATTTTTCTCCATACGATTTTCACCATGGGCGCAATGGTATGAAACATGGTACAATTACCCTACAAGGTATTATCGCTACGGCAACAACTACAACAAACTCGATACCAACCATGGTGGAATAAGAAGGTGGAAACGTCCCTAAAACAACAACTTCCTGTAAAATTTCAGCATGTATTTTGTTGTTGCTAATTCCAGCTTGTTTGTCGAAAATGTAGCGAACACACATACCCACAGTATACACAACCATTGTACAACATAAGCAAGTGTCCAAGCTAAGCTAGATAACATATGGCGGAAATAGAAGTCAGCTGATCAGTTGTCCCTACCTTGTTGAATATACCTTGATACCAACTTAATGAAGTTGTTGTAAAAGCATCCCCGTTTATATCAAAAACACGTACTGTGTGACAGATATAACAAGTGGAAAAGCCTGAGCAAAAAATAGTTAGCTGTTTAATCGATACTACCTTGTGAGTAATTGTACCATGGTATGAAAAAAGTAGATGAGCTGTGCTCAAGGTGAATTAATGCGTCAGGTGGTGGTGATTCTAGACAGGGATGTTAGATCTGGCGATTTCTCGCCAAACGTGGCGATTTAAAGACTTGTTTGAAATTATGTGTACCAGGTGGTGTTACAAGCACAGCTGATCATATCTTTTTTTGACAACTGAGCCAACGAAAACTACAACAAAAACGAAAATTTTATTCACTAAATTTTGTTGTTGTAAAATCAACACCAAACTACTGTGTTTTTTTTAAATTTCCTTTGTCCATCCATTTAAAGCAAGCTGAATTGCATGCACACGCAAGACTATACCCATTTTATTTTACCTCACCCCGTTGTCAACAACCTAATTAGTTCAGCTTATTTTGTTGCATAGTGCGAATTGCGACTAAGAAAATAACAAGGCGCATTTATTACAGGTGGCCTCGGTTAATCAGCTGAGTAACGGTATTTGGAATGTGTAGTTGTCAAAATTTGTTTTTTTTTTCTTCTTTACTAACAACAACTGTAGAATCTAAGAAAAGTTCAAAGAGAAGAAGGAAGAATTTGTGAGTTTTTGTTATTTGTTTCTGACATTCGTACATCTATTTTAGTTGTTTTTGCAGAACCGCTCCCATCTGTATGCATGCGCCTTGGAAAATAATTGGCGATTTTGTTAGCTCAAACATACTCCTAAAATATACTTACCCCTTATTTCCACCCTCTAAGAAGGTTGCCATACAAAATTTGAAAAATTAGGATAAAAACCCTTACAACTTCCCCGTAGAGCGTTCAAATATGACACCGACCCCATTTATTTATATTCATTTTTTATTATGTAAAGGGTATACAATATTTGGCACAGCCGAATATAATGCTCTTACTTGTTTTATTCTGGTATTTTTCTATATGAAGTTTGAGGCATATATACGAACAAAATATTATACCAACTAGTAATGCCTGTATTGAAAGAGAATTTTCAATAATAAACTCCACTAAGACTCGTTTTCGAAACAGAATGCAATACGAACTTCTACGAGTTAAAAACTATATGTACCTTCGCAAGATATGTTGAATAAATTTAATTTCTACACAATGTATTCCAAACAAGAAAACAACGAGGAGTGCCCTAACGATTAAGTGTATAGCGTTTTTGATATATAATAGGATTGTAACTACGTACATACACACATGTGTATGTATAACAGACATTTGGTAATTATTTACCACAAAAATTAGTTTTTTCTTCTTTAAGTTGAATTATTTTTTAGCAAACGTTGCACTTTTTGTGTTCACTTATCATTTTACCTTGTTTTTAATAAAAATTTAAAAAATATTTATCATGGGGACCTTTTTTCCATTTTTGGCGATTCTTAGCGATTCAGTTCAGTTTAATTTTTTAGGATTTAAAAACAATATTTTTGATTATTATATAAAAATATATATTTTATTGTCAAAAACTAGAAAAGAGGCCTTCGCGATTTTAAACATTGAATTTGGCGAAATAGGTCAAAATAAATCTGACAGCCCTGATTCTAGGGCGGTTTAGTTTAATCTCGGGTAGCATTGCTACGCATTATTTTATTGATCATTTTAGGCTTTATATTTAAAAAATGTTAGCAATTTATTTTATATTTTAAACTATATTTTTAGCTATAGTTTAAATTTTTAGTTTTATCTATTAAGCCGCACTCGTTAACTTTTTCAACCATTTCGAAAACTTTTTTTATATTAACGCTGGTTAAAGTTTCATTTAATTGTTGCTGAATTCTAACTTCGCTATCGACAAATGTTGCAAAATTTTTATATTGCAAATTTTCCACATTAAGAGATGACAACATTATTGAGTTCTATATTTTTTTAAAGGAATGTTAGTGACTTCTTGTATTAAATTCTTATTTTACTTACCTCTAAAAAGCTTCTTTTCATGTCATTCAGTTGTTTATCAAATTCCTGTTCGTCTAGTTCAGTGTATAAGTTTACATGATCAAAATATTGAGGAAGCAAAACATTATCTGGTATTGTGAAATATTTTTTGTCCAAAACATCTGCTTTATCAATTTCAGCGGACATAGACCTCCATATATTTTCAAAAACTTCTTCTTTCGCTTTGCTCAAAACATCGCAAGTTTCTTTGCTAACAATAAATTTATCCACCATTGCATCAAGCGCATTTCGTATAATTTTTTGCAAACAGTATTTTCCTTAAAAAATTAGGTAAAATTTTTATAAAGTTTACTATAAACACATAAAACTTACTTTCTAAAGAAGATTGTTCAGCCGTAAATCCAAAATATTCTATTTCATATTCTTTGTCCATTTTAAAAAACAATTAAATCAAGAGCAAACTAAAAACTTGTTTGCCGCTTCAACCAGCGTTGCCAGAAGCATTGGGAAGAAAATTATTTGGCAAAAAAGAAATTATATTATAAATCAGATACAATAGTTGTGTTCAATAACTTTCCAGTAATTGCTAGCAACGAGGGAGTATGAAGTAATATTTTCAAAATTGATCTCAAAAATATTTAAAAGTAAATGAACACTTTTGCAGTCAAAACTTGCAAGCAAATGTATTTTGTTTTTGTAAACTTATAAAAATTTAAAACTTAAATTTTTTTTTTTTAAATAACTAAAGCTTAAAATCGATTAAAAATAAAAAGATCGCAATTACTCTTTAAATACCTAAATACAGTATATTTTTTTTAAGAGAAACAAATTTATTTTATATTTTTTTAAAAAATAACTGCAGAGTTCAGTTCACATAGGCATGTACTTATATTTTAAAATAGTTAAACTATTATTCCTTAAATATCTATTATTTAGAATTTTGCAGTCTGTGATACATTTTAGCCTCTAACTGAGAATATTTGGTGTACAACAGTTTTTGTCGCGTTTTAAGAGCAGGAGCCTTATATAATGGCTGAAAAGTTTTAACAAACTTTTGAAAACCTCTTTTTTTTCGGTGTGCAGAGGGGAAAATTATCAACAGCGATCATGTAAAATAATGCATCATTTATTTTGTTTTTTTTTTTTCCTTCTTCTGAAAAATCAAATGATGTAGGTAGATTTTTTTGTATATTTACCTGAGCCTCACAGCTGTCATCTTCATCTATCTCTAAAATATCTGGTTCGGAGTGAGAATCAGTTTTGGACATTCGCCTTGGCGTCACAATTTTATGTAATTTTTTCAAATGTATTGCTAGGGAGGAAGTGCTTCCACAAAACACTAATAATTTTTTACAAATTGAGCACTGTACTTTCTTTCCTCTCTTTGTTTTTTTTTTAATATTGCAAAACTTGATTAGGGGGCATTTTCAATATTTTTTTAAATAGCTTTTTACCGCCAAATAATAAAAGCTTTAAAACAGACGACAATATGCATTTATATCAGGTGGTGTAAATAAAACGATTTGTTTTGACACATGCTAACTTAGTGCTGTTAACTTTAAATAAATTCATTTGAAAAAAAACGTTTAAAATGTTAAAAACTGGAAATATTTTGATATATAATCGACTTTTTGATTCGAATATTTTAGTTACAAAATCGATTTTTGACTATAATCAAAGTCGATTTACCAGTCCCTAGTAATAATTATTGAAAATTATTGATAATTTTCTGTAAATGAACACACCTATTATTGCGCCATGATTGCTACAATCACCTCTAAAAAAAATACACCATGCTTAAAAATGTCCACAAAAATCGGGTTTTTCAAAAAGTTCTCTTCCAGAATTATGATTCAAAACTTAACGTGTTTCAGATTAAAAAAACAATTTTTACGGAAAGTTTAAACAACTTGCTTGACATTCATCCTGATGTAAAAGATGCCTTAGCTCTTTATAAGCCGGTAGTGGCTTTAGAGTCCACTATTATAACACATGGAATGCCTTATCCACAAAATATGAAAACTGCATTTGAAGTTGAAGATGTGGTACGATCAACTGGGGCTACCCCTGCAACAATAGCTCTTATAGATGGAAGAATTAAGGTAGGACTTTCAAAGAAAAGCATTATCCAGTTGGCAAAAATGGAAAAGCAGGATGTTATAAAGTCTTCCCGCCGCGATCTGCCATATGTAATAGCCAATAGGAAATGTGGTGGGACGACGGTGGCCGCCACTATGATTTTAGCTCATATGGCAGGTATCAAAATATTTGCAACAGGCGGTATAGGTGGCGTTCACCGTGATGGTCATATAAGCATGGATGTTTCTGCAGATTTAGTGGAACTAGGACGTACCCCGGTTACTGTTGTTAGCAGCGGAGTAAAATCAATATTGGATATACCACGCACATTGGAATATTTGGAGACCCAAGGTGTCTGTGTGGCCACATTAAATAGCAAAGATGGCAAATTCCCTGATTTCTACACTCGCGATAGTGGGTGTAAAGTCTCGTACAACTTGCAGAGTCCTAAACACGCTGCAGAACTTATTTATGCTTTAAATCAGGTGAAATTGCGATCAGGAATATTAATTGGTGTACCCATACCCCACGAGTATGCTGTTAAAAAGGAAGTAATAACAATGGCTATTAATCAAGCCTTAAAAGAAGCGACCCAAGGTGGTATATATGGCAAGGAAGTTACTCCATTTTTATTGAATGCTATTGTTAAAATAACCGGAGGTTCAAGTCTAAAGGCGAATACTGCTTTAATTAAAAACAATGCCAAGGTTGCAGCACTAATTTCTTGCGAACTAAGTGAAATTTTTAATCAAAAAAGGCATCCAGTCAGAAACAAAGAGTGTTCCAAAAAAAAACCTCTCATAATTGGTGCTTCAATATTGGATGTTTGCCTCACAATGATTGATGACATTCCCCTAGCTCTAAATGGGGCGACATATCTTACTAATGCCAAAGAATCAGGTGGTGGTGTTGGACGAAATATTGCCGAGGCTATTTATAAGCTTAATGGAGCCGTGGATTTTATTTCTGTAGTCGGCAAAGATCACATGGGCCAGAGCTTACTGCGACTTATGCCGAAATATTTAGGAAAAGGCGTTTTAGTTGTTTCGGAAAAAACTACTTCAAATTGTTCTATTCTATTTGATAAGTTTGGAAATTGTAAAATATGTTTAGCTAATATGGAAATTCATAAATCTATAACACCTCAGTTAATTTATCAACAAGAAGACAAATTTAAACATACACCGTTAGTGATAATAGACGGAAACTTGAGCGATGATGCAACAAAAACAATATTGGAATTATCTCTTCAGTTTAATAAGCCTGTATTTTTTGAGCCCACCGACATGTTAATCGCTGGCAATCCGTTTAAACTAAATACAAATCTTACACAGCAAATACGTCTTATTACACCTAATGTTTTTGAACTAAAAGCAATCGTTGAATCTATAAAAGGCGAACAAGTCAACTGGGATCCAAATAAAAGCCTCTGCTCTCTCGAGCTACTGCTAAAAGAATGCAGCGATTTATTAAAGCAAATTGAAAACAATTTTGATTGCATTGTTGTAACTTTGGGCGTTCATGGTATCTTAGTTAATTTAAGAGCCAATAGTTTTGACTGTAAACTTTTTGACCCAACAACAGAAACTTACATAAGTTACACGACAGATCAATTTACTACACGTTTTTATGCTGCGCCTCCTGTAGAGGATATTGTAAATGTATCGGGTGCTGGTGATAGTTTATCAAGTGGCTTTATAACTGGTCTATTACGTGGCTATACACTTAATGAAAGTGTAGCGTTTGGTTTTTTAGCTGCTAAACGATCTTTACAATCAAACTCGGCAGTTCCTGAAACATATTTCCAAAACAGTGAAGAGGAACAAAAGCTTTTAAGCAATTATGTTATTGCATTAAAGTATAGGGATGTATAGTTCAAAATATGTTTAAATCTATTTTTAATAATTAAAAAAATTACCCTTTTAATTTTACACTTATACTATTCTATCGTAGCTGTAAGTTGTGAATATTTTTATTTAAAATACTAGCGAATCACCTGCATGCACACTTCGTTGTGCAAAAAAGAAAATAATAAAATCAATTCGAATTCATTTAAATTAGTGTTAAATTGCTTTTATTGTAATGCTCTGTGGTAAACAACATTTACTGTTTTTCCATTTTCAATGTAAACATACAAAACCGATGGTTTGCCAACGCGCCAACAGGCTACATATAGCTGTCCATGGGAGAAAACTGGATACTCTAAATTTACTCCACAAATTCCTAAGGATTGGCCTTGCGCCTTATTAATGGTAACCGCGAACGCAAATGCTTATTCCGGGAGGACATTTGTATGGGGGCTATATCAAAAAATGGACCGATCATATTTTTGCTCGACATACTTGTTGAAGACGTGAAGATAGATACATGTATGTGCTAAATTTTGTGCAGATAGCGTAATATTTGTGTCACTTATAACCCAAAATGCTTATTCCGGGAGGACACTTGTATTGGGGCTATATCAAAAAATGGACCGATCATATTTTTGCTCGACATACTTGTTAAAGACGTGAAGATAGATATATGTGCTAAAATGTGAAGATAGAGTAATATTTGAAGCAGTTATAGCCGAAAATGGTTATTCCGGAAGAACTTTTGTATTGGGCTATGGGGAAAAATGGAATGGCTATAACTCATGGACCAATACACGTACAGAGACCGTTTATATATAAAAACCTTGGTATTGACGTCATCTTTCATATGAATTTTGCAGAAACAAAATCGGTTTACGCATTTTAGAGAACATCAATTTCAAACACAATGCAACTTATTTTTATATAGTATATATGTATATACATATAAAAATTTTTTTTTTTTTATAATTCAAGTTATGTTTTGAAAATGCAAGTAATAACTAAATAATTTTGTATTCTCACAAATTTTTAAATAATTTACATTTATATTATAATCGTTATATAAAAAAGCCGAAAGCTAATTTTTAAACCAATATAACAAATATAACAATTAACGAAAATAACCTCCTGATGATGCCACACAACGGAGTGGCGAAATATTGAAAACATTTTATAAAACAATAAATATAAAAATAGACCTAAAGCTTAAAAAAATAGACTTATTTATTAATTTACATTTGTTTATTAAAAATAAAAAAAAGTTTAGAATATTACTTTATTTCATTATGTCTATATGTATATATTCAACTTCAAAACTTTTGAATTTCCTTTTTGTGTTTGAACGGTAGAATGTCAGAAAAATTAAAAATTTTATATAAAATTAAATTTTTATAACGTAATAATGTCAAATTGATTTTAACCAGCTGGGTTCTTAATATTACCTGGTTGAATGTGCATTGCAGGGTACACTTAATAAGGTAACAGCAAGGCGAATTCAAAAATTCGCCCTTTTTGTGTTTGAACAGTGGAAAGTCAAAAAAATTAAAAATTTCATAGAAAATTGAATACTTGTAACGTGAAAATTTGTTTTATTCACGGGTTTCTTCTTCAAATAATTTGTGTTTTTTTCTAATGATGCCATCAGGGCACACTCAAGAAGGTAGTATTAAGAGCCCAGCTGATTAAAATAAATTTGACGTTTTCACGTTATAAAAATTTTGTTGTATATGAAATTTTTTATTTTTTGATATTCTACCGTTCAAACACGAAAAGGGTTTACCTTGTTGAATGTGCCTTAGATGCCATATATATTGTACGAGTTTTTCGCCCTGATTTTGCTGCATTCACCTTGTGTGATTTTGTGAAAATGTCAAATTGATTTTTATCAGCTTGGCTCCTTATATTACCTGGTTGAATGTGCCTTGCTTCAAACAAAATTTATAAATCTGACAATCACTTTCACAAAATTTCAAGAAACTTCTAATAACGGCACACTCAAGGCTCATTCAACCAGGTTATATTAAGAGCCCAGCTGATTAAAATCAATTTGACATTTATACGAATTAAAAATTAATTTTATATGGAATTTTTAATTTTTCTGACATTCTACCGTTCAAACACAAAAAGGAAATGCAGAGGGCGAATTTTTTCAATTCGCCTTGAGTTTACCTTGTTGAATGTGCCTTGGGCACACTCAGCAATAAACCCAAGGCGAATTCAAAAAATTCGCCCTCCGCATTTCCTTTTTGTGTTTAAACGGTGGAATGTCAGAAAAACAAAAAAATTTCGTACAAAATTAAATATTTGTAACGTGGAAATGTCAAATTTATTTTAATCAACTGGAATCACAACAAATTGATTTCGCTTTACAAAATATTTAACCCTTTTGGAGCACCAAGAACACATGAGTAGTAAACAAAAAAAAATGTCTCAAAATAAATTTAACTTTCTTTGATCTTAAATAAGTTTTATGCATATGATGTGCAGAATGAGGTACCTGGGGAAAATTACGGCATTCGATTCGTATCGTTATTTAAAAATTCTTATTAGAGTTCCTATATTAAAAGCATTGACAACTCGTTCGATCGAGTAAAATTTCGATTTGAATCGAACGCGTAATTTGCCCCCTGAGTATTGGAAATAGTTTTCTGTTTTAAAAAGGTCACTAAAAAAATTGTTAACATTATCAATGATTTACGTAAATACACTTTTTTGTGAGAGTTATTAAAAATTAGAAAAGAAAATTCAAATAGTTTTAAAGTAATAATCCCCATGTTCTGACAATCGCATTTCGCAAAATATTGGCGATGCGATTTGAAATCGCATGACAGGTGTTCTGAAGTTCGCAATAGCAAGAAAGTTTGCGACTTCAAATCGCAAGAGGTAGATGAGGTGAACCGATGTTTTTTGCCCAAACTAGGTTAAAAACAGCCAATCAAACTATGCATAATTATAATATATGGGGTTTTTGTTATAATTTTCACAATTTGTTTTATTTTTTGTAAACAGTCTCAATAAAAATTAAATTTTAAAAAACTGTTAGTTATGTACATCTTCATTTTTCAGTTGCTTACTTTTTTTATGTATGAATTTTATTGGAAAACAAGAAAGAAAAAATGTTGTTGCAGAAATAGGTACAATTTGTTATATATTCCTTGGTTTTTTGTTTTGTATTTTTAAAAGAAACATGTTTTTATTTTCGAATACATCATCGAAAAAAAAAACAAAACGCAAAAAAAAAACGCGTGAACTACAGAACATGCAAAAAAAATTTTTGCGATTTACAAATCGCATGTGATTTGACAATCGCGTGAGAGTCAGAACATGGGCGTATATTTTTTCTTCTAATCCCAACTTACAACTGTTTTTTAGTTATTGGTTTAAACACTATTAATAAGCCCATCTGAAAAAAGTAACAAAATTAATATTAGCTTTGATGTTTATATGCTTGTTTCTTACTTACAGTTTTACTACTTTGTCTTTACCCCCGGACGCAACTTTAGAACCATCGGGAGCCCAATCTACACCAAACACTTCATCCGCATGACCAGGTAGTTCTTGTGCCAATTTTTTTATTTGTACACTCCATACTAAAAAGAAGCAATTTCATGTTACAAAGTTTTTTAAGTCAAAAAGCGAAACTTTCTAGACACCGTGGTATTTTTTTACTTTTTCGTTATTTAGAAATATAATGCCTAATATGCCTAATAGATAATTCAAAATTATAAATTTGAGTATCGTGTTTTTATTTCTAAATAGGAATACTGGTTTTAGTTCAAGCTTCAAACTTATAATTTAAAAAGTAGTTACACAAAAGTTTTTTAAATCGCTTTTAACTCCGATTCTGAACTCTATAAGTTTCCATGACAACCCCGAAAATTACCTTTCAGAGTAGAATCCTTACTACCACTCACAATTAAACGTGAGTCGGCAGACCAGGCCAACGCGTATACAGCCTGCACATGACCTCTGAATGTATTTAAAAACTGCCCATCTTTGGCTCGCCATAAACGAACAGATTTATCGAAGGATGCTGATGCAATCAATTTAACATCAGGCGAGTACTTAACGTCATTGACAACATTTTGATGTCCAGTCATACGTTGAATACATTTATTTTTATTTGTAACCCACAAATATAATGTAAAATCATCGGAACAAGATACTAATGATTCAATATCATCTGAGCATACTTGTTTGTAACGTTGCAAGGCCATATCTTGGAGTTTTTCTTCTACAAAATTATTAGGGATATATTAAATTAATGAATGTGACCCTTTCTGAAAATAGTTGAATAAATTACTTACTGCCTAAGTCAATATATTTTTTATTTTTGTCTTGGATTGGATGAAAAGGACCGGTGCGTAGGACGTAGTCTGTGTTAAGCGCAATATTATTTACCCAATGAGCGTGACCTGTAAAAGTTCTGCACAGTACGCCATCTGCTGCACGCCATATCTTTACTGTACGATCTTTTGAAGAGGTGTAAATTAGACCAGCACCACCCCAACGAACTGCAGTGACAGATGCTGTGTGACCTATAAAAAGAAAATAATTGCTATATAATCGCATTTAAATATATAAAAACCTACCAGCTATAACCATTACGCATTGCCCAATTACGGTGTCCCATATACGACAATCCCCATCACTTCCGGCGCTAGCCAGCTTACGACAGTCGGGGTTTTTATGGTATGGCTCCCAGCTTAAACTATTTATCCACTTTTTATGCCCAGCAAGAGTACGTGACAATTGTTTTCCTGTCTCTGGATCCCAAATTATTATGTTGCCAGCTTTGCAAGCACTAGCAAGTTTTTGACTATCCGGCGACCAGGCCACACACATTACCCATTGTTTATGACCTGTACAGGTGAAATGTGGTGTTTCTGTATTCAAATCCCAAAGCCTTACCGTCGTATCTCCTGACCCACTAGCTAAATGACCACCGTCCGGACTAAAACTTAATGAAATCACTGCCTCGGCATGACCTGGCATTGAACTGGTACATCGTGTAACTGGACGCACTTTAAAAACCGATTGAGGCTGATACACAATATTTATAACATTTTCAGTATCAACAGCTTTAAAGTCTAAGGTTTGGTCTAGGCTTTTTTTGATTTCATCATCGCCTACGAAAAATATATACGGGGTTGCTTCTTCGTTTTTTAATAGTGCATTACATATAAGACCCAACTGTTCAACAGTTACCCCAGCAGGTAAGTCAATTGGAGGACCCGCTTCCTCTCCTGTGTCCGATATAAGACGTGCCTGCACGGTATGCGTTTCATTATTATCACTGGCACCAGCTGCATTACTTTCAATTAATTTTAAACGTTTTGATGACATGTTTATTTATTTTTTGTTACAAATCAAAGACAATTTTAATTGGAAACACGTGCATATGTAAACAAACTAACAGTGTGGCCATATTTTAAGCTTCTGTCAGTGAAAAATGCTGAATGACAAAGACACAATGCATTGTAATTGTACCATGACACAATGCAAGCATGATATCATGGTGAAATTATTGGTGGTGTTACGAGCACAACTGAATTACTTTTTTCATGCTTAAATCCAAAGTATATTTGATAAAGTAACCCCAATAATGCAACAGCAAAGTTTCGTGATTTTCAATTGTCGTGTAGGCTCTATATGGAAAATATATTGTTTACCTTTTTATATGTGTAGTTTGGCAGCCAGCCATCATAAAAATCAGGAGCAAAAAATGATCAGCTGTGTTTTTAACTATACCTTATTCGTTGTACCATGCATAAATCGAGGCTGGGTTGTCAAAGTTGTTTACCTTACATACATATCTTTTTCTGACACCTGAGCCAACGAAATCTACAACAAAAACGAAAATTTTATTCACCAAATTTTGTTGTTTTAGAACCACCACCACCTGATACTCATAATAGCGCCATGCATGATATTCAATCCAATTGCTTTACTTATCGGCCACACGTTCAAGTTTTGCCTTTCAAGTTGCAATACACTCAAATTTTTTACTAATAAAAACACACACTTTTCAAACTTCAAACCGTCTTAAATAAATGCCATAGCAAATGGGCTGTGTGTCGTTGAACCCAAGTTCAGTCGCAAATAAATAAAATATGTAAGGAATATATATATGTACATATATATATATATAAGTTTTTGTTGAACAAATATTCTGCCACGAAGCGAACATCTTAAGTTTCTTCTTTGACAACAGCATCTTAAGAAATAACGTTGATAATCAAGTTGCGTGCAGCCTACGTCCAAACTCCTGTCTCGTGTAGACTGTAGAATCTAACAAAAGCTTAAAGTTGCTTTAGCACGATATGTTTATTACATATGAGTTGTCACATTTGTAATCCACATGTAATTGCGTATGTCTGTCAAAATTGTCATTTTAAAGACGGGTTATAATTTTTGTTTTCATAGGTACATATGTTAATACATCTGACATACCCTCTTATCCAAAATAACAACTTACTTGTTGTTATTATTATTATTATTATTATTATTTTATTAGTAGTATTTGTAATACTTTTAAATTACATTTCATAAATAATTTAAAATAAAATTTTAATAATTATTTTATTCTTAAAACAGCTGATGGCACATGCCAGAAGAAAATAGAACACGCTCTAATTACAAATTTGTCATATGACTTTTACATGTGTATTTCACACATGCAATGTTTAAACGCGTTTAGACGGCAACTATCAATTACGCAAAATTTGACAAGTCATGTGTAAAATACATATCGTGCGAAAGCAACTTAAAAAGGAGCAAGGCGAATTCGCCTTGAAAAGGAGAAGAAAGAATTTGTGAGTTTTTGTTGTCTTTGACATTCGTACTACCATTTTAGTAGTTTTTGTAGTACGCCTTCCACCTGTATGCGTGCGCCTTGTAAGTAATCAAACCATAATCAATTTTTTAGATTTTCGGCATAAGAATAAATTAATAATAATAATAATAAACATGAGCACTGTAAAAAAAAATTCTACAATATTATCCAATTCTGTTGTTGAAGGTCTCTGCCATTTGGGAACAACAATACCCCTAGACAAAGCAAAGAAAATTATTTCTAATTGCGTTAAACTAACATTACATCCAGAAGCCAGTGAGTTGTTTGGACATTGGTTTTTATACTATTAAAAATATTTTACATTTAGCTTTTCCTCCAGTGCCAGAAATTTATGCAAATAATAGTAGCGAGGCTAAGCAAAGTGAATATGCCATCATTGCTCTCTACAGCTTAGCTATTAAGCACAGTCTGGATGTTATGACCCTTAGACATCTTATAGAAAAACAAAATTTAGAGCCAGCAGTTACTGAAGAATTGACGCGAACTTATGAAGAGTATCGCAAACAATTATGCATTCGCCAGTTGCAAATAGGTAACTCATTTCCTCATATAAGTGACGTGCAATGGCGTATAGTAACCGACGTCAAAACATCAACCTCCGACCATTGCAGTAAAGAGGTTAGTTTTCACATTAACTTGGGTCGTTATAAACAAAAAAGTGGAGAAAGGGAAACAATTGTTGAATTTGTCTGCAACACCGAAGAGCTACAAATGTTGATAAATAAACTTAAGGAAATAGAGAGGCATTGTGACAAAGAAACATTTGAATAAAAAAAAACAAACAAGAGCGCTATATTCGGCTGTGCCGAATTTTATATACCCTTAACATATAAAAATCAACTTGTTCACTATCGTTAAAAACTTCTTAGTGAATCACTTAGCCGTAGCAGCAAACGATAATTTCTGTCGATAAATATAACGATTTTATTGACTAAAGTATTAACACAAAAATAGGAGATAGATCATTCAGCAGTTATTTATTTATTTTATTGATTTATACGTTAGCCGTTTTCTGCTAAACTTGTGTGTCTAATAAAGATTTTAGCTGAGTAAAGTTTGAAGGTGCATTACTGTAAATAGATCCCGAAAATATATTTTCCATATTAGCATCGGTATCAGAACTAATGACTACGCATTCATTGTGTTTATTTAAATTCATATTGAAGCCTCTAAAACGGTTATCAATCCTGTAAAGATTTTTACCACTGGCCCAAGAGTAAAAAGGTTTGCCACTAAATGGATTCATGAAGTCTGCCCAAAAACCGTGAAGTCTAAGGCGAGCAGTAATTTCACGGGCTGCTAATACAAACTAAAAAAAAAAAAAAAAAAATCTGCTAAAAAATATGTAGAAAACCATTATTCAAACGCTTATATCGATGGCTTAATATAAAAAAAAGATCTCAATTTTCCATCACCAAAAATATTTTTTTTTGGTTGGAGGTGCATTTGTAAATCAGATTTGTTCAATAAAAACTGTTGCCTCTTTTTATTTAAAATTAATTAAAACTTTTCTATATGTATGAATAATTTTATGAAGTTCTTTTCTTCCTCTGTAAAGTAACAAAAAATTTAGACTATGTTTTCTTTATATTAAGCCAGCATTATTATTTAGCTTAATTTTCATAAAAACACTATTGGAATTTGGCGTCTCACACCTTTGCACATATGTTTATATTTTGCAAAAGATAAATATGTAAAGTAAATCATTTAACGAAATTCATATAGGCAAATATTAACACTTACCTTTCTGGCTCCCAATTCGGTATCACCATCATAGCGCAATGTTATTAAGGCTAATTTTTCACTAGATATCACTTCTGGTGCTGGAAACAATTCATGCAAGGTTTTTTTTATTAAGGATGGACACTCACTTACACTAAATTTTAACACGGTGTTTTCTTTCGAGCTCTAAAGTTTGGTTATAAGTAAAAATAAAAATTTAACCTAAATTCATGTTAAGTTTTTTGCTGCTTACGTTGCCATGAAAATCAACCAAAGATTCTAATGGGGCTTCTAGGTTCATTACAGTTGTTGCTCCCTGCCACGCGGGGCCTATAGCATTTGGAAAGTAGAAACGATTTCCGCGAGGGGACAACAACTCCCAGTTTGGACCGCATTCCCCACCCAAGAAGTCCGAATTACCTTGAAAAAAAGTCAAATTTAGTACCTAGGTTGGTATTGTTTGTTTTTGTGTAATATAGATAACAATTTTTACTAGCAAAACAAATCTAACAGATTTAATTCGCTCAATAAAGAACGCTCGTTGGTTTTTTTAAATGAAACAAAGTTAATGTAAGTAGGCACGTACGTGTATGTTCTTGTTTGTTTACTTACCTTCTACACGAACTTTTGATTTGACAACCTTGAAAACACTTTCAAGGTTCTTAGAATCACTGCGTCTAGAATATTGTGCCACAAGACAAAAATCATTTGGTTGTACTGCTAACAAATAAATTCTGAAGGGATTAATAGTTTTAAAACAAAATAAAGCAGAAGCATTGCGTAAACTTCCACTACCAATGCTTAGAACTCGTAATATTGTATATGACATGGTCAATTTGCGTTAAGAGGTATAAAGCCACTTGCGCCTAGCACTTTTAATTAGTTTTTACACTATTAAATTTATAACAAACAAAATATTACAAATTTTTATATAGAAAAATCCTACTTTCTTTTCCTATTTCTAAAATTTTTTAAAGTATTTGACAGCAGTGATGGGACTTGAAAATTTCACTTTTGTGCCATTTCAAAGCTGAACAGTATCAGACATGGTGCAATTATCTTGACCAGGTGGAGTTAAGAGAACAGCTGATCTACTTATTTTTATGCATCAATCGAGGCTGGGTTGTCAAAATTACTTTTACATACATATTTTTGACACCTGAGCCAACAAAAACGAAAATTTTATTCAACAAAATTTTGTTGTAGGATCGCAACCACCTTATACATTTAATTGCACCATGGTATCAGATAACATATGACTTGTCAATTTTACCACTGCAAAATTGTCGTGTGAGCGCGTTGCAACAGTGCTTTTTTAAAATACATATTTAAAAGTTTGATGACAAAATTTGCGATTATAGGGCGCTCTATTTTCATCTGACAAAGCATTAAGCATCAGCTGCTTATAAATAACAACAAGGAAAAGTAAGTTCTTTATTGAGGTTTGGTTCACTTCTTTAAATACAAAAAAGAAATGCCGAATGCGAAATATCTGATCATATTTTGCTTGTACCATTTTTCCAAGATTTTATATAAGAAAATAAGTTCTGTGCTTTCATGCAATCAAAAACAAAAAAAAATCTTTTCCTGTTATACTACCTTGTATACCTTTAGCCATGGCACATTTTATGTGTTCTTGTGCCTTTCTCTCAGCAATAATTGCACGTCTTGACGAGACAAATTCATGCCTACACAAACGCGAAACTCAACATTTAAAAACCCAGTATAGTATAAAAATATCGAACTTTTTTATTTCGACATTTGTCTAGGCATGAATTTGTCTCGTCAAGACTTGAAAATAACTTCTTCACACTAACAAAATTGTCTATTTAACATAGTAGGCCACCTTGTATAAATTCACCTCTAGAGTCCCAAATTTTTTCCGCTTCTCTGTACTCCATATTCTGTAGAGGTAGCATCTCTAAAAATTATTTGAATTGCCAACTGTTTTTGATTGATAACAACAGCAGTTCAATAAAACAATTAATAAGAAAATGAAAAAAAGTCATCGGGGTGTAAGATTTATTGTAATATATCAGTTTTTTTTTTGTTAAAAAAATACAAAATATCAGTGTAACTTCAAAATAATTTAAGATCTGTAAAGTGATAATAGTAAGGAAAATATTTTGTTTGTGTCATAAAAAAAAAAAGAAAGAACTACAGATCGAGGAAACAAATATAAGCATCATTAGGCAGTTGAATCAGTGATTCATGAAATCAGTGATTAAGAATATATCTATATATATATGTACATATATATATGTATACCCGAGGAAAGCAGCTAAACTAAGCTGAGGAAAAGCATACTAAATCAAATCGCACCATAAAAATGTCATCTATACCAACACCTGTGTATGGATTTGCAATATTTTTTCTGCTATTCTGGTGCGGTGTATGGTGTGTTCATTTAATAGCTATATGCTACGGAAAATTTAAACTACACAGAAAAGAGTGCATGTTCCCTATTGAGACACCGCTGCCAGGTGTGTCAATTTTAAAACCCTTAATGGGCGTTGACCCTAATTTAGAGCATAATCTTGAAACGTTTTTCACCATGGACTATCCTGTGTATGAGCTTTTGTTTTGCATCGAAGATGAAGCTGACCCCGCTGTCAAATTGGTGGAAAGTTTGATTTCAAAATATCCAAGTATAGAGGCTTCACTATTTGTTGGCTCTTCTCATGTTGGTGTTAATCCTAAAATTAATAATATGCAGGCAGGATATCAGGCGGCAAAATACGAGTTTTTTATGATTTCAGACAGTGGAATTAAAATGAAAAACGATACACTTTTAGGTATGGTACACAACATGGGTGAGAAATATGCTCTTGTGCATCAAATGCCGTTTGTTTGCGATCGAGAAGGATTTGCAGCCACTTTTGAAAAGATATTTTTTGGAACGATGCACTCAAGAATATACTTGTCGGCAGATTTTCTGGGTATAAACTGTCACACGGGCATGTCATGCTTGATACGCAAGTCTGTCATTGACTATTTAGGAGGGCTTAAAACTTTTGGCTGCTATTTAGCAGAAGACTTTTTTATTGCGAAAGCAATAACTGAACAAGGATGGAAGATGCGTATTAGCAACCAACCTGCACTACAAAATAGTGGCTTTTGTGACATTAGCAGTTTTCAAAAGCGCCTTATACGTTGGGCTAAGCTTAGGGTGGCAATGGTACCTACAACTATTTTACTGGAACCTTTATCCGAATGTATGATACTAGGAGCCTTGGCTTCATGGTCGGCGTCTCTTATTTTTAAATGGGACCCCCTAGTGTTTTATTTGGTGCACATTCTAACGTGGTTTTTATCAGACTGGATGCTACTTTCTATTGTTCAAAATGGTTCATTGCCCTTTCATAAGTTCGAATTCGTTATTGGTTGGCTGTTTCGAGAGCTAAATGGACCTTATTTATTTCTGCACGCATTGTGGAGTCCAGCCATACGATGGCGTACACGCACTTATAAACTTCAGTGGGGTGGGATTGCATATGAACTCCCATGTACAACAGATTCTAATACAAGTTTAAGTACCAAACGTCTTCTAGTAACATCGTAGCAAGAGATCTACATGTTTCAGTATAAAATCAACTACTTATTATTGGGCACTGCAGCAAAACATCATTGTACAACTTACGCACTGAATATTCTTTGTTTACCTGTCGTTAACCCATAGCAAAATGCGCCGATAAATATATTTAAGATCTTCATAGTAACTTTAAAAATATCTTTACATACCTATACATCATTTCATTATATTTTAATTTATGTAAATAAAAACGTTTTTCTTTCATTTTTCATTTTTTGAGATTAATTGTTTTTCGGATACATACTAAAATTGTACACCTATCATTTAATAAAAAATTTTACATAATCATCTTTTTGTAAGTAGGCAATGTTAAGAGAATAAAGAAAAGTATAGTAAGATTCCTACATATGGCTAATTTTAGCTAAAGGACCATAAAATCGGGAAAATTGATATATTCTTAAAAAAATTCAATGCAAGAGAGTGATCGAAATATAAACAGTTTGACTAATTTTTTATATTTATTAACTACGCAAGAGTTTAAAATGATCATATACTAAATAATCGGATCTGGATTAGGGTCATTATTACGGTTAACAACTCAACCCTATTTCTGTTGTAATGTGAAATTTAGTGTCATTATTACTACTTAACTAAACAGCTGCTACTGGCGAGATGGAATCTTTAGGTTTTTGTCAACCAAACTAAAACAGTTGTAAAAGATTTTTTTAAGTTTGGTTTTCATCATAATATTAAATTTCACTATTACAACTGAATTATCATAATAGGGACGTTGGTAAAAATGTCGCACACGACACATTTTCTTAAGGGAATTTAATAAGGTTACCCTACAACAAAAACTTTCTGTAAACTTTAGCCATGACACAATTATTTGAATCATTAACTTAGCATGTATTTTAGAGTAGCTAAATTCTAGCGAGGCCGCATTATTTCACCATGGTGTGTGTAACATTAAACAAGGCGAATTCATTGAACAAGTGGAGTTAACAGCACAGCTGATCTAATTTTTTCTGGCAAAAATCGAGGCTGGGTTTTCAAATTTTATTATGCTTGTATATCTTTTTTAACACATCACAACAAAAACGAAAATTTTCTCCGCAGAATATATGTTCCTGTGAAATCACCACCACCTTGATTTTGAACGAACAAGGAACAAAATATATTAGTTGTACTAGTGAGGTCACCTTATATATTATTAATTTACAATGAATCAGCTGATGTAACGCTACCACCTTGGTGCATTAAAAAGGTGAACTCGTTTTTACAACAACTATTAAACAAAGGGCACTGCTACACGTTCAATATTTATCACGCGATCCGAAATTTATAATATAGCCCATTTTGCGATATGGATCGCGATCCATCAATATTGCATGCTACACGTTCAATAAATATCGTGATACTAGAAATATCACGATATTTATTGAACGTGTAGCAGTGCCCATACGCAGCATGGTACAATTAGTTAAAAGGTACAGTTTCTACGGCAACAACTAGAAAAAAAGGTTTCTAAATTTGAGAAGTTATTGTAAAAACAACGTCGTTAATGAATGGAAAACATAATGTTATGAAAGTTTGAACGAATGAGCAAATTCGAGCAAAAAATAGTCAGCTGTTGAATCGACTATACCTTATAAGGTAATTGTAAAATGATACGCAGAATGCATGCAGTTCTAGCCATCTTGTCAAAATCGTCATATATTTGTTTTGCAATAATATATTTGCCGTACACTTAATTCTACCAAAGGCACATTTAACAAGGTTAGAGCAACTGATCAGCTGACTTTAATCTAAAGTATATGGCTTCTAGTTAACTTGTCAAATTTAAGGGGAGAATTTTTACTAAACAGTATTATGCACTGACTATACTAATCCAGCAAATAAACTATCGACTATTATATAAAAATTAATTATTTCACCCTGTTAATAACTAGAACACTATTATAACCTTGTAATATATCACGATGCGAAAAAATCTCCCAGGTTATAGAAACCAGTGCCTGTGTTTTGTAATTTTAGTGAGAACTTTTTGCATGGAAAAATTTATAGTCGCCTTGTAAAAGGCAGGATGAACCCTATAAACCTAATTATTTTAATTTTTAACGTTGTATAATTAGAGTTTATGTATTATCTAAGTCACACTGTTAATAATCGGAAGACTATGACAATAAAAAAAATTTTCTCGCTGCGAAAACTTCTCACAAGTTACAGAGCACAGGCACAGGAACAGCATGATTATTAACTTCAGAAGCATGAATATAAAAAATTCGTAATTGCACTTTCCATCTCTGGACTGAAACTTATTGTAAAAAAAGAGAGCCTGGCATCTCTAAGCGATTTCACGTGTATTTTAGTACAAAAACAATGTGTGCTTGTAGATTTAATTTTATTACAATATTTATTTTTACTTACAAGTGAAAATGTCGAGAATAATTGTTAAGCAGTTACCAAAAAATGTAAGAGTAGAAGTGTCGTAAAGCGTTTTAAATTGTGGATAATCGTTGCATGTTTTTTTAGATTACTGAAGATAAACTAAGAAGCCTTTTTGGTGCAAAAGGCACTATAACCGATGTACAGTTAAAATATACTCCTGAGGGCAAATTTCGACAGTTTTGCTTTATTGGATATCAGACGGAGGATGAGGCGCAGCAGGCCATTAAATATTTTAACAACACCTGCCTACAAACCAGCCGCATACGCGTGGAGATGTGTGCAAATTTGGGCAGCGAGGATAAACCACACACATGGAGTAAATATTCAAAGGACAACAAAAAAGTACTCCAATTGGAGAGAAAACTAAAGTCAACATCATTGGAAGAAAAAAAGAAGCAGAAGATACGTTCAAAGTTGGATGAAATTATTGGAAATCACAAAGATGACCCAGAATTTCAGGAGTTTATGAAGGTTCATGAAACGAAACGTACTTTGTGGGCAAACGATGCGGCTGAGTCTGTGATAAATAAAAATGAAGATAAAAATGCTGAATCTGATACTGAAGTTGGTGACAATAAAGAAGTTAAGTATGCTAGCGACGATAGTATTGAAGAAAATGTTGATGAAAATGACGGTACAAAGCTGGCTGAAAAACCTATAAGTGATATTGAATATATGAAATCTTTAATTGTATTGCCTGGTGCGCCAAAGTCTTCAGTCAAAAATGAACAATCTAACAATGACTTATTTACTATTAAAATACACAATATCCCCTATAAAACTAAACGTCAGGAAATTATTAAGTTTTTCAAACCCCTAAAACCTTACTCAGTGCGTTTACCCTCCAATGTGCATGGTTTCTGTTATGTGGGCTTTAAGACAGAAAAAGATATGGCTAAAGCAATGATTAAAAATAAAAGTTTTATTAAAGGAAAACAGGTTTTCTTTTCTGATTTTACAGAAAAGAATAAAATTACTAAGGCCAAACAAGCGGGAAAAGAAGACGCTGAACAAAAGGACACTTCAGACAAAAATTGGAAATGGAAAGCTCAAAACGATAGCCTCATTAATGAAGAAGATATATCAGAATCTGGTAAAATATTTTTTCGTAACTTGGCCTATACTGTAAGCGCAGATGATTTGCAAAAACTGTTTGAAACGTTTGGCCCAGTGGCCGAGTTAAATGTGCCAGTAGACGGAGTTACACGGCAAATTAAAGGCTTTGGAACCGTAACATTTTTAATGCCTGAACATGCGGTTAAAGCCTTTAATGAACTAGATGGTATTACATTTCATGGTCGTTTATTGCATTTGATACCAGGTAAGAGTGGCAAGACTAATGAGGAAGAGGAATCAAATGTGAATAATTTGACCTTTAAACAGAAAAAAGCTTTAAAACTCAAAAAAACCGCACAAAACTCTGTGAGTTGGAATACTCTGTTTTTAGGCCCAAATGCAGTCGCTGAAATTTTAGCTAAAAAGTTTGACGCCTCCAAGGAGCATATTTTGGATACTAAAGATGGAGGTTCTAGTGCCGCTGTACGTATTGCATTGGGAGAAACCCAAGTTGTTGTTGAAATGAAACAATTCTTAGAGGAGAATGGCGTGCGGATAAATGCATTCGATACCCAAAATGCTAAACGTTCGAAAACAATAATTTTGGCAAAAAATTTACCACCCGAAACCAGTTTACACGATTTAACACCAATATTTGGTAAATTTGGCCCAATAAGTAGAATTGTTCTGCCACCAAGTGGAGTTACAGCCATTATTGAATTTTGTGATCCATCAGAAGCAAGACAAGCTTTTAAAAAGTTAGCTTACAGCAAATTTAAAAATGTTCCATTGTATTTGGAATGGGGACCTGAAGATACTTTCACTACCAATCTCGCAGGAGAACCTTTGGTGGTTGCTAAAATCGAAAATGCCGAAATAAATGAAAATGCAACAAATACAATTCAAGAAGAACAGCAGAATGACGAAAACGAAGAGGATAATAGTGAAGCTGAACCCAATACTACACTTTTCTTAAGGAACTTAAGTTTAAAAACAGAACAGGAAACTATATACGAACACTTTAAATCCTTGGGCCGAATACACACAATTGAGATTGCCAAACGTAAAGATTCTAAAAATCCTAAAGCCTTTTCATCTCTTGGTTATGGTTTTATACAGTTTAAGAAGACTGCCACAGCTGAATATGCTCTAAAGAATATGCAATTCACCAGCATCGATGGCAATAAAGTGGAACTCAAACGCAGTGATCGTATTCTTAAGTAAGTAAAAAAAAAGAATGCAAATGTATGTAGTTACGTTTTTTTTTTTTTTTTTGCAAAACTTTATGTAAAATTGTAAACTAAACTTGCATCATTTTACAAAAGAAACATAAATTTTATTCCTTTCGCTGCATATTCAAAACTTTTGCAGATGTTTAAAAACAATCCTTTATTTTTGCCCATGTTCATTTATTAAACTTTTTTTAAGTAAGTTGAATAAGTGATAGTTAAAGACAAATTTCGAAAGCAGCTATAGATTTC
Source organism: Melanophora roralis (assembly GCA_963583895.1). Classification (NCBI taxonomy): domain Eukaryota; kingdom Metazoa; phylum Arthropoda; class Insecta; order Diptera; family Rhinophoridae; genus Melanophora; species Melanophora roralis. Next base: position 9,164,554 of record OY757190.1, on the reverse strand, counting down.
ATTAGCAGCATTTTTTAATCGTCAGTTTGTGTTGGATGTAAATATCATTTATCTTACTTATAAAGAATTGTCTACGGCAGCCAGAGTGCTGTTGCTCGTTTGTTCGTTATTTTTAATCTATAATTTAATGAGTGAAAACGAAATAAAATTATTAAATTATAACAAATTAGAAATTATTTTCCCAAGAAGATTTAAATAAATTAACTTAGCCAAAACAAAAGTAAAAAAAAAATCACTTAATGCGATTGCTTTGGCTTTTTGATATTTAGTTTGGTAGTTATTTACCCGGCGAAATTATATTTTTTTTTATCTACAAATCTAAATCAGAATCTTACGTAAAATAATTAAATATTTTTTTTTGCGTTTATTTTTTTTAAAACGAATTATTTTACGAATTATTAAAATTTTACAGATCAGCCATAAACAACCAAGATCAACGCAAAAGGATCGAGTTAACCAAACAAACAGGAACAAAAATTCTTGTTCGTAATATACCCTTTCAAGCTAAAGTTAAAGAAGTTCGAGACATTTTTAAGTAAGCTGTTGTTACACATCTTATATCTTATGCATGTATGATAAAATATTTGAAAATATTTTTCAGGGCCTTTGGTGAATTGCGCTCAGTTCGTTTACCCAAAAAGATGACACCTGGCGAAGACTGCCATCGTGGCTTTGGTTTTGTGGATTTCATAACAAAAACCGATGCCAAAAAAGCATTTGAAGCTCTTTGTCAAAGTACCCATATATACGGTCGACGTATGGTACTTGAATGGGCCTCTACGGCGGACGAAGATGTCGATGTATTACGAAAAAGAGCAGCTGAACAGTTTGATAGTGTAAATCATAGTAATGTCTTAAAACGCAGTAAACGTGCAGTTTTTGATGCCGAGAGCAATGTCAAGAGTTTTGGTAACGACGATGAAGAAGATTGATTAATATTTAAAAAAATAAAAATACTTTAATAAAATTAAATAAATAAATTATGTAAATTGTAATGTAAATTTTTAATGCAGTAAATACGAAGCAGTATTTTATCGGACATATTTGAACAAAAATGCATTGTTGCTTGTTTTTATATTATAACATCACCCTTACCTTGAAATACATTGGCATTAATTGCACTTTTTTTACCGTTCAACATTGTTATTAAATGCTAATGAAAAATTTCCATCTATGTAAAATGTAATGTGTTTATTAATTTATTATTTAAGGAGTTTCATGGGAATTGAAATATGTACATACTTCTGTTTAGATTTTTCAGATTTATTAGTTTGTTCAGATTGAAAAATTTACTAGCCATTTTCAAATCCAATTCCGACAGATATTGGAGTACATGGCAACCCTGACTGTTTACTATTAATAAAGTATATTTAAGCCACGAACTTCCAGTTTTAAAAATCACTCGTTTTTCTTTTATTTTCCTTAGTTTAAAAATTCGAAATAATTTTCATTAAGAAAATAATACAGGAAAAGTAATTTTTTCTGATACTAGCAAATTGAAATGCATTTTTCAAACCCGCTATAGTTACTCGTCCGCAATGTTTTTAATAACAAAATTAGAACATTTAAGCACTAATTTTTGTTTTTCTAGTAACTACGAAAGCTTTGTTTATATAATGAAAGGTTTTTATTTCTTTTGTAAAATTTTTTAAAAAATGTCGTAATTCTAGGCAAAAATAACTACAAAGATTTGTTTGTAAAGTGATGCATTAATTATTTTACGTAGGCCAAGACTAAAAAAATATGTTTTTTTTATTTAAGAATTTATTGTTAATTTTATTTTTGTTTATTTTAAGTATTCCTCTTCAATTTGAAATAATTAAATGTTTGTAAATATGTATGTATTTGCAGGGTAGAGATACAAGGTGGTAACGTAACATCAGGGGCCAAATCGTCGCATTCGATTCGAATCGAAATTTCATTCGATCGATCGAGTTGTCAATGCTTTAAGTATAGGAATTCTAATAAGAATTTTTAAATTTCGATTCGAATCGAATGCGACGATTTGGCCCCAGCTGTTTGTTGTTAGCTTGGCTTTGTTCAAATAGCTAGATTTTAAAAATGTTGCATACTTTATGTGTGTTTGCTTGGGTGTCTATATGTTTTTATTTGGCTGTTTTTCCACAAATTTACAATCCTAAAATTCCTAATGAGAGTTTGTATTGTATTTGTAGTAGTTACGCTACCACCTTGGGTAGTTGTATTCCTCCTTTTATCGGAATTTTTAACTTTTTTGCCTAATTTAACAAAAAATTTAAAGATCTGTAAAAGGCATGGTTTGCAATTTATTTTTCTGATTTGATTGACAAAAATAACACGATAAAACAATAAAATATATGCAGATATTTTTTTTTATCTGTAACCAATACTTCCCTTTGTTTTCAGATGAAAAAAAAAAAAACAAAAACATACCTACAAAAACGATTTATGTGTATACCATAAATTATTATATTAAGGTTATTCTAATAATAATAATAATAATAGTTAAATTCCATATTGTATAGAATGTAATAGTTATATCTAATTTAAGGGCGCTAATACATCATTAACAATATAATTTATATATAACTTTAAAGTTCAGGAAATAAGCAGAAAAATACTACTTAAGCGGCTGTGTTTTACTTCCAAATTGTTTTTTTTTAAATTTTATCTTTAAACTTCTAAATTAATTGCATTTCAATAAGCATTTTTTTTATTAGCTTTAAGGAGGACTCAGTTTTTAGGCATTTTTTGTTTGTTAATACTTAAAGGGAACAAAAACATCATTCTAAATGATGATTTCGTATGATATATTAGGACAATTATGATTGTATAGAGTATGTATGTATATGTAGTAGGTATACATTTTGGTTATACATATTTACATAAAATGAATAAAATATATACGTTTGTATATTGTATGCTTTTATATGTATGTATGCATGTATGTATATAAAAATATCGTATTTTCTGTAAATATTAACCTGTTAGAATTACTTGAGCTATGGAATAATCATATTATCATGTGTTAAACATAATTAACAAAATATGTATGACCCATTTGGCATTTAACACCGGTCAAATAACAGTCATTTCAATTTACAACATAACAACTCATCTTCATACAAACAAACATCATAAATATATGTATGTTCATATGCGCATTTATACATATGATATAGGAAGACAAGTCAAACATTTCTTTTGTTCAGCTGCTGTGTTTGTGACTGTGTAAAGTAAAATGTCTACACTCTGGAACAACAAACGTTGTGATGATGATATATTTACATTTTTCCTGCATCCTTTTCATGCTGCATACGGGCCTGCAGAAAACAATAGAGTATACCAGCCTGTGCCATCACATCAACTGTGCCAGATGCCAGCAAATCCTTTTGTTTTGTTTGCGTTGCCCCCGGCCGCAATAAAGTCGGACCGAATACCATGGCTAAGTTGTGCAGAGACATTTTATTATCGACCTCTCTATTGTGCACTCTGTAGAGAATAATTTTGTTTGAAAAGTTGTAAAATGTTAATTTTTATTTATTAAATTGTTAGTTATAATGTATAAAATGTATTATTTTTTAAAATATTGTTTATGTTCTTAGAAAAGGCAGATAAAATTTAATTTTTATTTTGGAAACACCCAGAATTTCGCTTTCTTTTATATATCGCTTGCTAAAATGCAAAAAGGCGTAACTAACAATAATATAATTTTATAGAAGTAAATAGCAAATGGTCTGCTCATATTTTACATTTTGCAAAAAAAAAAAATGGTTTTAAAAAATTTGATTTAGGGCCTTTGTAAATTAGGGTAACGAAATTTAAAATAAACACACTTGTAGTTGCGTCCCTTTGTGTTTTGTTAACAAAAGTGTCATTTTGGTCGGAGAAGTGTAAAATTTTGCCAACACATATAGTTTAATGGCATTCATATTAATCAATTCAACTTTCGATTTTGAATTTTTTGTTAGTTTAATCCTTTTTGCATTTTAGCTAACGATATATAAGAGTAACGTTAATGACTGACTGATTTATTAATCATCGAGCAGCCCAAACACTTAAGACTTAAGAGACTTAAAATTTGACACCTTTTTCGATGTGTAGATCAGACGCGGTTTAGGGAAATTTGGACTCTAAGAGACTAATATGGAAAAAGGGTGGCATGGTAAATTTTTTTTAATTTCGGAACCTCGGTAATAAAAAAAAAGGTTAAAGAAAATGTAAATACTATATTTCGGCACTATTTGCGAAAATGCTGTAACTTTCAAACTAATAAAGAAAGAAAAATAATTCAAACTTCATTCGTCAGGTAGTTATTACGATACAAATGATTTACAAATTTATATGTAAGGTGATTATTTATTTTGGAAAAAAAGTTACCAGAACTTACCTTATTAGATGATCTAATATGTGATTAATTGAGGCTTTATTGGCCGGCGGTAATTCTTCAAAAACTTGTAAGAGTTCATTAATACGTTCGGATTCATTGTTATTGCTAAAACGGCTAAAGGTCTCAAAGAATTTCGGATATAACACATCGGTGAATAAGGCTTCGGGTAATTCACGTAAATAAGATTTTAAAATGCCGGTAACGGAATGAATATCAACATCTTTAAGTAATTGTTCGGCTTCATAGGCATCTTTTTTATAAAAAAAAAACAAATCATGAAAAATTATCTTAAAATAGAATTTTGCATTTAAATACTAACTTGTTTCAAAGGATTTCTTTAATTTAGCCAAATCAGAAGCTGAACCACTTACACGATAAATACCCACTTCTGACATACCACGTTTTTCTACTTCTCGTATACAGGCACTTATGATAAATGGAATATCACGTTTTTCTCGTCTAAAAATTGAAAAAAAATTGTTTTTATTACGTTGTCTTGTTGTAAAAACAATTAAAATAATTACTTTAAAACTTGTTGCATTTTGGCACCAAATAAAGCTCCTGGTTTCGAGGTAGGTACTCGCCGTAATGTCACTTCGCCAGGTACAAAATGTAAAGTGGTATTTAATGTTAAATTATCACTTAATTTAAGGACTCGAGTTTGTGGTGTTTCCTTTAGCCAACTACGGCTCAACTAAAGGAATAAATAAGTTATGATTGAATTATTTTTTTAAGTGCATTACATTGATATGTTTACCTTTAGAACATATTTAGCTTTTAATAAGGGTCTTTCTTTTAAAGCGTATAATAGTATTCGCACATTTTGACTGCCCTCTAATTCAACTACAAAGCTTTCGTTCCACATGGGATTCATGGAGCGACATATCATTTTGGTGGCAGCTTTACGAAAATAATGACCATAAGAATCAACTTCAATTGAAATATACAAATCAGCCGGCTGATCTAGACCACAAAGATTGAGGACGTTCATATGTAGGTCTCCTACTAAAAGACTTTCATCGTTGGTATTGCGCATGAGATATGAACCCATTTCCGTTTTCATGCTCTTTTGCATTGCCACTATAAATGCATGAATTTCTAAAGCATTTATGGTACTAGTGCCCGGAATATAGCATTGTTGCTGAAAGTAAGAGAGTTAATTTAATTCCTTCTTATTTTGAAAAAAAAATTAAGCCATAATCGGCCCTATTCCATTTATCGTTCTAGTTTTAGTTGTCGTTCTTATCGGCGTTTAGTTCTTAAATTGACATGCTTGAAAAAGATACATCAAAACTAGGTACTGACAAATCGACTTTGATAATAATTGAAAATCAATTTTAAACCCCAAGATATAGATTTTTTAAATCGGATTTTTGTTAACGATTTTATTCTGGAATCGATTATTGAGCCAGAAAAAATTTTGCTTCTTTTTTCTTGCTTAAAATTTTTAGATTAAATAAAAAAAAATTATTTTAAATTATTTGCACTAAATATTCTTGAATTAAAATAAAACGTAAGTGTATTTTTTTAATTATTTGTAATATTTGGTGGTAAAAATGAATTAAAAATTCAGAGTTAATTAATATTTTTAATATACATATGTATATTTTTTCAATAAAAGCCATTCACCATGACAGATAAACTGATAAATGATGAAAATGAATGTCTGTCCAAACGTAAACTAATGGAAGTTACCAAGTTTGGATTTAACTTGCATTTGCTTATTTGTTAATAAAATATTAAAAATTAACTACTAATGTTGCCAAACATATTTTATGCCAATCATTTTATCTCGAATTGGCGGTCCAAACGAATTCACCTTTTTACAATCTCGTTCCAAAAACTTTAAGTTTAGGGGTTTTATGCTCTTTTAAAATCTGTTAAGCATTTGCTAGATATTTTTCTATTTAAAAAAAAAAATGTATTTAGGGGATTCACAAGGTGTCCTATATGTCCTATTGTCATATTGTTGTAAAATTCCACAATGTTTTTTTTGTCTTTTATACAAAAATAGTTCTTAAAAATACTACGTCGTTTAACATGCTTATTAAATTGTCACAATAACTCCAAATACACCTGCGCCGAGTGTCCAATAGTTGAAAAATGTTTTTAAACCATTGTGGAAATTTTATGACAATATGACAATAGGACAAATAGAACACCTTGTGAACCCCTAATTGTATATTTATTTTAAAAATAAAATTATATTGCTTTACTATAATTTTTGTTTTAGTCGTTTTAACTTCGGTGCTTAAAAACTTCGACAAAAATAAACGTTTCTTTGTCGTTACTAAAATTGTTTTAAATTAGATATTACCGATTAATTTTTTTTCAAACGCGGTTAACGGCAAAGGTGATGCCAAGCTGCCATTTTTATTTTGCTTTAAAACTATAACAACAAATGAAATAACGTCAATTTAAAAATAAGCGTTTTCGTTTCAAAGCTAATCGTAGGTAATTTGTTAGTTTGTAAAATATTAATTTTAAAAAATAAATAAAAAAAAGTATAAATTTCAAACAAAATCGAAAATATTGACAATTATTTTTACAAAATATCAAGACGAATTTTTAATCAGCTGAGTTCCCAAGACTACCTGTATTATTGTACTTGGCTATGAGTTTTAATTAGTTAATATGTATGTATGTACATATTAGCTTAACAAAAATAATTTAAGGTTTTAATAGAAAAAAGGATATTAAATTAGTTTGATTTACCTGTAAATTTAAAATGGAATCTATCCAGTGAGTACGTTCATAATCTGAACTTAAAAAGAATGTAACTGTCTTGTTGGTAGACTTATTGCCAATTCTAAACACTAAATTCGGAGACGCCAGCACCAACTGTGACTCTAGGTCGGCCAATTTTCGACGATATTTTTCTCCACCTCTCAAACCATTTGCCTTACGTGATTTATCGTCTTTTTCTTCCATTAACAACTGATCGCGTACCGTACACGCTTGTGTTTTCAGTTGTAATATATTTGCTGGACTAGATTCTTTAAGTTCTGCACTTGAATCAGTTTCTTCAAAAACAGCCACATCTTTTAAGGGTATAAACCATTTCAGTTCATAATCTATGCGATCACGGCCAGAAGCCTTGTATTTGGCACATGCAATTACATCATTAAATAGAAACAAGTGACGCAATTTACGATGACCATCAACCAACTCTACAATAAATGAATTCTTCACCATGCGTCGCAAGTTTTTATTGGATTCTGTTGGCAGTTTTTGGTTGACAACATTGAATTGTTTAAGGAAACGATGAATTGTGTCATGTGACTGTTTAAGCGGATGATGATCCGGATGATTTTGAGGTGTACAATCAAGAAGGTCGTTGAAGACTAAAGCATTTATTTGTACTCGAGCCACTGGCTTGTGCAAAAGATCTTCGAGAGTTAGCGATTGCTCTGTCTGCAAATTCAAGACAATTGTCGAGACAATCTTTTTGAATTGCGGATTATTGGCACTGCATTTCTTCACTGTCTCTATGGCCTGATTGTAGTTGTGGAGAAATGCACTGTATAGGTCAAACATTGCAGCCAAACGTTTAAATGTTTCACCAATAAGCACATCGCCACCCTCATGAGCTACTAACGACTTAAGGTCACTTAAAAAGATAGAGTGTGCCTCGTATAGCTCATCGATCTTAAAAAATATGGTATTTTCTTCATCCTCCTTTATGACTGGCTGGGAGGTGCCCAATGTGGCATGTATGGCTTTTTTGTACTAAAAAAAATTATATGTATGAAAATATGCGTTTTTAAATAATTAATATAAGCATTTACAGTCGAATTTACAAATGATTTATAAACTTAAAAAAAGGTTTATAAAATAAAATTTGAATAAAGTTTAAATAAAGTTTGAAAATGTTTATATATACATCAGTTAAGGCCGGTATGCAGTTTTTGCCTGAATTAGACGCTTTTTATTGTAGCCACAACTTCAGGGAAGAACTGTGTGTCGGCCTTAATTCCTGAATTTATAAACAACTCATAGCTTTGTTTAAGTCTTTTTTTTTTGAAATATTAAACCAGCCCTTAGACGATAAAAAAGATTTAAAAAGTGTAATAAAATAAAATTAAAAAAAAAACTTAGTAAAAAGAAAAAAACTTACTTGTATCATGGTGTTTAAACATGCCACATAAATCGTTTCGCTTTGTATAATTGTATTTAATATAGAACGTATTTTATTACCCCTTTGACTACCTGAAACCTGTAAAAATTAAACCATATGAAATTTTTTTTTAAACTGTCTTAACTACAATTCGAAAATACACCCCAACAACAAACAAACAACCCAATTCTGCATTTAGATTCGAATCAAAATTTTCTCCGATCTTTTTCATTGTAAAATAGTTTATTATATTTTGAATTTGTCGTCTTTTAATACTTAAACCTAGTGCTTTTTAATATTAAAATTAGAAAAATTAATGCTTTATTTCTATTTTGATATATGCGAATTTGCATGCGGAATCGTAATCGAAATGCAGAATAACCCGCATTAAAAAAAAACTAAAAAAAAATGTAACAAAGATAGAAAAAAACACACAAAGTTTAAACTAAAACAAAAAAAACCAGCACCATTTCAATAAATAAGAAGCGAATAATTATAAACAAATGTTTAATATTTAAATGTTTGATGACAAAGTGGTACTCACAAGTATTGCTGAAACTAAATTCTGTTTTGATTCACGTTTGTGTTTATGATTTTCAAAATACATATTAAAAAAATAAAATAGAAAAATCAAAGAAAAATTATTAAGTTAGTTTGGTTTAATTGATTAATTTTTTTTCTCTAACTTTTTTTGTTAAATGTTAAAAGAAATTGCAATTAAAGAACTATTTTGGATGTTTGAAACTTTTGTTAGTATTTAAAAAAAGTTTGCAAGAAACATTTAATTGTGTTTTCCCAGCAGATTAGCAATGTTCGAGTTATTTTCTAGAAAAAATATTTTAATTTTGTCAAAAAAAAGGCGGCATTTTTGTTCGTGGAAGTCTGGCCTCTTTTAGGGTAACGTACCTTAATGAGACCCAACGGAATTCGTTAAAAAAATATATTTAAATTTTTTGTTAGTTAGGACATTTTGCGTTTTAGGTAACGATATACTTTTTTAATATAAGCATGCTTTCAGAAAAGGAGAGAAAGGTTAAATAATGCGGAATGAAAAATATTCGCAAATGCGCAAGTAATAGCGCCCTTCTTACAATTTTCATGGTGGATTTTTAGCCTTGGAAAGATGTAAAAAAAATATGTTCTTCAGTCTTTAATTCATTATCATCTCCGTCACTCTGCAAGAGGCAGGAGTTTTTTTATCACATTTACGTACTGTTATCACCATTACAGTGGCCCTTAGGAATCCAAATTATTCCTCTTATATCCCTCCTCCTACTTTTAAGAAGCTACAGAGACTATTTTATTTAAAAAAGAAAATACAACGTTTGGAACACTTCTAACCAGTTTGCAAACTTTTTTTGTTATTATCAAAATGTGTAATTTTTCATTTAACATAATATGTTCCCCCTAATGATGCTTTTTGAAATAATTTTTAAAGTTTATACCTTTCTTAGTGCTCCAGGTGTTTGTACATTATGGTCATCTTGTGATATAGTGCGCATTATGGGCATGACACTCTCATATTCGCCATCGCTGTCAACAGAACTTGATCGGGTTTCACTGTTTTTTCTACGGCATTAATGAAAACAAATTACTATATATGTTTTTGGGGAAATTAAATTGAAAAAAAATTCTATCATACTGTATAAAATAGTTTATGTTGGCATAATTGGAAGATCGTCCTGGGGATTCAGGCTCTGTTACGCTAGTTTGACTGCTTAAATGTCCATGAGAACTCATTGGTATGATACTGCCTGGTGTTGATAAATCGTCACGACTAGAAGAAGAGCCAGTGTGGCCAGGTTTTATATAGACATATTCATCATCACCATTATCAAGTGGCACCGTGTCATACAAGTGTTCTTGCTCATTGTCGGCCATTTGATTGGCCCGCGCACTGTCCGAACTAAGAGATGAAACCGATTCATAGCTTTTGATCTGTAATTTTAAAAATTGTATTTATAGAGAAATTCTTTTTGGTCTTCTTTAACATACAATTTCCGATATGCCTTGAGAAGATAAAGACTCTTTAGATCCTACTGCCCGATCCTGCTGACCCACAATTTCAGCATCTGCTGGCTGTAGGGATGTTCTTGACTTTTTATCCAAACTTCCGGTTGATGATTTGTCGGCAGCTGTTAGTTTGACACTTTTGCTTATACTGCTGGTTGGCGAAGAGCCTGTGATTTGTTTTGATTGTGAAATGTGCTGCGAGCGGTTTGATGCTGCGCCATCCAATGTACCACTTGCTGCTGATGGTGGTGCTTGTTGGGCTTGATTTAAGCTGCCAGTAGGACTGTGTATGTAATTGATGTCAGGTCGTTTGGATTTTTCCATACTCTCCGTTTTGCTGATTTTATGACCCAGTTCTTCCAAAAACTCTGAATTACTCATGAATTTATTCATTTCCGGTGTGGTCTTGCGATTTTGGGCAAACGATTTTCCTTCCAATGATTCTGACGATTTTTGACGTAATATATCCGAGGGCTTAATGTTACGTTCTAAAGAGTTTGCAGGGCTTTCGTATGATGATAAGCTACCAGAGCTAGATGGCAAAGGCATGGTACTGCCAGCGAAAGGCGCATCGCGTTTAGGCGAAGATGAAAGTATAGAGCCTGGTATGGTAGGTGGCTCAACACGTCGTATGTTTTTAGGTGGAGGTCTGTTATAATGAGTATATATTTTACACGGAGTTACTTACCATTAATAAATTACTTACCTTGGCGGCATTTTTTTCTTTGCGTCGAGCAAAGCATGTGAAGAACCCGTAAGTGAAGGTGATGCTAACGATGGCGACAACGGTGGAGCTGATGGTTTTCGTTCAAAGCTACTAAATGAGGAAGGCGTCACGGCATTTGCATTATCAACATTAAAATCATCTTGATTTTGTTCTAAGGAATTACTTCCTTGATCGTTTTTATTCTCCTTTACCTCAATGACTGTAACAAAATGTGATGTTGTTTTTGGTGGCCTTTCAGGTGCAACTTTTCCAATAACATTACTATCTGAATTATCTTCACTTGAAGCTATAGATGCAGCCAACTCACTAATACACTGATGTAAAGCGCCATTCTTATCACTGTTTCGTTTATCCTTTTCTGTACCCGAATCTTTGTCTTCCCTTTCGCTGTTTCTCTCATCGGTGGCATTTGTCGCAATCACATCTGATTTGTTGCCATGTTGAATGCTTGCCGTTGTCTTAGCGGTTGAGATGGCCGCATATTTATTATCGGTATTTAGGGACAATCTATTTGTTTGCTGTTCCTTATTTCCATGTTTGGACTCTCTTAAATTTAAGCTTGATTTCTAAAATTACAAAAAAAAAAATGATTTTTTTATTTTTACGAAGGATTTAAAAAGAATTAAATTAACTTTATTATCCTGCAAGAATTTAACTGTAGTAATGATGACTTTTGCCTTTAATGACATATTAAAAACAAATCGTTAGTATGCCAATTATAAATATTCTTAAACAATTTTATTTTATTTATAACTATGATTTGTGGTTTATCGAAGAAAACTTTTCATATTTTTAGAAAAAGTATAGCCATTACAAGTCATGAGTTCTGTAAATTTTTAAAAAACTAAACTTTTGTTTAACTTATTTTAATAAAAATATGTCTTGATTTACATATGTACATATCAATCAATCAAAACTTTTAATTAACTTTTCAACAGTCCACGAATTTATAAAGGTCGAAAACGATCCTAACATATGGTGGACTAACAAACCTCTAAGAGTATTTGGTGGCAAATTTATTGTTTTAAATACGATTATTTTAAAAAGTAATAAACGGTGCGGAGGGAGGTTGGAATTATCGATTGCGCTGAGTTGCCAGTAACGGTGTCGCAAGGGCCGCGTGAGCATCGCGTGTTTGCTGTAAAGACATTTTTTTAAAGAGTAATGATTCTTACGTAATTGCTCGACGACAATTTTGTTCAAAGTTCGGTATTTGGCGAATACGTAATGGACCGAGTGTAAATTTGATTTGAATTGTTCGTGGGTGCAAATATTCCGCGCAAATGCTTCGGCTATGAATGTCCCAGGTACAGGGACCAGCCGATATTCAAACTTCCGAAACCATTAAACTGGTTGAAAGCAGTTTACGTGAAAACCCGCGTCTTTCAATACGAAAAAGAGCAGCCTAACTGGGCATTTCAAAAGCGATTATTCATGAAATTTTAAAAAAGGATCTGAAGTTCTATTCTTTTTAAATTCAAATTGTTCAAGAACTGAAAGAAAGTGACCTTGATTTACGCAAAAAATTTTGTAAAACAATGTTGGAGCGTTTTCGTATTGTAAATCCAATTTTTTGGAGCGACGAGGCTCATTTTCACTTAACCGGCCATGTCAACAAGCAGAACTGTCGTTACTGGTCTCCAAGAACACGCAATCCTCGATTGAAACATCAAAAAACCTTGCATTGCCCCAGGGTAACTGTTTGGTGTGCCTTATCCACGGGAGAGAAATTTGGGCTGTTTTTTTTCGATGCTCTGATGCGAGGGGGTTTACTGGTTAGCAAGTCTATGAAAAGGTCTGGTTTCGTGGTAAAAAATGTAAGAAAAACATTTTGTTTTTGCGTATAAATAAACGTGAATAAGTGCAGAAACATGCGCACGTACGCATGTGGCAATATATGGGGGCGGAAGTTCATGGTTTAGGAATCGCTGCCATACGATTTGCTAGATAAAAACAGGGGGCAAATCTTCGCATTCGAAATTTTTAAATTTTTATTAGAATTCCCATAATAAAAGCATTAAAAACTAATCGATCGAGTGAAATTTCGATTCGAACTGCACGCGAAGATTTGGTCCTAGGTAGCATCTTTTTAGACAAACCATTTCTTAAAGGCAAGAATGGGGTTCTCCTACATGTCCTTCAAAGAGCTATCTCTTTTTCTGGTATTAAGTGACCCTGACAGCTTAATTTTGACTTATTATAAACAATTTACACAGCGATTTTATTTTCTTAGCACATCGTTTCTAGTTTTTTTTGCCACTATCATACTCTACTCTTCAATTAAAAAATATCAATTTTTTTATAGCCGACTAAACAAAGTCTAAGCCTTTGAAAAATAAGAGCCAGCCAGCCAACAATAAAGCATTCAACCGAATATACCATTGACCCATTAGAAAGACATGCTTACAATAAATATTTTTCATTTTTACATGTATGACGGCCAGAAAACAATGCTTACAAACATAAATGTATATTGCAAAACTAATCAAGGCAATTGTTTTTGTTAACTTAATTAAAAGTAAGAAAAAAAGAATAAAAATAAATAAATTAATAACTGACCACAAGTAAACATTAACATGCACAGAACAAAAATACGTAGCAAAAAACTAAACAAACGAATAGTTTTTCTGAATATTTATTAGGTTTTTAGCACCCTCAGCGCATGTAGGTTTAAACTGAACACGGCGTTTAGCTTTATCCTGAAAGCTGGTTTTGTTTTCTACTAGAAAGTGTTCAATTTAGGAAATAGTAAACGTGCGTTAAGTAATTACCTATACGCGTTCAACTTTCGCATCATAAAGCGTTAGTTTACTTTTTTACTATATTCGTTTAGAGTCTCGAATAAAATTTATTTATGAATTAATAATTCTTGTTATTATTATTAATTATATTATCGATTAATTAGTAATTTCCATAACTTTAATTGAAAGAAACTTATTTATTAACATTGCATAAAACTTACTTATTCCCATACTCAAGCTTTCTTAACACCGCCAGCCAAATATAATGATTTTTCGAATTCAGCTACAGATTTTTTCACAGTACTCTTTGAACTGCAGTAGTGCTTGGCTGTTAACAATATCTATTTAGCTTACATGCCTTTAAAAAAAGGCAAACGGGATTGTTTTTTCTAACTAATGGCGAGTAAGCACTCGTTCAGAAACCTTAAACGAGGCGTTCAGTAATGTGTTAAACTAAACGTGAAACTTTATGTTTCCCTTGCAAAAGTTTACTGAATGTTACTTACATTCAGTGTATTTATGGGAAAGTTCAGCTCATAATAATAAAAAAAAGTCTTTGAGAGATCTTATTATTAAATAAGCTTCGTTTAGTAAAATATGTTTTTTTGGTTTTCAATAGCTAAACTGAACGTGCTTTTAGGAATAAGGTTTTTGAAAGCAACCTTAAAGGAACAATTTAAATTTAACAACAGGCGTTCAGTTTTAGTTTTTATAAAAGTTGCATTCAATTGAAATAATTTTTCCTGTGTAATAGATAATACATAAATGGGTAATACATACAATAATGGAAGAAGAGTTAGAGATATTGCATTTGCCTACCAAACATTTTTAAAATGTATTTTTATTTTTTTAGTATGACTCATTCATATATTCAACTACAAAAAATTTACTTGCAAAATGAATGAATTTGAAATTATTATACAACAAATAAGCAAAAGTGCTATATTCGGTTGCGCCGAATTGTATGTACCCTTTATAACGTACATTAGAGAAAGACGCGAAATGAGAAGCACCATTCCCCACTTTGATTGCATGTTAAGTACCACCCCCGTGATCCGATTTAAAGAATTGTTTTGCTCAAATAAGATCACAGTTACCGAGACATTTATATACATATGGGTACATATTTTGTTTAAAAGTCGGAAAAGTGGATTATATTAAACAGCAATTGTTTCCTAAAAGTTTCTTATATTTTGGCATTCATAAGTGGAGCGTAGATTTTATTGGGCTTTGGAAAAATAATTTCAGCACAGGGCCATGACTAATCGAATTTACAATCTTATAAGTTCCAGAATTTATAGAATTTATGGTGTAAGAAATAAATAATGCAGAAATTGTCAAAGATTTGACAAACTTATATACCTCTACCCGCATAACTATGTAAAAGGTATAAAAACAAACGAATAAATAAAATAAAAAACGAATTGCAATAACCTTCTGCTCCTTATCACCACCATGAATGGGTAAGTTAACTTAACAAACACCACAGGGCATTTAAGTACAAAGTTACAATTATAAAATGAATAAAATAAAATATATTAATAGCAAAAGTTTATAGTACTGTACACTCAAAAAATTATTACAGTAACTGATTGTAGGTTATTTAGGAAGTATTCCGTAAAGTTGTTTTTAAATGAAAAAACAGTAAAATTTTAATAAAATATTTTTTTTTAACTGATTTAAAGAGTTATTCAAAGCTTCAGATAAACAAATATACTGACTTTCAGTTACAGTTATTTTTGTCAGTTATTTTTTGGTAATATTTATCTTTATTTTATTTTTATTTTTCTGATGATGTGTTTTGCTGACAGAAAAACTAGTTAATTTAACACAAATTTGTAAGTTAATTTTTTGATGTCTGAATTTAAATAAAATATTTTGTTAATTTTAATGAACAACATAGATTTCCAGTTGATTTTTCCGTAATAATTTTTTGAGTGTACGAAATGATATAAGTTTGTTCGATGTAGACGTCTGCGTGACTACACTTAAAATCCGTTTAAATACACTCGTTTGTTTTTCAACCACAAAGTGTTTTTCATTAAATGTTAAACAAACTAAATGAATGAACCCACAAGAGAAAGCAAATAAAAAAAACAACTCCAACCGAAAACAAAATATTACCCATACATTCATATAAATAAATACTGAATAGAATGTGTAAATTTTGTTGTATGATTGGTGTAAAAAATTATTATTGAGCGCATTCATTTGTGTTTGCAAATTTGTCGTTATTGTTAAAACATTCATTAATTCGAAAAAAACACCTGAATGTTTTTATAAAAAGTCTAACTGTAATGAGACAATGCTATGTTTTTGTATTTTCAAGTGAGTTTTATACACACTCAAAACGAAAACTGTAAAATGAATGTGTTCTTCTTGTATCATTGAGTGGTTTAACTTTTCTTATCTCCCATTGAATGAAAAATGTTTGAATGAATATTGTTTTTGTTGTGTATAGGCAATCAAATGAATATAGTCATGCAGATGTCTAGTTCGATGTACGTTACCACGGGCTCCCAATTTTACCGAAAAGCGTTTTTTGTTATGAAATATAATATGTAATAGGAAAAAAATTACATGACGTAATCGCTTATGTAAGCCATATTTCGTAGGCATCAGCGCTACGGCTCTCGCTTATTTTTTTCGTTGTATTTAACAAAGAAGTGTTATAAGCTGTTTATGCGGTGGGCTCTCGCTACCAAATAAGCGACGTTCGTCAGTAGGCGCCATTACAACTGAACTTACATTTTAAGCGGAGTTGTAAGGCCAATATTTTGTATGTATTAAAATAATAGATGGGATTATTTATAAATATTTATTGAAGCGTACTTTGATGGACAACTTTTATTCAGTTATGTTAAAGGTTAAGTTAACTTTATTTTATTATTTATAAACGACAAAAAGTAAAGTCAGTCGAGAAAACCGACAGCGGCCCAAAACAAAATAATTTCGCGTTTACGGCAAGCTGGCAGGAAGCCTTTAAACTTGGGCCCCTGAAGAACAACTGTTACGTTTTTTTTAATGTTGACATTTATTTTCTGGCTTGAAATGTGTTTTTTGCGTTCCAGCAATTATGGGCAAATTTTATTGTTTTGTGAAAGTACTTTTTGTTTACACAGAAAAAACTGAGTTGTAGAATCAGTAACAAATTTCAGAGAATCAGTAAATATTTTGTCTGGCTGAGGACCTACAACGAAAGTTGTAAATTTAGACAAACAATTTTGCAAGAATTTTAGCTACTGTTAAAAAATTTTGCTGAGCTGGTTAAATATTTTATTTGTCTAGGCGAAAATTTTGTTTGATTTAAAAATCAAATAAAAATATTATTAGAGACTATTAAATAAATTGACTAAAAAAATAAATTATTTTGAACAAGAATTTGTTTGAAAAATTTTTTTTGTAGTTTTTTGTGTGTAGTCTAATTTTACCGGAATTTACCCGAACTTACATCGAAAAAACCTAATATTAGTACATATCTAAGTATTTGCATATGTATATATCGTCACCTGAAATGTAAAGGAGACAATAAGCACTTTTAAGCTTGACAGATTATATAAATAACTAAACAAATGAAAAGTATTATTATTATAAACATAATTTATTTACAACAATAAACAATTAAATCATTTCTTTTAAAAAGTTTAGTAAAGGATTAGTTTTTGGGGCGGGCCTTTTAAACTTTTGAAAATTAAACAGTTTGCTTTAACGCTTTTTTGAATTTCCTTAATAAAGTCGTTGGTTAGAAAAATGGTTGCTTTAAAATTCTGTGTTATTGTTAATAAAAAACTTAACTCTTAGTGTTTAGGTCTTTTTGCATTACAAATGACGATATGTATTTATGTTTTTAAATTAATATGTTTTATAATATATTTATGTTAGACTTTACCCCACGCCACAGTTTAAATTTTTCCTTAAAAGATGACATTGCTTTGTTTGATTGTCAACAGCAATTTTTGGTATGTGCTATGTGGTCGATACGATGTTGCTGTTAAGTATAGCTTGTCCGCATGTTACTGTGATAAAATTCGCGAGTCCAATCGATATGCAGCTTTACAACTTTAAATATTGTGCGTTAACAAACGCTAAACACTTGGCGAAATTTTTTGTTATCTTTTTTAAAATAGACTTGTTAAAAGAAGAGTTCGATCTGATCCTTTTTTCAAGTTAACATTATATTTACATACAGTTGTATATACATATGTATGTATTTACATATAGTACATCTGTATTTGTATAATTAACACTGGATATTTATTTATATATTATTTGTAACGTTTCCTTATCTACAAAAATATTTTGATATTAACAAGCGAATTTTTTTCACTGCCTCGGTAATAATTGTTAATGTTAAATTATTTTTTTTAAGATAAAATATTCCGAAAAGAAAGTGTTACTCGTTTAATAAGTTGATGCCGTTGTTGTTCTGTCAAAAAGGTATATGGCCTAATTCACACCTCCGTTGTACATACAAATATACATACATACATATATACATACATATGTACGTACATAAAGATAAAAAAATTTTAATTCAAAAACAAAAAACAAATGTTAATATTTTTTCAGCACAACTTGTAAACAGATACATATACTAGTCGGCAAAAGCTGAAGTCTGGATTTGCTTTTGAGATTCGGGTATTTTCAGTATGTTTGATTTTTTTTATATAACAGGCCTGCTTTTGAAATTTTTTCTGTTATGTTATGAGAATAGCAAAAATTATTTCAATTTTTATCAGGGGTTCAATTGAAATCATTTTAAAACAACATTTTTGTAATAAAAAAAATAAATAAAAATAATAATTATTTGTTTAAAAAAAAAATTTCCGAGATAGGGCCGATTTATATGAGGATTTTTTAATGAAATCACATTCATGATATTTATTGGTTCCAGACAAGGGGTGTAGAAAAGTAAAATCTTAATTACCCTTTTTGTCTACAAACAAATATATCATCATGTAAATTGACCCTTATTTATATTGATTCGTGACTTTTTTAATCCTCATGCCATTAAAAATTCTTTGGAGAGAAATGGATCCAAAAATACAGTGCAAAATGCAATAAATCATGTGAAACAATTACTTTGTTAAACCAAACGTTTGGTGACCAAATACTTTATCTTTAAAAATATCAATAATAGTGAAGTCACTGCAATATTGTAGGAAAGGGTGATTTTATAGAGGCATAAAACTTTAAGTTGGCAGCATTTTTTAACTGGCAGCTATTTTGTCAGCTGTAAAGGGGCTTGTGCTAAGAATTATAAAAGAAAGATTACAGCACGCGCATAATATCCCATTTCTACGGTTGCCAAGTCTGTTTTACCTGAGAAAGCTACAATTATTTACAAAAAATTTGTGAAACTAAACAACTCTACAATTGAAAGCTTTGGCAGAAAACTAACAATAACATAACAGAAAAGGCACATAAACTTATAAGATTTTTTTAAGCTTTAAAGTTTATGTGCCTATGTTTCTTGTGCTTTTTTTCTATCACGAAAAACACAAATTTTTTGCTACGAATTGTAACTTTCTCATATAAAACAGATTTGGCAACCCTTCAAGTGGATCGCATTCGTCATCTAACGGTACAACATGCGTGTGTCGTAATCTTATTTCTATTATTCTTAAATAGAAAAACATTTTGGCGACGTTTCCGATCCAACATTCGCAGAAAATTTCATTTTGTTGCTCTTCTTGTCGTAATCTGAAATGAATAGGCTAACGACTGAAAAATGCCTTCATATTGTACAAAATTATTTATAAAATAATGGTTCTGTTCGAAATACGTATCAAGCACTGCTTTTATTTTATGTTCAGCATAATCGTCTATAAGAGCAATTAATTAACTATGGAACGTTTTCGCGCCTCGTTTACTTTAAATAATAATATGCATCCAAAGAGACGTCGTTCAGTGCGTACAGAAGGAGTCATTCCTGCTGTAGAGCGTGGCGTAGAAGAAGAATTTTGTTTGGCAATGAAGCTCACTTTTGTTTGAAAGTATACGTCAAATAAAACTGCCATATTTGGAGTGATGATAATCTTTAAATGTATGTTGAGACACCGTTACATCCAGAAAGACTGACTATTTGATGTGCTTTATGGGCTGGTGAAATTGTTGGTCCGTACTTCTTTAAAAACGGTGCTGATCAGAACGTAAAGTTAATAGTGACCGCTATAGAGCCATGATATGCAGGAGCTGTGGTTTCAAACAGATGGCGCAACATGTCCCACAACCTATTAATTAAAGGTAACTTTTGGCAACCATATAGTTTCACGTTTTGGACCCGTGAATTAGCCTCCAAGATCGTGCGGTTTAACGCCGCTATATTTTTTTCCTGGCAATTACTAAAGTCGCTAGTCTACGCCTAAAACGATTGACCACTTGGCGGTCAACGTTCTCCGCGTTATTGCCGATATAAAGCCACAAAGTTGGAAAGAAAAAAAGTCATCGAAAGTTGAACCTTCAGGTTAGACTACGCCCGAGCCAGCCGTGGCGGTCAAATGACAGAAGTTATGTTTAAATTAAAAAACACCCCTTATAAAAACTAACGAAAATTTTGGAGCAAATAAGAGCTTATGCGTGTTTAATTTTTTCGCTGCTTAAATTAAAAACAGTACATTCTTTTATATTAAAAAAATTATTTGAATTGCATGTGTAGCTTATCACGGCACAAGAACACCAGGAAGTCCCGAGAGCTCAGCTGATCGCATTTGTTTACACTTTAAAACTGTCAAAATAGTGAAACAAGTTGATCAAGAATTATCGGCGGCGGCTGATCAGTTTTAAGATGAAGGCGGTTCGAACAAAAAAAAATGGGTTCTAAAATTAACGGTTTTTAAAGAAACAAAATGGTAAAGTATAACGACACTTAAAGAATATTTTGTATTGATGATTGGATTGAAGCCTATAAAAATGGCGGTTCTCCTCAGCCGATTTAGGACGGCTAGTAGTTACCTTATATTCAAGGGGGTATGGAAAGCCTTTTTTGTTTTAAGTTGATACGTGCTAATATACATATGTATGTATGCATATGTGTATGATTGTACATATGTAAGTATGTATATAAAAGAGAAGTTATATCTAATTTTCTGAACCTATTTCCTTTCGCCTCCCATTTTGTGTTTATATTTTCCGTCCAGTGTTCTTAAACATAAATATAAAACTTGAAACTTAAAAAAACAACAAAATTTTAAGATTACAGTCGAGTTCCAATTGAAAACTTGAATCTATTTACTCCACAAAAGAAATACAATTCAACAATTCAAAATATTAAAGAATTAGCAAAACGTACATATGCGTAATTTCCTTTGTGCCAACAAATATCAACCCGTCTTTGTATTGTTACCTTGCTTATGACTAAATTAAAGCAAGAACAATTTTCGTAAAAAGTTAACAACATCTATTTTTTTTACTTATTTCTAAGGTAAAACGAAATATTATAAATTTTCAAGTTTTGGTAATTTAAAATGATTAAAGAAAAACTAAATTTCGCATTGAGGAGCTTTAAATTGAATTTCGTTAAGTGCCTGTGAATAGTCAGTCGCCTATACATATAAACATAGAGTGGTAAATATGTATGCATGTACTATATACGTCAATACAAACACATACAAATTACTCCACCCTGATGATGAGATGGTTAAAATTTCATGTGTTCAATAACTTTTTTTATATTAATTTTTTAACATTTTATTTTAAAGTTTTTTTTTTGTATTTTTAACATTGACTTGTTTAATGTAAGATTTTTTATATTTTTATAATGTTAAACAACTTAACACACAAATTACTTTTTTAATACAATCAAAACTTTTTATTTTGTTTTTTCTTTTCATTTTTTAAATTATTAAACTTTTTCTAAAATTTGATTTGAGATTTTTTTAAAATCATTTTTTAGTACTTTTGTTGCACTTGCTGACTACAGATATGTAAAAAAGGTTTTTTTTTGTAAACGTTCGTATATTTATACGGGTTAACTCGACAAAGTAAAAATATAAACTGGAGAATTTTTTTTCCACGATTCTATATTGTGGCGCTGGAGTAAAGAAAATACTAAAATGCAGATAACAAACATACAAAAACATCAGCTGAAATAAGAATGTGAAAAAACATATTGAATTCAAAAAGAAAGTAGTTATAGACATCAATGAGAAGCGCAAGAACATGCATACAAATATTAAGTAAGGCAATGTGCAATTTTAAATGCAGAAAGGGATAACTGAGAGAGAGCAACTAACACTTTTCTAATGCCGGTTATATCAATGTACATACACACTTATGTACGTCTGTAGATGATGTTCCAACTGAAAGGAGCCAATGCAGTTGTTTTTACATACATATAGAGAGCATGTTTTGGGGAATATTTTACACTGTGAGTAGCTTTGCTCATTTGAACTAAGTATGTACAAATGAATGAATATAATCAAAATATACGTATAAGTGTAAGTATGAACTGAAACAATAGTCATATCTAGTTTTAATAATTGTCCAAGTTTATATGTGAAAAGAAAACATTCATATACATATGTACATATACACATACACACATCCAATTTTGTGATAAGATAAAGTTTATATACAAACGTACAAAGTTTGATATACGAAATCATTTTATTATTGTTTTTGTTATTCGCAGTCGTTAATGCTTTTATACCCTACGATATGATGGTCGAAATTATATGATTTTGTTTGTAAAGTACTGAAATATACATTGAAATCAATATGAGGTACACATTGTCGTTTCATTATTGGTTTGGCATATAAAAACCTAAAGAATTTACTATAGAAAATATCGTCACACAGGTGGTGAAAAAACACCACCAATAATAATAATTTTGGAGACGGGTTTGAATCTGGTAGTCTGTATGGAGGGTTTGAAGTTTCAACTGACAGATTTAATATGGATATGGGCACCGGAGCCTGCATCTATATCATGAGAAAGGGTATCAGATAATCCCATAGATGGCATAATGGGTTCAGTGCAGTATTCTGAGTCACTTGGAATATTCTTCTGTGACAGTTTTCTAAATTAGTTCATACAGAAGCATAGTAGAACATTATTATTACGCGGAAATGTAAATAATTTACATTTGCATATTATCAATAAATGGTTAAGATCTTTTTAAATAAATTTTTTATAAAAACATTTTTGAGTATGTACTAAACAAGCTTGGTGATGGGAGTAAAAAATTCGGTACTGCCGAAACAATTTCTCTTTTTTGCTTTTTGACATTTTATACCATTTTCATTTCTAAATGTCAAACTTTTGTTGTTTATTGTTTTCACTTTTCTTTGCTTCAAACAGTAAATAATATTAAAAAATATTGCATTAAAACAATTACATATTATAGAAAAGAAGACGAAGTTGAGAGTAACTCTTTAAAAATTAATTACTAAAAACATGCTCGTCACAAATTAACGTTTGACTTAATTAAAAACTAAGCCTTATGTACTTATGTTATGTATAAATATATCTGGTATGAAACAGAGTTTGCAAGGCCAAACACTGAAAAGTTGAAGCATAGCTAACGACTTTATATTAATCAAGATTTTAACAAAATCAGAAATAAAACAGATGATAAGGTACATTCCTCTGGCTATGGTCTTGCGTTGTTTGTAGCTTATTGCTTAACAATGCCAAAAGTTAGCAGTCGGAAACAAAATTTTTTTAATTCACTTACAAAAATTCTAGCAAACAAAAATATTACTTTTGTTGCTTTGTTAAAGGCAAGCTATTTAAACCCTTAAAAACAGATATAAAAGCTTGCGCCAATGAATGAAATAAAAGATTTCTGAGTACTGCACCTGTATACATACTTAAAGAAATTTTACCCTACAAGAAAATACTTTTCATATGTAAAAAAGTTTATGTTCTTTCTCTTTTTTATAAATTTGAATTATTCAACTTAATATAAGATTTTATTAAAAATTTTTTTTTCGAACTGCAATTACCGTTTATAGTTACATTAAAAATGAAAATTTCTATTATACTACCATAATTTTACAAAATAGTTTGTACTATACCTTTTTATATATACAGTGCTGTAAACAGAATGGTAGAAAATATCTGCATATGTATGTTCACATGTACATATGTATGGATATGCACCGTTGGGTTTTTTCATCACACATTGATAAGACTCCCAGGCGTTTTAAAAATTATGAAAGCCTGGTAAGTGAAGTTTTAAAAAGTAAAAAATCAATGTTATCAGACTTTACACATACATACGAACCCATGCAGACATATACATACGATTCTACAAGGATGAACTAAAAATGTGGGGGTACAACACAAAATTTCGAATCTGCTCAAAATATTGTACCATTACAATACTGTAGATACAAAAACAAAATTTGTATACTTTCAGTTAAATAAACATGTGTAAACGTAAGAAAAAACTATAAAAGACTCTTCAGATGGGTTTTAAAGTTTTTTGCACGTTTCATTTTGCTACATACATACTTATACACATGTTAATTTAAATAAAGTAAAAAATGTCCACTATTTTTACAAAAGTAATTCGAATTCCTAAGGCAGAAAAGACAAACATATTATTCTAATACTGTAACTTTGCATTTACAGTATTGCTGCAACATAAACACCAAGAGTCGAAAGACGCCCATTTGGCGTTATTATTTTAACATCCAGACAGCATTTAAAAATTTGAATTATTTTGATATTGAAAGTCCTCTCCCAACGTCGGGCCAGCGTCGATTTGATTCTTTTTCTGCCTGGGCATATATGTATGTATTATGAACTAGTTAATATGTAACTAATATATAGCCAACAGGAACAAACATGTATATTAAAATTTTAAGGAATACAATAGGTTAATTCCTTTACCGTAAGAGATCTTAAAATTAAAATATTTTAAATGCTTTTTAATTATTTATAATATGGACTTTTTGGCAAATATTAAGAAAAAAAGTTTTTGTTTTCTATTTTAAACTATTTTAGTTAACTACCTTTAATGTGGCAAATATTTCAGTATTTAGCCTTATATTTGAAAATATTTTTTAATCTATTTAAGGTTTACAAAACAGATAGTGTATAAATTTTAGTTCCGCCTGTCCGTCTGCCCGTGTTATCGTTGAAATCAACTTTCTGTAGCCCCCCAATGTCGCATGGACTCGCAAGTAGTATCAAATTATCAGAAAAATCTGCGAAAAAATTGCTATTGATATCCAGCAAAATCTTCCGATAACTGACCGAGATATAAGCCAAGAACCAAGACTACCTCTGTTTATTTATCTATAATTTGTACATAATCTATTTAAGGTTTACAAAACAGATAGTGTATAAGTTTTAGTTCCGCCTGTCCGTCTGCCCGTGTTATGGTTGAAATCAACTTTCTGTAGCCCCCCAAAGTCGCATGGACTCGCAAGTAGTATCAAATTATCAGAAAAATCTGCGAAAAAATTGCTATTGACATTCAGCAAAATCGCCCGATAACTGGCCGAGATATAAGCCAAGAACCAAGACTACCTCTGTTTATTTCCCTAAAATTTGTACATAAAAACCTCTACAGATGCCCGGAGATGCCCCGTAAAATGTGCAATGTAAGACCGATTCCCATTAATTTTTCCCCAGGAGCATTTTTTTGGGGTAAAAAACCCCTGCAACTTCTTCGCCCCTAGAGGAATAAAATGTATGACAGACCCCTATACTACTCCACTAGCTTCTGTTTGCAAACATATTCCCAGAAAATACTTACCCCCTATTTCCACTTCCTAAAAGGGTTGCCATACAAAATTTGAAAAAATAGGGTGTAACCCCCACAACTTCCCCATAGTCGCCCCTAGAGGAATAAAATGTATAACATACCCCCATTAGCCCTTCCCCCCTCAAATATATTTCTAGAACATACCCCTATCATCATCGTAGAACATACTGGGCCTTAGAGAAATAAAGTGTGCGATCGAACCCCATTATTTTCCCCTCCCAAACATATTACTAGAACCCTATCACCAAGCCCAAGAGGGTTGCCCCAGAGTCGCTCTTTAAGGAATAAAATGTATCACAGGACCCCATTAATTTTCCTTCCCAAACACATTCCTAGAACATACTTACCCCCTATCACTATCTCCTAAGGGGGTTGCCATACAAAATTTAAAAAAATTAGACAAAAAGTTCATACGAAATTTGAAAAAAAAAAATAGAAATATTTCATAAATAAAAAAACGGATAAAAATAAAAAAGGTTCAGGGTTTTAAAGTCCAATGTGAAGGGTATTTTAAGATACGGCACAGCCGAATATAGCGCTCTTACTTGTTTTCATTATGATAGTTTTTTTTTTATTAATGGTACATACTGAAAAGTTTGTTTTCTCGGCCGTAGGTGTTCAAGGGGAATAAATTTTTTGTAGTTTCTAAGCGTTTGCATACACATGTACCTGCATGCTCTTAATACAATAGACTAAACTCAAAAATTAACCGACGGTTTACTAAACCGTTTAAAAGGTTTTTTTAAAATCTTGCACGGAAACCAGTCTTTATCCACAACCAAAAGCCTCTTAAACTTAAAATTTAGTTTGATATTTAAAGCTAGCGCATGCTGATAATTTTCACTGTGTATGTACATATGTATGTATGCACATTCACATATATGTAAAAATGTATCAACCCAGCAGACAAAATAACTAGTATGTAGTAAAAAATATACTAGTTGCTTTTGACCTTAGACTAGTTGCCTATCTGTCTCTTTTTCATATATCGAACTATCGATTTTAACATTAGGTTGTCATAGGAGCCCAACTAGTTTGCTTTTACACAGTCAAATACTAGTCAAATAACTAGTTGTTATAAACTAGTTTCATTACTAGGTTTTTAGTTTATAGTGTAGTACTAGTATTTTTAAAGTAGTTTTTCACTACTTTTTAATAACTGGTTTTATACCACCTTTTTGTTTATAGTTGTATACTAGTTCCATTTACATTACTTTCTTCCAGATAAAAACAAAATTTTTAATAAATTTGGTAATTTTATTAAAAAAATAACAATTTAACTGAAAATTAAAAATTTACATATTAAAAATTCATGTTAAATAAAAAACAACAGCTAAAATTAAGAAAAGTAAACATTAAGTAGAAAAATTAAATATTATTATTAAAAAAATTTGTAATTCGTTTCGAAATCATCCGGTTTTTTTGTTGAGAGCAGATTGCTGCCTAAATTGCTTTTTTTGCACAACTGCATTGCATGGCGTAACACTATTTCTGGATCTTTTTGTCCCAGGCTTGGTGAGCTTACGATAGAGTCTTAAATAATTTTTAAAATAAATTTGTCAATGATAAACACTTTTAAAGCATATTTACCAATCAATGCTTTGTAAAAATGTTTGTAATCCTTTAATCGTGGTTTTCCGCGAGAGCCATCAATACTGTAATTCATAACAATTTTACGATACAGAATGTTTTCCACATTATTTCCCACACAGTTTTGCCACAGTTTACTCAATGTAGAGACTTACACGTAAAAAATTTATGCACTATACCATTAACGATAACGACTATATATGACCTCTTTGTATATTAGATAGTAAATAAAACTTTGTACAATAAATAACACAATTTTTACTTACGTACATTAATGTCACAATTGTCAGAACTTATTTGCTCTTCTAACTAGTAGCAACTTTAGCTGCAGGGAAGTTAGGCAATTGTGTATAAAACACATATTAATACAATAATCCTTTAAATATTTTAAGCTAGTCACTCCATCTTATACATAACTTTACTTCAGGTAATAATAGCCAAGAACAAATTTGTTAATATGCTTACATGTTAATAGTTAGTTATTACCTTTACTTTTCTAAATTATTTATCAATATATGTATGTATGTTTATCCACACATAAATAAATAAATAAAAACTTACCGAGTTACGATCTGCCTCTAAATAAGTCTCGCCGTTTTCATCATTAGATGTTGGAAGTGTTTCTGCATCATCTACTGCAGTAATATTTGACATGGCACCTTCAGAATTTGTGGCTGCTTCAAAGAGCGATGTGGGATCACTCCCAGACTCACGATATTTTTCTACATCGGACAATAAACGTTCCAAATATTCTACATATAAAGTTTCCTGTTCCAGTTCTTTGGTTAATTCAGTTATTTTTAATTTGTGACGCTCTAAACTAGCACGAACGTCCTGTTCCCAGGCATCTGATAGAGAGCTTTGGGGAAAACGTTCCATCCACAAGCGTTGAAAATCATTAAAAACACTCATTTTGAGTACCTACTTCCAACAATATTCGAGATTCTGCTAATTTTTATAAATTAGTAATAATAAAAATTGGTTTTTCAGAGGTTTAAACTGCCTTTTATTTCCTGGCTCTATCTTTTTCTCTGCCTTTTTATGAGGTGAATTGTTTACGTATTTTTATACATTTGTTTGTATGTGTTGTTAACGGGTTTTAGTAGTACATATTTTTATTTTATAAGGGTTTTCACTTTTTCCCGGTACAAAAAAATGCTTTGCTTTTTTTTTGTTGTTTACTTTTTTCAATGATTATTGTAAGTGTATAAGGTGAAGTTAACAGCAAAAGCCAATTTTTATTTACGTTATTACATGCATATGTATACATAGATATTATTTAATACACAATTTGCACATACACACATTACATACTTTGTTGTTTCTTTTCTTTTAAAGATGTGTATGGATGCGCAATTACAAGGTCATCCGACAATACCTTTCAATTTTTTGCGTTATTAAAGTCGTGTTTTTTACCTTTGCATCCCACAATTATTTGAGCTTTTAATAAAAAAAAAATATTACTAACGTGTATCTTTTTTTATACATAAAAAATAAAAACAATATTATACATTTTTTATTTACATAGGTTACACGCCTATTTGTATATTAAATTCTGAAAAAAGGAATGCTTCAATATTCCATCCAAATCCAGCAACAGCATCTAAGTGTGTATGGTCATATATGACATAGGCTCTATTTTTGTTCAAAATTGATTTTACTATTAGGATTTTAAGCAAGTATGTACCAACAAAAAAAACACAATTTTTTTTTCACTTAAAACAGTTTTTCCATTTGGTTATTGCAAAGTTATTGTAATGCCAATATCCTGAAGGATAGGTTGTGGATCTTTTTTATTCATATGCTTTTTGGTTTACGCCAACCAGACAATAATACCTAATTCACTCTCATAACACTTTCCAATTTATTTTCATGATTTTTTTGTTTAGTGGAAAGAAGCAGACAATGGCACACCTTTCTTTTGCCTTTTATTTTTTGCCATTTAGGTATTGATGTTAACAATTAACAATTTTTAACTTTTTTGCTTTTAAGTTTCTAAGGAAGCATTTTTTAGTATTATTTTAACTTTTACTCGCAATTCTCTTCTATATTTGATTCAAAAAAATTACAAAACACGCAAGCACAGATATTTTTTTAATAAAATGCAATTTTTAGTGTTGGTAAGATATCAATTTCCAGCTATCGATAAAAAGTAAGCTGATTTAGCTAATGCAGCGATTTAAAAAGTGGATGAAATAACAGATCCAATTATTTGTATGATGAGTTTTTCTTTTTTTTAAATTCTGAAAAATTTTCGAATGAGTTATGAAAATTTGGGTTTGGCTTCATATTAAGTTCATTCATATACACAACATTTTAAAAAATTTTTTAAAGGGTGATGGTTTTTTACTGAAAATTTTAAAATTTTTACTAGACATTTTTTTTGCTAGTAAAAGAGTATAGACACACAGGTTTTCAAAGGTAAACAAATAAACAAAATGTAGAAAAATAAATATTTATCGGCTAAAATTTTGTATAAAATTGTTTGAAAAGAAAAAAACTTAAAAAAAATTGAAAATTTTCTGTAAAATAACTACTAAATTCGTGTGTTTTAAAACACAATAGGTGTGTTCATTTACAGAAAATTATCACTTATTTTCGATAATTATTACTAGTAAGTGTTCACGTACACAAAAAATTAGCAGCTAGAGAGCCAAAAAAGAGCGTATTATGTTTAGAAACAAAAATGTTTCTGATAATTTCTGCTAGTAAAAATTTTACTATCAGAAATTATTCAAACAGTCTTTCTGTCATTATGCTTTGAAAAAAATTTAAGTTTTAAATTTTTATAAGTTTACAATAACAAAATACATTTGCTTGCAAGTTTTGACTGTAAAAGTGTTCATTTACTTTTAAATATTTTTGAGAGCAATTTTGATAATATTTCTTTTTACTCTCTCGTTGCTAGTAATTACTGGAAAGTTATTGAACACAACTAATGTGTGTTGCTTTGATTAAGTTATATTTTTATAAAAATGGTCGCTAGTATACTTTTTGCTAAAAAAAAATGATTTCTGAGTGTGATTACTTTAAATTATTTTTTTATATTAAATTACTAGATTTTACTGGAACACTAAACGAACTAAA
Source organism: Melanophora roralis (assembly GCA_963583895.1). NCBI lineage: Eukaryota > Metazoa > Arthropoda > Insecta > Diptera > Rhinophoridae > Melanophora > Melanophora roralis. The sequence continues at coordinate 9,134,190 of OY757190.1, read as the reverse complement.
CCACATGTGAGGTAGGGTTTGTTTGTAAGATGTTTTAACGTCCAAAATTAATAAGTCTCCATATGCATATTCAGAGCCTAATACTACTACTGTCAAACTGATTTTTTATGATGGGCCATTTTTTTAACACAGAGTATTTAAAGGTTTAACAGCCATGAAATTATTTTTCAATTGTTTAGGAGTTTTCTTCAACAAATGTCAATCTAAATTGTAAATGTCCATATTTTACCAAACGTCTCATATAAGTCCCACTCCCGAAAATAAACTTACTCTGCATAATATTGTTATATGTATATATTATTACAAAATTATGATGAAAAAAATTGTGGTGTAGGGTAAACTATAGTTAAGCTTGACCGACTAAACTTGTTATTTGATCAAAAGTTTAAAATTTTTTAATTTTTAATTAATTTTAAATTATTTAACCGGACGAAATAAGAGCGCATCTACTTTTAAATTTTAGAATACAAACATCACATTTTATGCCACTGTCGTTACCAGTGATGTTCAAGTCACAGGTATAAAAATAACAGGTACAGAAATATCGTTCATCTTAAGTTGATATAAAATAAAATAATTGTGCAGAACCTATGAATAACCAGTCAAGCTCTATTTCCGAAAATCATCTAAACTTGCATTCATTTTTTAAAAATCTTGGTACGTAAAAATCTTGGTAAGAAAATATGTCATATGGTTTTACTAAGCAATACTTTAAAATTTTTAAATATATTTTATTGGAAACAATGTTTTTTGAGTTATAACTTTTAATATCAAATAAGCGACATGCATTTAAAATGTTTGTATTAAAAACGTAAGTCGGAATGTTTTAAAGTTAAAAACTGATAAGAAAAATTAACATCAAATCACAGATTATTTGAAACATACGTTTCTAGCGTTCTTAATTAAAATTTCTATGCGAATTTAAATCTTAACATTTTTTTTATACAAAATAAAATGCAAAAAAAAAACACTTAAGATTGTGTAAGTTCAATTACTTTTTATATAATTGTATTATAAGTTCAAATGCTTTGATAGACAGCGCTAACTAACTTACAACAAAGTATTAAAATAAATTTGCAAAATTTTTTAAAACTAGATTTCGCTTAGTGGCCGAAGATTTTTTTATTTGTAATCAAAAATAATTAATAAAGAAATACATAAATACAATTTTACAAACTTCGTATAAAAGCAATATTAGACAGGCAGATTATTCCAAAAAATAACGTGCTGTATTTATTGTTTTAGTTAGGAATACGTTCTTATTGTACAGTTAAAAACTACCCCACGATGCTATCCACACACTACACTTTACCAAAACAAATAAAATTATAAAAAGTTTGAATAGTGCAACAGTTTCAAACATTTTTTATTAAAAAATAAAACTTTGCAGGTAAAAAACCTTTTTGCGGCCCTAAATGTCATGAATGCAGTGCAGTGAACGTGCAGTTACGAACAGGCCCTGATACTCATAAACAAAACTATGAAAATTTGTTTGCGAGCTTAATAAAAAACACGTGCAACAAAAGATAATTAGCTGCAACAAAAGAAAAAATTATAGCAAAAATATAAATAGAATAATAAAATATAATCAGCCAGCGTTGTGATATCACCTGGCATTCGACACTAAAGAAAACGTTATTTTTAATGTTAGAAACACAACACGGACGTACGACGAGTTTCGTCTATCACGACGAATTCGTTGACAATTTTCGCTGTGTAAATTCGTCGTATGACACACAATAACGGCGAAAAAACTACTACATAAAAAGTTCTTAACTGTTTATGCCAAGGCACATTAACAAGGTAAACCCAAGGCGAATTCAAAAAATTTTTTGTTTGAACGGTAGAATGTCAGAAAAATAAAAAATATCATATATAGTTAAATTTTTATAACGTGAAAATGTCAAATCAATTTTAATCAGCTGGGCTCTTAATATTAACTGGTTGAGTGTGCCATGGCTTATGCAAAGAAAGCTGATACCAGCTGACCATTTTAAAAAGCAGGGACTGTAAATAATTACTTTCGAATTTTTGATTCAAAAAACATGTATGATGAGCAAATACCAAAAAGTCAAGTAAGTAAATTCATCATCTTTATGGTTTTAAACAAGATTTTTTGTAAAACGAGTGTTTTTAAATTTTTAATTTTTTTCCGAAGTATAATATGTAACAGTTTTTTTAATTTTTTTTTTCAAAAAATAATACATATTTATTTTTTGACTTTTTCTGTAAAAATAATTCTTATATTTTTAATTATTATAAAAATCGATTTTTGCTTAATAATTTATATAAAAATCGATTTTTGATTAATAATTAATTTTTATAAAAGTTTTAAAAAAATTATTCCTGCCAAAAAATAATGAACAAAAAATATTGCTTAAAGTGTAGGTGTTATTTTACGATTTCCTATGAAGCTAGCTTATTTGAAGTCGATAGCTGTTATAGTTTTCCAAATATAGCGTATCAAAAATTTTTTTTTTATTTTTTATTTGTATGGGGGCTACCACTAGAGATGAATGATCCCGAGATTTTTGAAGAATACTGTAAACAGTGAACGTTAATTTATTTTTTTTTCACAAACAAATGTGTTACTTTAAATAACATATCATATTAAAATAACAGCATCGCAGTTAATAGTTACTTCACAGGAAGACCTAAAAATGTTACTTTATATAGCATACAAAATTTTAAGTATCAACACTAGAGGTGAGCGATCCCGTGATTTTTAGGGAATATCGTTAATAGTGAATGCGATTTTAAAATCACCGGTTATTTAAACAGTGACAGTGATCACTGTTTAGCATTTTTCACTTCTTGTAAAAGAGTTATTTTAATCTCTGTTAAATTATTATACATAATGTTATTTTAAGCAGTGATTATGCGATTTTAGTTCTTTTTAACGAACTCCTGAACAACGCATTGGAAAAATAATATAAATGATAAATAAGAATTAAAAATATTTATGAATAAGAAATATCAATTTTCAATAGGTATGTATGTATGTATGTAGTTACAAACAATATTCCATATTTTTATTAATATTTTTAATTTACTTTAAACAAAATTTTGATAAAAAATTTAAATTTATACCTTTCGAGATAAGTTTTTAAGCTCCCATGGAGCATTGACATAAAGCTTTAATTTAGAAAAGCAGCTTAAAATTCTTGTTTAATAGATTCCAAACATAAAAATATATAAAAATAGTTGAAATCCATTGTAACAAAAACAAAAACCTAAAAAAACAAATAACACAAATTAAGCTGTATATGTATGTACATAACACAACTAAGTATAATATAACATTTGTGCCTTTTCTCGTTTAAACGCGTTCGTCGGTCATTTAGGACTTGTCCAGCTTTTGAAAATATTCTTTCGCATGAACTGGCGATCCTAATGCACAAAAATTTTCTTGAGCTATTTGAAAAAGATTTTGATATTTTTATTCTTTTTTACTTCACCAATCAAAAATATTTTTATTTCTTGATAATTGAAAGTTAAGTCCAAAACCCCTGAACATATTAACTAAAATTTCATTTCAGTTAACGATTTATATATGTATATCGCTCATTTATTCAAATGTTGTAATTCTAGAAATGCATTTTTGGAGTTAACGATTCAGAATTGTTTGTTATGCTATGTTTAATGTCGTATATAAGTTTCATATTGAAAATGTTTCTACTTATAACGTGTAAAAAAATGTTATTATTCGTTTCTATATACATAATGCGAGCAAACTTAAAACTTTATACGCATTTTTTTCGAAATATTTTTGTTGTACCTTTACAAAGATTTTCGCTTATCATGTAAAGTTCTATTTTTGTTAGCTGTGCTTTTTTTCTTTTTAGGTTACGATATGTGTTTAAAATAAATGTGTGTTTAAATCTGTTTTTGAATATTAATTCTTTAGCCGGCTCATATCTGAATTTAATCCGCCGTCGCGGACAAACAATGCTCGGCGCTGGTCTCTGACGGCACCTCTGTTGTAAAGTTTTTAACAGCACTTTGACAAACACACATACAAACACATAAGCCCTTTATTTCTTTTAAAGAACAAAAGCAGCAACATGATTTGTTAGCTATGATCAAATGTAAACATGAAGTACAAAAATGTTACTTTACATTTTGCAAAGTTTAACATAATAAGAGTAACATCGCAGGTAAAATTACTGCACAATATTTCAAAATGTTACTTTTAGTAACATAATAAATTAAAAGTAACACTATGGTAGAAACAGTTACTTCACGGTTTATGTCACTGTCGTTACATGTCAAAATGTTATTTAAGTAACACAATAACTTAAAAGTAGCAGTAGCAGTTACTTCACAGTTTATGTCACTGTCGTTACCAGTGATTTGCAAGTAACAGGTATAAAATCACAGGTACGGAAATATCGCTCATCTCTAATCAACACTGCACTTAACAGTGGCTACTTTTACGGGGTTTAAAGATTGAATGAACGAGGTTGTTGGCAAAAATTTAAATCAACATAGTAACTACATCGCTGTAACAGTTACTTCACATTTTATGTCACTGGAGTTTCCAGTGATTTTCGAGTCACAGGTATAAAATCACAGGTACAGATATATCGCCCATCTCTAGCTACCACCTCCTCTGCTTCTATCAAACTAGCTTTTGCTTCTGTAATCATATATATATGCACATACATACATATATCGAAAATCGAACTTAAATATGCAATAAATGTTTGTTTACGCAAAGAAATTTATATTTTAACTGATTCCAAGTAAACTTTGAAAAAATACGTTCTTGTTCTTGAACCTTAGTAATGGCTTATTTAAAAAGACGAACAAATAATCAAAAACAAATTTATGCATGTCTGTATGTCTTTTTCAACCATTACCTAGCAACGACCGACTTAAGAGATAATTTTAAGATGTATTAAACAAATATGAATTATTAAATATAAATGTAACTTTGTTTATGTTTTATATTTAAAACACAAAAAAAAATGCTGTCTGCCTTTTACGGTTTTCTGAGTTTTAATGGTGTGTATTATTTATGTATTTTTAGATTAAATCCACCGATAACAATAACCTATAAGTTGTAGGATCACCAAGCATTTTCAAATCATTTAGTTAAACTCTACCACTTACTGAGGAACCACTAGCACTAAGCCAAAGTGTTTCTTTAATAATTCTATTAACTTAACTTCTGTGGTTTTATTTAAATTTTTTGGTTCACACAATATTTTGTGCGATAAGAAATTTCTTCCAAAAAATAGCTTCTGTTTTAGTAATATATAAACGAAAGTAGGATTTTAAGTGCATTTTAGATACATTTTGTTTACGAAAGCAATTGCGGTTAAATTTTGCTTAAAGAAAAAGTAGAAAAAAAAAAAAGAAAAACAAATTTAAAAAAATAAATATAGAAGTTTAAATACAATGGAAGTCCCACCTCCTCTTGTTTTAAAACGTTCTTTATATGTGCCCAATAAAACATTGATGGGACCCGGCCCTTCGAACTGTTCACAAAGAGTTTTATCATCTTTAAGTAATCCTGTGTTGGGGCATTTACATCCAGAGTGCTTGCAGGTAAGAAAATAAAAATAATTTGGTTATAGTCAGGTTTGGCAATCGAAACGGTATTACAAATTTAAATTTTCCGTATTGAAGACTGTCTATCAGTTTTCTTTACTCTGGCAGAAAAAAAAAGATTTTTATTAAAAAAAAAAAAAAAAAAAAAAAATTACTATCAGGAGATGATATGTATAAACATTTGCAAATTTAAATGGAAATAGCTGCAGAATATACGTAATTAGCAATAAAACGCTATGCTTTGACAGTGGCAGTGTGTATGATTTTCAGTCAAAGTTTATCATAAGAGACGTGTCCTATGCCATTTAAAACACTTAACAGTTATTACATTCATTCCAATACACTGTCTCTGTATAGAGTGCCATTGAGCCCAATTTTTTCGAAGATGCTGTTCCTGTGTCTAAAAAGCGTTACAGAATAGGCACTGGTAAATCGACTTCGATTATAATCGAAAATCGATTTTGACCCCAAAAAAATCGATTTTTTTAAACGGCTTTTTGTTAAAGATTTTATACTGAAATCGATTATTGAGCTCAAAAATTCGATTTTACCTGGTCGGTTTAGACATGTCCGTCTGTTAAAAAGTTTTCGGAGCTAAATCCAACCCCACCATACCAGTTTTACAACCAACATGACTGATTTACTGGAAACCGAGATAATCTCGAAAAATTTTACAGATATCGATTTCGAACCTGCTACAAAGTAATTCTAGTATAATGTGTACATTTTGGAAAGAAAATATTTGGATAGAAGCAAAAGGGAGTTGTAGTCCCCACACAAACAGACAATTTAACAAAGCGTTAGTTTGAAAACTATTACAACTATCGACATCTAATCTGCCACAAAGGATTTGTGTTGATATTTAAACGACCCACTACATTTGTATACACATATGCATGAAATCAAACATAATTAATGCGAATTCTGAAACTCGCCGTGCATATCAAACTTAGCATTTGGTTTATTTCTATTTTTGACGCTGTTGAACGACAAACAATTTCATTCGTTCTTGTTGTGTTTCTGGCATAATACTGATTACTGGTATTCTTGATATCTATATTTTGTAACAAAAAGTTAAAATAAATTTAATATCGTCATCAATACCGATAATTTGTAACGGTATTTATTTGGTACTGGTATAAAAAACGATATCAAAAGACATCAATGCTGTCAATGTAAAATAATCAAATCGTTTTTGTTTTATTTTTATATCAACTAAAAATATAATAAAAAGTTTATTCGTTTATTCAAAATTTTTGAAAAATTTTTAATATTTACTGGAAAACTTAAATTGAGAGCGTAAAGCGACAGTTATTTTACTGAGCCTTTTTAAATTTTTATTGGATATTTTTCTGCTAGTAAATTTACAAAATCAATATTTTTCGGTTAAAATTTCATAAAGATTTGGTTAAAACAGAAAAAAACAAATCCTTAAATTAATGAAAACTCTTTGTAAAATATTGTAACTACTAAATTTGTATCTTTTAAAACACGGTGTGTGCTGTTTTGGTTAAATTTAAATTTAAAAAATTCAAAAAAAATTTTTTAGAGTTAACGGAGTTTGTTTTGCATTACAAAATTTTAACCTCTTCCTTAATACAATCCTTACAGCTCAGATGATGGATTAATATAAAAATTAACTCTCATTTGGGAGCAGAAGACATTGTCAGAACCTTCAGTCTTTTTTTTAAGAAGAATTTAAAATTTCTTGATTTCTTAAAGTTACTCAGTATTAATTAAGTAACTGGCCTTAACTGCAAAAGAAAACAAAAGAACCTAATTATTTCTGTAAATAAAAAATATAATTATATAAAACAAATTTAAAAGCAGTTGACCTTCAAAAAAATAACTCCCTGATTTTGAATGCATATTTAAAACTACATATTTAATGGTAATTAAAAAATTATAATAATAATTTCTATTTATTCGGTTTTAAGTTTATTATTATATAAAATTACGTTATTCCGATACTAGCTGGGCGTAATGCGTTTTCGAAACCAGGTACGAATTCTTGTCAGCACTCTCTGTACTGTAGATTGAATAAAAATTTGTTCTATTTAAACAAACATTAAATAGAATTTTAACATTGGGGCAACGGTTATGGCGTTATGTTAAGTCACGTATAATTGAACCTTAAGCAATATAGAACATAAGTATAATTCCAGTACTGAAATTCTTGTTAAAGTTTGAATTAATAAAACAATTTTATATTTGACCTACAGTAGTATCGAATAGAAAGAGTGCTGACGAGAAACCGTAGCTGGTTTCGAAAATGCTAATATCGGACTTGTTTGATTTTTAATACAAATTTCTATTCTTAACTATCACAATTTTAATAATGAACTCAAAGCCAAATAAATAGATATTATTATAAAGTCTACTAAAAAAAATTGCTGCAGGCTCATCAAGGATATTCTAGTTAACAAATCAATTATACCGGAGCCAACATGATATGCATTTCCAAACAAAAAGTTGATTGTTTTTTAAACACAACGCACGCTTTATTAAATTCAATGGCCGTTTTTATTTAAACTTCCTTATCATATTGTTATTATTAATACACATTCTTTTTAATTTTTTTCTGTCTACTTTCATTTACAGATAATGGATGAAATTAAAGAGGGCATTAAGTATATATTCCAAACGCTTAATGATGCCACTATGTGCATAAGCGGTTCAGGGCATGCCGGTATGGAGGCTGCTCTTTGTAACTTAATCGAAGACGGTGATATTGTTTTGCTTGCCACCACCGGTATTTGGGGTCATCGTGCCGCCGAAATGGCTAAACGTTATGGTGCTGATGTACGTTTCGTTGAAGCTCGCTTTGGCCGTTCATTAAGTATCGATGAGATTGAGTTTGCCATGCAAGGTCATAAGCCACAGGTTTTATTTGTATCTCAAGGTGATTCATCAACTGGTATCTTGCAGTCGCATTTAAAAGAGATTGGAGAGTTGTGTCGGAAACACAATTGCTTCTTTATTGTTGATACTGTGGCTTCACTTGGTGGTACTGAATTCTTAATGGATGAGTGGTTAGTTGATGTTGCCTATACAGGCTCACAAAAGGTACTCGGTGCTCCACCTGGCATTACACCAATTTCCTTTAGCAAACGTGCCATAAGGCATGTGGTGGAACGAAAGACTAAAGTAAAAGTCTACTACTTTGATGTATTGCTAGTCGGGCAATATTGGAACTGTTTTGGTTCGCCACGCATTTATCATCATACAATTTCTTCAACACTTTTATATGGATTGCGAGAAGCTTTAGCTCAATTTTGCGCTCAAGGTTTGAAAGAAGTCATACATCGTCACCAGCAGTGTTCGTATCGTTTGCAACAGGGCATTAAAGATTTGGGTTTAGAGTTGTTTGTACCAAATCCCAGTGATAGATTATCGACCGTTAATACCGTTAAAGTACCAGTTGGTATAGATTGGCGTAAGGTAGCCGAGTATACAATGAGAAAGTAAGTGCAAAATTCTATGGGAAGTTTTTTATTTATTTTTTTATTGTTTTTTTTTTTTTTGCTTGTTTCCAGATATAATCTTGAAATAAGTGGAGGTCTTGGTCCCACCGTTGAACATGTCTTTCGAATTGGTCTGATGGCTGAAAATGCTACATTTGAGCGTGTCGATTTGGTGTTAAATGTTTTACACGAAGCCATACAAAGTACAAAGATAAATGTTGCACTAAATGAAAAATCTAAGATATAATTTTAATAATTCATAGATCTGCAAACATGTTGTACATACATACAAACGTACACACATGTATTATAAATAAAATATTTTAAAGCTTACATATAAGCCAGCAACCACGACTACCTCTGGTTTATTTCTATTAAATTTGTACATAAAAACCTCTACATCTACCCTGGAGTTGCCCTTCATACGTACAATGTACGAGCGACTCCCATTAATTTTTTTCAAGAAAATTTTTGTGCACCATGCTTCCACCACCCTATCACCTCCTTCCCACAAGGTTGCCATTTAAAGTTCAATATTTTTTAAATCGCTCCTACAGCCTTAAGGCTGCTTATACAAAGTCCAAATGTAAGACCAACCCCAAAAAAGTTTTCCTTCTAAGCATTTTTGTGAAACAGACTTATCACAGGGGTAGCCCCTAACAGGGTTACCATACAAATTTTGAAAAAATTAGAGTAAAAGCCTCTACAACTTCCCCGGAGTCGGCCTTAGAGGAATAAAATATATCACAGACCCCCATTAGTTTTCCTCTCAAAAATATTCCTAGAACATACTTACCCCTAGCTCCATCACCTAAGGGGGTTGCCATACAAATCTTTTTTAAATGATGTAAAAGCGGCCATAACTTCTTTAGAGTCGGCCATTAGATTCCCCCTTCAAAACATATTCCTAAAACATACTTACCCTATATCATCACCACCTAAGGGGACTCCCATACTAAGTTGGGAAAATTGTAAGTCATCATCAGCCCCCTCCCCCCCTTCGCTTTCAGGGGGCCCGTGGATAGGTAGTTTTTCCTTGCAAACATTTTCCTAGAACATAGCTTCTATCACCACCCTCTAAGGGGGCTACCAAAAAAAATTAGGGTAAAAACCCCAAAAACTTCCCCGTAGTCACCCTAAGAGGGTTAATATACATATAACACCGACCCCTAATTTAAAGTTATAAATATTCTATTAATAAAAAAAAATGGATAATATAAAAAATCGTGGTTCCAAAGGCCAATGTGAAGCGTATCTAAGATTTGGCACAGCCGAATATAGCACTCTTGTTTAAACTAAAATTTTTAATTGTTTGAGTTATTAGCACAAATTTGATTAAAATGGTCACGCCGTCGTAATTTTCGAACTTTCGTTATTAAATTTTCCAAAACTATACTAATCCAATTCGTACAAAACCGAAAATTTATCGACCCGAATCAAATAATAACCCCCAAATTTGCCCATACCCACCAATATCAAAATTTTACAAAATAAAACTGAGAGACTTTTGATTTAAAACTCTTAAATGAAAACAAGTTGTTGTTGTTTTTTTTTAAATTTTTGCAACGTTTTAAAAGAAGTGTTAAATATCCAAAACAGGTTAAAAAAAAACTTATAAAATAACGCCCACATCTTTGTTGATTTTGAATTTTTGTTCAAAATACTCGCTGATTACTTTTTGTTTAGCAAAGGCACAAACCACAAATGTTGTCAACTTAAAGGTCGGTGTAAATAATTATTCGTAAATCTTCAAAAATTTATTAAATAGGGTAGTAGTTTGATTAAAATCGAAAACCTTTCAAACTCGTAACGAATTGGATTACGTAGTACGATTTTCAAAAATTTATTTACAAACCTTCGAAAATTATATATTTATTTAAAATTAAATTCGCTTTTAATAAAATAATTTCGTATATTTTAAATGTGCCACTGTTTTTTACATGCTACTGAGATGAATAATCGTGTTATTGATAAATCGTTAGACAGGTTTTATGTAAAACGTCTTAACTGTGCGTTACTTGCTTACAAGTTCTTGGCATTGTTTAAAAATGTCGATGTTCGCTTTAAGCTGAATTTAATTTAGTTTGCCAACATCAATTTGTTGTGTCATGTTATCGATTTTTTTTTGTGGAAGTAAATACCAATATTGCTTAGTTTGACACCAGCCCCCCTGTTCTGTAACTGGCGAGAAGTTTTCGCAGCGAGATAAATTTTTTTATTGTCATAGTGTTCCGATTATTAACAGTGTGACTTAGATAATACATAAACTCTCATTATACAACGTTACAAGTTAAAATAATTAGGTTTATCGTGTTCATCCTGTCTTTTACAAGGCGACTATAAACTTTTCGATGCGAGAAGTTCTCACTAAAGTTACAGAACACAGGCACAGTTTAATGTTGCATTCGAAAACAATCGGCATGAAAACGCTAGACGCAATACTGCTGATTAATAACGCAAAATCTTAAAACAATTAGGAATCAATACAAAACTAAAATAAAAACTCTCATCGATATTTCAAGTTTATATTAAACTAAGTCTCTGTTTTATTACTTTTTCCAGAATTAAACCTTAAAACAGTTTTTCTCATATTTATAGGCGTTTGATTTAAGCCATTTATAATATAAAATAAAAAATTGCATTATAATTAAACAATACAAAGATAAAAGAAGCGTCTAGCTTAACCTTGTTTTTGGGCGAGTTCACGAGCCTTGGCACGTTCCAATTTAGCAATGCGAGCTAAACTCTTTGAGCCCAAAATACCACCACCCCAGTGTCTGCGAATTTCATCGTGGCGATCGTTGTAGTTGGTCTTGATGGCTTCAATGACTTTGCTAAAGTTGGCCTTATCATTGGCTTCCACATGAGTCAAAGCCAAGGCAGTGCAGGTCTTGCGTCTGACCAATAAACCAAGGCGGGCTTTACCCTTTACAATGCAGTACGGTACACCCATTTTTCGACATAATGCAGGCAAGAACAATACCAACTAGAAACAAGAAAAACATGTTTACATTAACAATTTAAAATTCAATTAAAATGAAAAAAAATTAGCAAGTTTTTAGTCAGACTGTCAAACTTCTGCAATAGTTTTTTTATCCAAAGATTAATAAAACTTCAGTTGAAGAAATTCAAGTTTATCATCATTCAAAAACTTTCCTATATCTGAAGTTCGATTAATATACCAAATTTTACCTACCTCAAGGGGATCAACATCGTGAGCGATGACAACCAATTGAGCTTTCTTTTGTTCAACCAACTTGGTGACAGTGTTAGTACCAGCACGAATGAAGGTGGGTTTCTTTTTAGGTTGAACATCTTTACCCTTGGCTTTAGCTTCAGCGATCTTCTTCAAACGTTGTTTCTTAGCAATAGCCGATTCGGGTCGGTATTTTTCCAGCAACTTGAACATTTTGACGGCAGTGGTCTTATCCAAAGTTTGGCTAAATTGATGAATTGGTGGTGGGACTTTCAAACGCTTTTGCAAAACTGCCTTTTGACGCTGGATGCGAATGTATTTCGGCCATCTCACGAAGCGAGACAAATCGCGTTTAGGTTGGATGTTTTGGCCTAAATAAAGATATAAACATTTTAGTATCAAACATTTTAAACCATCTTAGTTACATATAAAAATCACTACTTACCAATGCCAAAGTTCTTGGGACGCTTTTCAAAAAGTTGGTTGACAACTTTCTTAACGACTGGCTTTTTCACGGCCAAAGGAGCTGGAGCAACCTTTTTAGTTACCGGCTTCTTTTTTGGTCTTGGCTAAAAGCAAACAAGTACACATTATTCCAAAATTTTACAGTATACACTTTTTGTAAACATTTCTTTCAAACAAAGGCTGAGTTGTCACTTCTTACTTTATTTATGAAAAACTTTTGTTTTTAACTTGTTACATTAACTTTAACCTTTTACCTTTTTAACAACCATAATAACTTATTTAGTTTACAAGATGTTTGGGAAAATAGCAGATTTTCAGACAGGCCAATATATAGCCAACTTTTAAGTCTGCTTGTCAAAAAGAAAAGGAATTGAGAGAAACGGAAATAGCACAAATGTCAATACTATGCCAGAGTTGCACTTTATCAGTGCGACCTCTAGTGTAAATTTTTCAACACGCAACTAATTTTGTACCGTGCAGCCAGTCCTGGATTTATTAAACACAAACAAATTCTAAGTTATATATCCTAAAAATTTGGTATAAATTCAGCTTTAAAAAAGGGCAGAGTGACACTAGCTATGTTTCTAAGGTAATATTCCTTAAATTTTAGTTGGTTCCTTGGATGTAGGCGTACACTTTTGTATGTAAGTGTACCCTGTTTGGATGTCAACAAGATTAATTATCAAGGTGGTAATTGTTTATAGGACGTTACTTATTTAAATTTCTATAAGCCGAACCAGAAATTTTTTATTGCTGGTTGCATAGTGTAAATTCGTCTTAAGAGTTTCATTCCGTGTTGCATTCAAGGTTTCAAGTCTATCATATGTTTGCTACTTGATTTACCTTTGTTATCGAGACAACCCTAAAATACAGCGCTGAAAATAAATAAATTCATAGTTTCATAGTTTCTTTTTTACCCTCCATTCGTACAATAGTGCTTTTGTATTTTCCGTTTTGTACTGAAAAACTTTAACCCTTAAGTGAACACCAGTCCCTGCGCAGGTACTTAGTAACCGTTATTTTTTTAACAGTATAGCGGTATTGTGTTCGTCCTGATATTTAATAATTGCTTCAACAAAGATTTCCTTTAATAAAAATAAGCAAAAATTTTTTAGCTGTGAGCGCGATTATTCCTTAAAAAAATTTGGATTTATAATTGTATTATATGGGCCTGGGATAAACTTTGAATTTGCTATTACAATAAGAACAATATTAAGAGAATAAAAAAATGGCACAAATAGAAACAAAACACAAATTTGGAAATTTAAATAACTCACATGTTGACGACATTATTTTACTGATGTCAAGTTTCTTTATATTTCCAACAAAAAGTGTCCGAATAAATTAGGTTTTTTTTTTATAAGCACAGCGTCAAAATGGCGTAGGTTGCTTAGAACATTTTTAAATTATGAGTGGTTCTAGCCAGTGGTGTGATTCAGTTAAGTTTTTTTAAAATATCCGCTATCACTGAGGTCAGTTTATATTGTTATTTTTTACGATTTTTAATATAGTTATACTCAGTGACGTGCCGTGAGGTTTTTGTCAAGGTGTTCTCTCCTACTTTTGAACTTTTATATAACGTCTATACTCGGTTTTTCCAGGACCACGACAAGGACGTGATAGACAAAGGTCCCATTTTATTTAATTAATATTTTTTTGTTTTGAGTTTTTTTGTTTTTTGTATTTTTTTTTGTTTTAAGTTTTTTTGATTTTTTATATATTTTTTTTAATTTATGTGCTGTTTCTACAAGCCAATTGAGTAATTGTCTTAGACAATTTATGTGTATTTTGTTATTGTAACACAAACAAAATACACATAAATCGTCCAAGACAATCACTCAATTGGCTTGTAGAAACAGCACATTAATTTATTTTTATTTATTTTTTTGGGTTTTATTTTTTTTTTATAATATTTTTACTTATATGTAAGTTCAATACGCCGAGTTTTTTTTACAAAAGTTTCGATTACTTCATCATAAAAAGAATTTTTTGTTTTTAGGCTTTTAAGAAATTGTTTTTCAATTGAAATAATTGCCAATTCAGACAATCTTTCTTCATGCATTTGGTTTCGTGAATAAGTCTTAATTCTTTTAAGAGCGGAAAAGGATCTTTCTACGGAACTGGTTGATGCAGGAATTGTTAGTATTAATGTGCTCAAATTGAAAATTTCAGAAAAGGTGTCTCTTAAATCTAAATATATTAAGGTTCCAGGAATATCTTTAATAAATATTTCACGGAACTGTAAATGCGAATAATATACAACTAATTCATTTTTGAGTTTAATAAAATCAAAAAACAATCCGTAGGATTTCTGAAGACTTTCGAAAGCTTCATGGGGAAATGCACTTTGGTAATCAATATATCTCTTTGAATTTAATAGCTCCATAAATTTCATATTTTCAAAAGATCTAAACCTGGTATCCATTTGAGTGAATAAAGTATCAATTACTTTATTAAATAAGGACTTGTATCGTAATTGGAAACCATCTGAACTTTCACCCCGCTTGAAAATTGCACAAGCACAGCTTTTTGTCCGACTAAAAAGGTCATCAAACTTTGACTTGTACTCCAATATTTTTTCTTTAGTTATTTTTATGTGTTCAAAACAATATTGAATATCTAATGATTTCGTTTGAAGAATATTAAATAGAATGTCAGTAGATGCAAATATGTCATGAAACGTTTCCAACATGAAAACTGTGTTGAAAGTGCTTAAAAACTGAAGAAATCCTCTAGCTTGAATCGCATCCGCGCCCCAAGTGTCTGGATCATCTATTATCTCCTCAAATAATAATATGAGATCAAGACGGTATGCAAAAACTATATTAACAAGTCGAGATGAATAATTCCATCTCGTGGTAGCAATAGTAGGAAGTCTCCGTTTTAGAACCTGATCAAAAAATTGAGATCTCTTAGTTGAGTGGGAGAAATATGCTGACAATCCGTTCAAAGTGGTAAAAAATATGTTCACTTCTTGAATATAGCTTACTGATTGTGAAAGGACTAGATTTAAAACATGTGCATTGCAGTGTATAAACATAGCACTTGGGAACACCTCTCTAACCTTAGCCTGAGTACCATTTAAATCACTTGACATAACAGGTGCACCATCGTAAGTCTGAGCTATTAGTTTTGCTCCCCAATTCTTACTTTTTATTAAGTCAATAAGCTTTTCAGAAATGGCTTTGGCTGTACGACCATCACTTACATCCAAATACTTATAAAATCTCTCCCTCACAATACCTTTGCAATCAACGTATCTAAAAACGAACGACAATTGGGACTTTTTATTTATATCTGTTGTTTCATCTAACATTGCAGAAACAAACGTAGCTTTGTTAATCTCTATATCAATATTATTTAAAACTACAGTACCAATTGCATTAATCAAGTCATTCTGAATGTGGTTAGAAGTGCCCTTGAAATATTGTGATGAAGATAAATGACGATCTAGTTTGCTGTCATATTTGGCAATTAGGTGCAGTAATTCAATATAATTCCCTCTATTTTCTGATTTCTCAGTTTCATCGTTGGCTCTAAAAGCTAGCTCTTGTGTACCTAAAAAGCATACAGTATCTACAAGTCGTTGAATTACTTGACGGTTTTCTGAAACTTGTTCATTATGTCTTGAAACTGAAATTCGTTTTTGTTCATCAAGTAAAAAATCAACGCGCACATCTCCAAATGTTTTTAAGGATATGCTGTTATTAATATGTGCTTGACTCATTTGATGTTTTGTCATTGCCGATGTTAAATGATTTAAGTCATTATAACCTGCAGTCCAAACACCCTTTTCGCTATTTTTGGCAAAAAGCAAACAGTTCCAACAAAATAACTTATTTATAACGGGACAACCGCATAGCCAAGATTTTTCTTTATAACTAGACACAAAAAAGTGCCTAGTAAAAGTCCGGTTTTTTGAATTAACTGTGCAAGTGAGATTTGGCAAAGGTGGTGTTGGTCTACCTTTTGAAATAAAATTGGATTTTTCTTCAGTTTTTAATTGCGAAAAGGGTTTGTTTAATAAACTCTCAATTACGCAATTACATTCCATTTTAAAATTAACGTCTGCTCTTCGTCAATGTTATTCATAAAATGAAGAATTTATGACTTAAACAACACAAGTTGAAGTTCCTCACACTCACATAACTTCATACACACCATTGTTGCCACCTTTGGCTAAATTAAAAAGTTTTTTTTACTAACACTAAAAATTGGGCATACATAAGAACTTGTATTATTTGTTGTGCAAACGTTTTATGAACTGGGGGTTTTTGTTGTAAATTTAAACATAATTATGTTAAAAAAAACACATGCCTGTATTTATAATAATTATTGTAGGTTTATTAAGGGTTTATTTGGCAATTATTCCATATATATCATTCAAATACCCCTCTAATAGAACTGCAATAGTTATTATGAATACAGCCGATAGACTTGAGCTATTTTTAAATATATTTTTTTTATGTTCTTTATCATTAAAATTGGGTATTTTTCACTTTTGGAAAGTGTAACCTAAGCTGTGGGCTGGCAACAATGATTCACACATTTACTTATTCTTTGCAACACACAACTCAAACATAAAGTTTGAAATAAGAAACAATCAAGCAGGTGCTCACTTACTTAGCGCACCCTCGCTGCATATAAATTGTGGTACTTTTTTTTTTTAATTTTTTGCTTTTCCTTGTTAAATGAGTGCGCTTAAGTTTGAAGAACAACTGAAATACCCGCGGCTTTATTTTCTGTTGTGTTTTCAAAAAAAAAAGAAAAGTTTCAAACCTACAGCAACCAAGCCACTTCGTGCTGGTTAAATTGGCGAACGCTTTACTTGTATAGGTGATCTAAATTTTTTTCATGAAGTGTTTTGTTTCTTTAGTAAATTGGTGCTCTTATATTTGAAGAACAACTAGTAGATTTTAATTGTGTGTTGTTTTCTTTTTATGTTTGCTATCAAACATTTTGCTTTTTTATTATTGTTATTGTCCATATGCAAGATGAAAATAAAATGTTGGTTCAATATACATACATATGTATGTATGTGTGTATACACTTATTTCACTTCCACTTATTTATGTATATATAAATTGTAAAGCCAATAATAAAGAATTCTTAATATTTAATAATTACAAAAAAACCTAAATAGACGTAAATATTTTAGGCTGTGCAGAGAACACCTGAGCACATTAGAAGGAACGTCACTGGTTATACTTCTTAATTTAACGAGACAAATTTTTGTGTTTTTATTTTATTGACAAAAGTTAATTTTATATTATTTTATATTTTAGAATGACTTTTAAATATTAAGCAACTTTTTATAATTTATTTTACAGCCATTTTTTTTAAACGAAATACATATACACAAAAATCAACTTGTCCACGACAATTTCTGTAGATATAGTATATAACAATCGCCGCATCGTTAGGAGTTATTGTATTTAGTGCACTTTGTGCATTTTAATCTTGGTGTTTGCTTAAGGGTTAATTTGCGTGCATTTTATTATGTATATCATTCGCCTTCTCTCCTTTATTGTGCTTGAATGTGTGCAGGGCCCTAAATGTGTGCCGAGATTTTGAACGAGAGCCAGAGTGTGTGTGAATTAGAATTGTAATTTTTCAATTAAACAAATTGGCAATAATAAAAAAAGCTAAAAGTTCATTATAGTACATATAATAAATTACAAATGGTATAGAATGCAGTATTCATTAAAGTTGAAAATGTGTTCAAACCTTGTAAAAATCTAGGAGATATGAAATCTTTTTTGTGACAACTTCATAGATACATCCACCATTTTTATTTTTCTTCTGAATTTTTGTTTACTTTTTTTCTAGACATTCGTTGCACAAATTAAAAAAAAACTAATTAAAATTGAATTTGTTGCACTTTACTGCAATTAAAGTAAATACTAAAGAAAAATATTTTTAAAGAAAACGTTAAAAAACCAACTATACAAGTTAGAAATAAATAAAAAAAATATTAAAAAATGGTTTAAGTGTGTTAGAGCAAAGCTTTTAAAATAGATCCTTTAATGGTCTATGGCCGAGATATGGCACATAATAATGCTTCCTTGGCTGCAAGTAGTGGGAGCAGTAGCTCAATTGTCGGAGGGGGTGTTAGTAGCACTGGCTGCGGAGCTGCAAATCTAAATACTCATGCCGTGGTGGTGTGGGAGTATGAGACCCGCGGTGCCAAATGGCTGCCTTATACTCCTGCAGTCTCCCAGCATTTAGAACGTGCTTTTGTCAAGAAATTAACTCGCGTTTTACTTAGTGATGCTGATCCGGAATTGGATAAATACTACGTTAACGTTAGGACACTGACACAAGAGACTGAGGACGGTGCAAGTCGCTCAGTGGCGGGAGTGCGTCGTATGTTTTATACACCCACATCACCGGCTGGCAAAGGAACCAAATGGGAGTGGGCTGGAACGGCAATAGGCGATTGGCATTCCTATAATATGCATGTTCAATGTGTAATTGAAGATGCCTGGTCCAGGGTAAGTTTTTGCAAACCAAAGCTTTGAACCTATTTAAAAGGGCTTTCTTTCAATTCTTAAAAGCAATCACTGTATTAAACCTTTTCCGAAGCAAAAAAAAAAATTCAGACGCCATGGTTCGGGATTCTTACAATTGGATTATCTATTTTTTTTTTAATTTATACCTAGGTACCTACCAGTTTTTTGTTTGGGGCTAAGAATTTTTGACTCAACTTTAGTTTAAAAATTATTTTATTTTAATAAGGAAACTTAGTAATAATACTACTTTTCTAACTTCATTTAATATTAAAATATCTTAAGTAGAATTATATATACACATGTAAAAAGTTGTTCGGTCTAAGAGGCTTAGTAAGTACAAAATGCTTCACTAAATAAATAGCATTTCACAAGTCGAATCCCCTCATTTCAATATACATGTAGCTTGAATATGATGAACATGCACAAATAATTCAAAAACGATTTTAAAATATTTATATTTAAAAGATGTTTTTTTGGAAACTGATTTAATATTTAAACTAAATCTAAAACCCATATTTTTTCACAGGGTGAACAAACACTTGACTTGTATGGAACCTCTTGTCTGCCGTACACAATAAACTTTTGCAATTTAACACAAACACGACAACCCAGTGGACCCATACGAAGTATAAGACGTACACAACAAGCACCATATCCTTTAGTTAAACTGACGCCACAGCAGGCACAGCAATTAAGTGGTAAGTTCTATATAACTAATAAACTAAGCCAACATGCGGATACTAACGATTTAAAACTTTTAAAGTGCAAACAAATTATTCCGATTATGGACATAAAAGAAATAACACTTTACCGAAATTAGCAGTTAAAGCAAATAATGACAATAACAATAAACAGATGCAGCAGCATCAGCCACTTCAGTCGCATTCACAGCGTTTGAGTAATATGAGTTCAATTGCCCTTAACAATAATGTCACAAGTCGTCAACAACATTCTTTGCCACACCCCCAAAATCACATTCATTCGGCGCATATCCATTCACAACAGCATCCTTCATCGCATTCAGCATCTGCACAGCAACAGCAACAACAAATAAATCGTAAAACTACTAAACGCAATGGTGAATTATCTACAGCGAATTTAAGACAAATTTTAAATAATCTGAATATATTCGGCAGCAGTAGTTCAAAGCATCAACACAATCATATTTCCGCATCCTCATCAAACTCAACTGTCTCAAATCATCTCCAGATGCAGGCAAATCATTTGCAGCCATTTTCACATTCCAGCAGTGTTTTAACCTCTTCAATGAGTAGCCATCATAGTCGTTGTTCGGAGGGTTCGTTGCGATCCAAACACAGCAATCGCATAAGTATGCACCGCTCAAGATCTCGCACTCGAGCTTCAGACACTGATACGAACAGTATGAAATCTCACCGTAGACCAAGTGTGGACACTGTTTCCACTTATCTTAGTCATGAGAGTAAAGAAAGTCTACGTAGTCGTAATTTTGCCATATCAGTCAATGACCTATTAGACTGTTCTTTGGGTAGTGACGAAGTATTTGTGCCTTCATTGCGAGCCTCCTCAACAATGTCTTCCGTTTCGTCCTCCTCCTCAAGGATGCAGGCAGAAAGAGCACCTGCTCCCCCGCCTATACCATCTTCAGGTTCCATTTGTGTGGCACCTTCTAGTACATCGTCATTGTCAAATCAACAACAACAGCCAATTGCTGGATCAATTGTTGGTGTCGATCCTGCTAGTGATATGATCTCACGTTTTGTTAAAGTCGTTGAGCCACCGGTGTGGCCTAATGCCCAGCCCTGTCCAATGTGCATGGAAGAGCTAATACATAATGTTCAGAATCCGGCAATTGCTTTAAGTCGTTGCCAGCATTTAATGCATTTGCAGTGTTTGAATGGCATGATTATTGCCCAACTAAATGATTTGAATAAGGTGAGCTTTGTATACCCTACGGCCTAGGGAATTCGAAAAATATTAGCATCTACAAATTGCACACATAATCAAAAACAGTCACATCTCAAAATTCATCAGAATCAATTTTTTTCTTTATACCAGTTTCCATATCAAACCCGTAACAAAGACGGGAATTTTTTGCATATATGAAAAATTTGATTGTGTAAAAAATACCAAATTTTAAAAAGCGAAAGAAAAATATTAATTTTTAGTTGTGACTGTTTTTAATATAGTGTGCGATATAAATAACTTAGAATTTTTTTATTTCTTAAATAAAAAACCTAGTGTTTCAGTTTCCTTATATTGACATTGATGTTTCTCTTAGACTTTATATCTTTTTTTAATTTCAATTAAATATAATATTAAAAAAAAACGAGAAAAAGTACTTTTTTTCCTTTTTTTGACCTCCAATCCTAATCTAAAAAACTCAAAAAGTACCAAAAATGTAAAAAAGTACTTTTTGTCTAATTAGTTTATTTTCAGTCTCTATATCAGACAATGAATGACCTTAATTTTTTATGTTTAGATCGTAATCTCAAAAAAAAAGTACCAAACATCTAAAAAAAGTACTTTATGTCTTCTCAGCTGAGTTTCCACCTCTTTATGGTACTAATAGTGCTTAATTTAATATTTATAAACTAAAAACTAAAAACAAATGCAAAAAGTACCAAAAACTTACAAAAAAAAGCATTTTTTCCACTTTTTGATTTTCGGCCTCAATCTGGGTTAACGTTGTAAATTTTACATTTTTAGACTAATATTCTCTTAACTTAGTTTACTTCCGGCCTTAGTCGGGCCTCATAACCCTTTCTATCATCATCCTACACAAATAATCTCAAAAAAATGCAAAAAAGTGCCTAAAAAGTACCAAAATTTAATTTTACCTTTTTTTAATTCTTCGGGTTGATAATTTCAAAAAACGGCCAAAAATTGTTTCAAGAACGGTCAAACGCAATTCGAATAATGTTTTAATTTTTATTGGTTTAAAAGTTAAGAAATAAACCCAAGTAGCATCAAAATATAGTTTTAACTCTAACTTGCTTTTATCATCCAATATTTCGAAAACATGCTTGACCCGAGTCAGATCATTGTTTGAGTAGAGTACGATGTGTAAAAGTTTGCTTCTATCGTGTATAGTTTCAGTCATTTCTTTAAGCTTTAAATAACAAAAATTATTTTTAAATATTTAAAAAATATTTTTTTATTATCCTAGAATCTTTTCATCGAATGCCCTGTTTGTGGCATAGTTTATGGTGAAAAAATTGGTAACCAACCGAATGGAACAATGTCATGGAGCATTTTAAGCAAAAGTCTACCGGGACACGAAGGCCAAAATACAATACAAATTGTATACGAGTAAGTCAGAGATTTTTTTCTAAATTTTTTTTTGCAAAAAATAATTTATTTTCTTTTCTTTTTAGTATTGCATCCGGCATACAAAATCAAGAACATCCCCATCCAGGACGGGCTTTCTTTGCTGTAGGATTTCCACGAGTATGTTATTTGCCCGACTGCCCATTGGGTCGTAAAGTACTGAGATTCCTTAAAATTGCATTTGATCGAAGGCTGCTCTTTTCAATAGGGCGTTCGGTGACAACGGGACGTGAGGATGTTGTCATTTGGAATAGTGTTGATCATAAAACCCAATTTAATATGTTTCCGGATCCCACATATTTGCAACGTTGCATGCAACAACTGGTGCATTTAGGTGTTACAGATTAATATTTCCTAAACTATTATCATAAATTTATATTATAAATGACATTCATTCATTTTTAAATAATCTATTGACTCCTTTTAATAAGCTTTGTTTAACAAAAATCTAATGAGTGCAATGTCTTTTGATTCCGTTAATTTTTACAACTTCCCCTACACTTAAACACACATACTTATCATGTAAACACCCACCAGTTTGAGCAACTCAAACTTTAAAATGTACTGAATTAAAAATGCGAAATAATTGCAACAAATATCATAAAAAGTAAAACAATAAGACTAGAATTTAAGTACAAACATGCAAAAATTGTCTTTAGTGATTTACATATAATATTACTTACACAAAATAATATAAATATCATGGCAGCAAACACTAAATCATAAAATGTAACATTTTGTTTTTAAAAAAGGACACAATAACTTTTTTTATAATCAGATTTTGTTTAATTTAAATTATATAAATATTGACTTATCACCCCTAACAATTATTCTTATTATGTTTGGCGTTGTCATATCAATTTTTGTCAAATTGGCAAGAAACCCGAAATCACAAGGTAACAATTAATTTAACATCGACACCTTTGTCACACAACACCAAACAATCAAAAACGACTTCGAAAATGCCATTTACAATAGGACTTATTACACTAGGCAACAGCCATTTTGTTATTTGTTTCTAGCATACTTTTTCTCATGGATTTGGACCTACTGAACACGAAAATGAATTTTAAAAATTTTTCTGTCGATTGGTTTGCGAGATACAAATTTTTTAATTTTTTTTTTTTAATTTTTGGAGGTACACTTACTATTTTGAGCATATCTTTAGTCTTCTTTGACCTATTTTATCCTACTACTACTCAAATTAAAGACAATTGAGCCGTCTACAACTTATTCTCAGAAAATTTTCAAATCGGGTTAGTAGTTTTGATGTTGGCGGCTTAAAAAGGTTAAAAAACTGGGTTTTTTTAGTAAAAATGTGGCTGAAAAATTCATATAAAAATTCATATAAAATATAAAACGCGATGTTAACAGCGATTTTAATTTTTTTACGTATAGCTGACACTTTTCCAAAGAAAATAAGCCCTTACTTAACAAAATCTGATGACAAATGGCCGACTTATTATTTTTTTGGTAAACGACCGAAATTCCGCTATTTTACGATTTTTTGATTTTCATTATTTGCACAGCTTACCTACCCAACGCAAACGAATAAATACATTTGAACTTAATTTAAAATAAACAAATTAGTCTTCGTATATTATTTTTTAATTTATTTACAGCACTACATGCTCATACATATTTAAACATAAGGAGACACGGTTATCAATTGCATTTCAAAACTGTCTGTGAAAGTGTAAAGAAGTTAATATTTAGAAAACGCAAGGAAGACAATGAGTAAAAGACTACGTGTGTTCGAGTGTTTGAACGATCCAGACAATTTCTGCAATGTTTGTGGCCAGTTTATAAAAAAAAATCACGCACACAAGTTTACTCCAGCAGTACAATTGCACTATTTGAATTATTTTGGTATTTCACCAAATATCACAGAACCATGGACACCTAAGTCGCTGTGTGATCTTTGCTATATAATCTTAACCAACTGGGCAGCTGGCGGAAGGTAAGAATTTTTATTTAAACACATTATACATAGCGAATATAGTAATTTATTTTAATTTTAGCCGCCATATGAAATTCGATACACCAATGATGTGGAAAAAGCCGCTATGCCATTCCACAGACTGTTATTTTTGCCTCACCACAAACAGTGGGGTAGGAAGATTTTTTAAATGGAACTACGCTCAAGTGGGATCGTTTGCGCTTCCAGTACCACATTCGCATGATGTGCCATATCCAGTGTGCCCTGGTGCATCTCTTCAAAAAGCAGAATCGTCAGAAGAAGAGTCCGAGTCAAATGCAAGCGAATTTGAGCCGGGTGCAAAGCGAAAATTACTGTCACAGGCCGAACTAAACGATTGGGTGCGCGATTTTGGTCTCACTAAGGAGAAAGCCGAACTTTTTGCGTCTCGGATGATACAGTGTGGATTTGTGGCTTCAGAAGTGAAAGTAACAGCGTACAGAAACCGTCACAAGGAGTATGCAAAATTTTATACAAAGAAAGACCAAATATGTTTTTGCAGCGACATTTCAGGCTTGTTCCAAGAGCTTCACCAAATTCACAACCCCAACGAATGGAGGTTGTTTATTGACAGCAACAAAGAGAGCTTGAAGGCAGTTCTCTTACATAATGGGAATGAAAAGCCATCTGTTCCTATTGCTCATGCGGTTCATTCAAAGGAGAACTATGAAACTATGGACATTTTGCTGAAATGCATAGAGTATAGGAAATACAATTGGAAAATATGCGCCGACCTTAAAGTTGTGGCCATTCTGTGTGGACTCCAAGGAGGCTATACGCGACATTGCTGTTTTCTGTGCCTTTGGAATAGCCGCGCTGATGATCAGCATTATATAAAAAAAAAATGGCCGGTACGAACGAAACCTGTAGTTGGAGAAGCGAATGTTCAGCGCAAACCACTAATAGAGAACCGTGAAAATATAATACTTCCGCCGCTGCACATAAAATTGGGTTTGATTAAAAATTTTGCCAAAAAATTAGACAAAGAAGGTGAAGCTTTTGCCTATTTACGGTCAATTTTCCCTTACCTTTCGCTGGCAAAAATTAAAGAAGGAGTCTTCGCAGGACCCGAGATAAAAAAAATTTTGAAAGATGAAAAATTCCCAAAGCTGTTATCACCCATCGAAGCCGCATCATGGAATTCCTTCAGGCTTGTTGTGGAAAACTTTTTAGGAAACAACAAAAGCCCGAATTATAAGGACATAGTTGAGGATCTGGTAAAGAACTATGAAGCCATGGGAGTGCACATGTCACTTAAAATACACTTTCTGCATTCTCATTTGGATTTTTTCCCTGAGAATTTAGGAGACGTGAGCGACGAACACGGCGAGCGCTTTCATCAGGAATTGAAGGCTATGGAACGACGCTATCAGGGCATCTATGACACGGCTATGATGGGTGACTATATTTGGACCCTAATACGTGAGACCGATTGCAGCGAATACAAAAAACAAAGAAGAAGTCAGCAGTTTTTCCACATGGCATAAAATGTACACTTATATCTTTGTTTTTACTCAAATAAATTAAAAAATAATATACGAAGACTAATTTGTTTATTTTAAATTAAGTTCAAATGTATTTATTCGTTTGCGTTGGGTAGGTAAGCTGTGCAAATAATGAAAATCAAAAAATCGTAAAATAGCGGAATTTCGGTCGTTTACCAAAAAAATAATAAGTCGGCCATTTGTCATCAGATTTTGTTAAGTAAGGGCTTATTTTCTTTGGAAAAGTGTCAGCTATACGTAAAAAAATTAAAATCGCTGTTAACATCGCGTTTTATATTTTATATGAATTTTTATATGAATTTTTCAGCCACATTTTTACTAAAAAAACCCAGTTTTTTAACCTTTTTAAGCCGCCAACATCAAAACTACTAACCCGATTTGAAAATTTTCTGAGAATAAGTTGTAGACGGCTCAATTGTCTTTAATTTGAGTAGTAGTAGGATAAAATAGGTCAAAGAAGACTAAAGATATGCTCAAAATAGTAAGTGTACCTCCAAAAATTAAAAAAAAAAAATTAAAAAATTTGTATCTCGCAAACCAATCGACAGAAAAATTTTTAAAATTCATTTTCGTGTTCAGTAGGTCCAAATCCATGAGAAAAAGTATGCTAGAAACAAATAACAGACAAAAGTTTGTTATTTGTGACCTAGTGTTATTTATCCGCATTAATCTTTAATTTTACATCAAACTCTAGCAGCAAAAATCTCGGTATTTTTTTTAAATTTATATTT
Source organism: Melanophora roralis (assembly GCA_963583895.1). Classification (NCBI taxonomy): domain Eukaryota; kingdom Metazoa; phylum Arthropoda; class Insecta; order Diptera; family Rhinophoridae; genus Melanophora; species Melanophora roralis. The sequence goes on along the minus strand of OY757190.1, from coordinate 9,107,474 downwards.
TAGCAATGTTTAAAACATTAATAAAAAGCAAATATTTCTAAGCACTTTTTTTAAAATAAATTTTATTGTGATTAATGTTCTTCCATATCCCACTACTAGTTTACTATATAGAGAGACTAGGTAGTTCGTATATAGTAATTTAAAATATTTTTCTTTTATGTTTATTAAAAAAAATTACTATGATTATACATATATTAAATATACATAAATACTTGTGTATTTATTCACAATTATTTTGATAATTATTTTTTATTGACATAAAGCATGTATTAGCTATTATACAAAATATTTTTATAAACTTTAATTTTTAGTAGTTAGAATAAACAAAACTTGTATTATTTTTTTGCAATAAATATAAGAAGAAATAAATCGTTTAGCGGTAAGATTTTATACATTAAGGGCCTTTCTAGTAAATGCACAGGAATTTTTTTTTTAAATAAATATATTTGCAACAAAATCAAAAAGAAATTAATTTTGTTTTCACTTTGAATAATATAAAATTATTTATTTAAAAGAAATTTTTGTTCGCATTTAGTTAAACAGGGCCTTAAGATTTTATATTTAGATAGAAAAGACAAATTATATCTTTAAAAAACCCGTTTATGGTAGTATTGCAAAGGATTGATATTTTTTTATAATGCCATTTGTTTGATTTCCAATAGTGTTTAATAAAAGTTTTATAATAAACAAAAAATATTTTTAAAAAATATAATACAACATGTAAATTGTTCTTTATTTAACTTGAGTTTAATTTGATATTTGGTGGATTTACAAAATAGGATATGAAAGCCCACTGTCCATGTAAAGCTATATTTACACTACCTGAGTTGTCATCTGAGTTTCACAACTGAGACTTATTTTTATAGTGTAACAACATGGCTATTTTCATTTGTTAATATTTTTGTCTAACCTCAGTTAAAAAAGAACGTTTTCTAGTTTCAAATTATTTAACGTCTGGGTTTTAAATTAAAGTTTTTAAAAGTTACCGGATTAAATGCTTGTTTTTGTATTGCCATACACTTTGTACCAGTTAAACAACTTATAGAATTAGCGGACTTATTATAATTTCGCCGATGTAATGTAATACTTAAAATAAAAATTTCAAATTGTTGTTTGACACTCATACAAATTTTAACTTATTTTTTTGACACTCAAATCAGATGAGAACTTAGGTAGTGTAAATACAGCTTTACTAAATATTTCTCAAAATGTTTAACCAAGGCTTTTGTTTTTTGTTTAAAATATAATTTTTTTATGGATAAACACCAAACAGCTGTTTAAAAAATTCTTGGAAGTAAAAATTTTACTTTTAAAAATTTGTAACAATTTTTTTATGTCTCAATTTTTATTCTCTTAAATCTCTCTTTCTTTCAGTTAGTAAACACTTTATAGTAACAATTGTTACAAATTTATTACCGTTTGTGGGTTAGAGAACAAACCTTTTTTTTATAGAAACTAGCAATTAACCCGCTACTTCGTAAGCGCAGTTTTAAATATAAACTAGAGTAAAATACTAAATTCAAAAAAGTACTTACTCAGCCTTATTGTGTTTGGCGTTGTCGTGTCGAATGTAGTCGAATTCGACACAAAAACGACAAGGGTGATATTTATTTAACATTGGCGTATTTGTTAAACGGTACGAAAGAACTAAAAACGAATACGCCAACGCCAACCACAATAAGGGTGACTATGAGAATCAAAATCATTCATAACCTTAATACAGTACCATCACAAAGGGACCGAGGAAACGGACCCAAGTGGGCTGTACTACTTTCACTTCATCACTTCCGCAGCCGCCTGTTCTACCTAACCTAATACAGTACCAGGGTACACTGATAGGTAGTATCAAGGCGAATTCAAAAAACTCGCCCTCTGCATTTCCTTTTTGTGTTAGAAAAAGTGAATGTCAACAAAACTTTTAAATTTCAAATAAAATAAAAAAAATCTGACAATCACTTGTACAAAATTTTAAAACGAATTCATAATCAACTGGGTTTCTTAACACTTCCTGTATTAGTGTTCCCTAATACAGTACCTAGCAGCAGGGTACACCAAACCAGGTAACACCAAGGCGAATTCAAAAAATTCGCCCTCTGCATTTCCTTTTTATGTTTGAACGTAGGAGTGTGAAAAAAATTAAAAATTTCATACAAAATTAAATGTATGAAAAGGTCAATGTCAAATTTATTATAGTCAGCTGGGCTTTTGATATTACCCAGAGCACACTCAACCAGGTAATATCAAAAGCCCATCTGATTAAAATAAATTTGACATTTTCACGTTGCAAATATTCAAGTTTGCTACTACCTTGTTTAGTGTACTCTGTGACTGGGTAAACAAAAATACTAGTGCAAAGGGTAACAAAACTCGGTACAGCCCAGGGTACACGAATACAGGTAGTATCAAGGTGAGTTCACTAAATTCACCCTCTGCATTTCCTTTTTGTGTTTGAAAAAGTGAATGTCAACAAAAATTTTAAGTTTCAAACAAAATTAATAAATCGGACCAAGGCACATTCAAAAAGGTAAACTCAAGGCGAATTCAAAAAATTCGCCCTCTGCATTTCCTTTTTGTGTTTGAACGGTTGAATGTCAGAAAAATTAAAAATTCCATATAAAATTAATTTTTATTTCGTATAAATGTCAAATTGATTTTAATCAGCTGGGTTCTTAATATTACCTGGTTGAATGTGCCTTGAATCGGACAATCACTTTTACAAAATTTTAAGACGAATTCATAATCAGCTGGGTTTTTAACACTAGCTGTATTAGTGTACCCTGGTACAGCCGAATGTAGCGGTCTTACTTGTTTTACTTTTAGTTTATCCGTTTTACATTATAATAGTTTACTAAACTATGAAACGATTGCGATAACACATTTTAAAGAATTGGTAACATAATTAGGGTGACCATTGCCTTCTGGTTCAAAATCAGTACGCTTTTTAGTTTTTATAGTCTTAGTACTACTTTCAGTTCTGGCGATGGACTTAAAATGACTTTCTGAGTCGTTAAAGCATGCTCGTCCGTCCGACTGTCTAGATTTCTATGCATTTTTGTAATTTAAAATCCGGTCGTATTTTTTGAAGATATTTATTTAAAAAAAAAACTAGGTTTGAGATTAAAATAATTTGGTACAATTTCTGCTGCTAAAAAACTACTTAAATATCTAGTTTTGCTATAATGAAAAAATTTTTTTGAGTTAAAAATTTTATATATCAAAATCAGACAAATTATGAATATTAATTTAATTCTTTGGAAACTTATTTTCCGGGAATTACACTCCCTTATTCTAAAGAGCCAGGGAAAATAGTGTTGCCGGAAAGAGGATTTCGAATTATTGCAGTCAGCTGTTTTGTTTTAGGTTGTGTTCTGTGTGGGAAAAAGGAAAAACTTCCTGGGGTAAATTTATTTAAAATAAGGGAACAGAGAATACGGAAATTACGCCCGGGAAATTTTTATTCAAAATTTGGATGATTTTATTGAAAAATCAGTGCAATCAGCACTTTTTTTTAAAAACCAGTACATATCAGTACACAAATTTTTTCATGAGTACACCAAATGAAAAATCAGTACAAATGGTCACCCTAAACATAATATTTAAAATATGTGCAAAATATATTCCGGGAGGACATTACTATGAAGGCTCAGTCACATCGCAAACCAATCATCATTTTAAATATATTTTGCTCCTATAGTATCAAGGAAAAAAAGGAAAAAAAATGTAGAAATATGTATATTTTGTCAATTTTGGTTTCACGAAAATTGTTTTTTACCTAAATTTTGTTATCAAAAATTGTTTAAAAAAAGCTATTAAAAACGTAATGCATTCATTAAGGGACATTTAAAATTTGCAAATTAAAAATGTTGTCATCATTAAAAACTTTCTGCTTATTGGCTTGGTACTTATGCAGCGGCATAAATATTAATAGTGGGTGTCCTTAAGTCAAGCAAGCATTTAAGGGATTGATATCAAGGATTTCCTTGGATGTCTCTTACACAATTCTATAGACGAATAATAAACGATTTTAGCAATAAAACAGAAAATTAAATATATTACCAAAAACAATATTTATTCCTAGAAATTGGCATTCAGAATGCCAACAACAAGCAAACATGTTTAAAATACTAAATATTGAAAAAAATTACTTAAACAAAATTTAACAAAATTTTTAAATGAATGCAATATTATTGAAAACACAATTTAATTTCAATATATAGATAGTTTTTAAATTTATTTGTAGGCTTATTTATTGACTACTGCAATAAAAAAAAGGTAATGTAACCTGGTTTTGACCAAATTTGAAAATTTGGAAAATGACCCTGTAACAATAATAAAAAAAACAAACACATCCCATACATACATATGTACATGAAGTCTCATTGTGCGTACAGACAAAGTATGATGCTGCCAAAGTTGACAATTTTTTTTTTGTTAAAAATGAAAAACTGCGTAAACAATTCAAATTAACATTAAATAAAATGTTTAATGCATTGTGTGTGGTTGGTGTTATTTCCATTATTGTTATAAATGTGCAACAAGTAAAAACAAGTTTTAAAGCATTTTCCGTTTGCTAAAAAAGTTTTATATAAAAAAACGGTTTTACAATAACGACAATCAATAAAATAAAAATTATAATTCGTAAGACTTGCACAGATGCACTATGGGTAAAAGATGTTAGGATATACATACCATATAAATTGTATCACCAAAAATTAAAGCCGAATCAACAGAAATTATTATAAGAATACAAAACAAATTCAAATAAATAATAATAAATATTATTTTACTTTTCTTTTAAAAACTTAAAAAAAAATATTTACTTTTGCAAAACAAATATCTGAAATAATGATTTTTATAATTAAAGTCTTAATTGTTATTTGATTTGTGAATTTTTTTTACATAATCAATCCCATAGTGTGTAGAGTTTGGTGTATAAAACAATTGAAGGTTAACTTTTAGATGGCATTGTTGTTGTTTTGCTTGATATTTACTTGCTTTAAGTATCGATCCTGGTCGGGAGAGAGATAACATCAAGACAATCAGTCAATCTTGTCAGTAGTGGTTGCAAAAAAATTAAAAAAATTTACACAAAAAATAGTTGTTTTTTTTTTTAAATTTTAATCACATAAATATAATAAAATAAATAAAATTTTAAGGCTGAAATCCGAGTCTAAATGCATTTAAAATTTTTGCCAATAGTTCAGTTTATCGTTACGATTCGATAGCGCCGGTTGTGTTTCCCTCAATTAAAAAAAAATACAAGTAATCAATACATATAAAATAACTAAATTAAAATAATACAATCCAACTTATAAAGTAATAAAATATGTTAAATTATAAACATAAAGTGTAAAACTATATAAAAAGCAAATTCTTGTTGGTTCTTAAAGCTCTCATAAATATTTAGAAATGCACTACAACAATTTATAAACTTTTATTAGAATTTGATCTTTATTGTTGGATATTTTTCTATTCTGTTCATTTGCTTACCACAAACCACAAGCCAATCAAAATCAAACAAGAAGTAAAACTCAATAAAAAAAAATATTATTTTAAATCAATTGTAAACATTTAGACTGCGAAAAAAAACTCAACTTAAATTCGCTAAAAAATTCAAATCTATTATCAACAACGTTCAACCAGCCAGCATTCTTTAAAAAAAAATAAACAAGTAGGTTTTTTAAAAAAATTTATATTTTTTAAAATTAAAATTGTGATTAAAATCGTTGTTGACATTTATTTTTTATTTTTGGTATTGATATTGATTTTGAATGCACATTTGAATTATTTTAGAAATAAACATTAATTACAAATTGCAACAAATGATTAAGAGATTTTAAGGTTATTATGTCATTTTGCATTAAAAATTAAATTAAACTTAATGATTATTAATGTAGACTTTAATCGGAAGTATGTAAGTTTGCATTGAATGTTTGGATGAAAATAAATCCGGATGTTGTGATAATTAAGTACATATACTTAATTATAAAAACAAAAAAAAAAAAAAAAAAAAACTAAATAAATAAAAAAGAAGTTTTTATTTTATGATTTTTATAATTTTTGTAAGCTAATTATAATTATTTTTCAATTTTTGTTTTTTGCCAAAAAATCATTCTTATTTTTCTTAATTTTTATTTTTTTTAATTTTTATTTTTTTTTAATTTTTATTTTTTTATTATTTTTAAGTTTTTATAAAAATCTTTGAAGATCACAAAAATCGTTGATTTTTTTTATATTAATAAAATATATAACAATTATTTCAACAAAAAATTAATAAAAATCAAAAATTAATAATTTTTTCTGGACAAAAATTATTAAAAAAAATATTATTTTTTGAAAAAAAATTAGATATCAAAAATATAAAAGGCACTTTTAATATTTAAAATAGTTTTTATTTTTTTTAAAAGAACAATTATTATTTTTTAGTTTTAATAAGAATGCATTATTATTCCAAAAATCGTTGTTTTTTTGATTTATATATTATTTCAATATAGTATAACAATTACTTCACAAAAAATATACAATAAAATCAAAAATGAACAATTTTTTCTAGACAAAAAAAAAATATTATTGTTTGAAAAAAAAATTATTTTTTGAAAAAAAATATTAAATATCAAATATTTAAAAGGCACTTTTAATTAAAAATTGGATTAAGAAATAAAACTTAATTTTGATTTTTATTTTTTTTGTCAAAAAATCATTCTTATCTTTTAATATTTATTTTTTTTTTTGGAAGAAATAATTATTATTTTTTTTTTGGAAAAATCAATTTTGATGACAAAAATCGTTGATTTTTTAATTTTTATATTAAATAAATATATAACAATTATTTCAACAAAAATGTAGTTTAATACAATTAATATGGTGTACTTCACTTGACTTTCTAATATTTCCTGGTACAAGCTATTTTTTTTTTATTAAAAATTCGAAAATTATTATTATTTACAATCCCTGAAAGTTTTTGATACCCTTTACAAAAGTGCTAAGGGTCCATATAAGTTTTACTTTATATCCAACTGTGACCCCATAAAGTATAAATTTTCTTATTCTTTATAGATAGAACAGTCGGTTTAGCTATATCCGTCTGTCCGCGTTATAATTAAAATCAATTTTTCGAAGCCCCCCGATGTCGTAGGTGATATTAACTATCAGAAATATCTGGGAGCAAATCACTATTACAATCCAGAAAAATCGCCCGATAGCTGATTGAGATATAAGCAAAAAACCAAGACTACCTCTGTTTGTTACTCTATAATTTGTACATAAAAACTTTAACAACTGTCCCGGAGTTGCCCGTAAACGGCTGCAATAAAAAACCGACTCCCATTATACTTTTTTGAAAACATTTTTGTGGAGCATACTTACACCTTATCTCCTTCCCCTAACAGGGTTGCCATAAAAAGTTTAATTTTGTATTTTTTTAAACGCTCCCCCAGCTCCCCCGCTCACCATTTTTCCATTACGTAAGAAGGTTGCCACATGAAATTTACAAAAATTATGCAAAAAAAACATACCTCCTATCTCCATCGCTTAAAGGGCTCCTCCAGGGTACGACAGACGTTAAGGGTTTTACGTGGTACCGGCCGATAGGTATACCCACGGTGCTCTCAATACTGGTGAATACAAAGCGTCCACCAACGCCCCTAGAATGGCTCGGCTAAACCACCTAGGTATCAATTCTCTGCTATGACTCTGTGTAGCCACAACAGACCACTTGGTGAGGAGTTGGGCTATCTAAACCCGATTTTATTGCGTTTCTAGTTTTGATCTCGCTTCTTCATTATCAAAACAGATCCGCGCCGGCAAGACACCTCTCCACACACTTGTGAAACAGCACCCAACCTTAAGCAAGAAAGATCTTATTTTAGATCCTAGAGTCCCCAGCCATAGCCAGTTTCCCTATTCACCTACTTCCAAACACACTTACACCTTTTCAGCTAATAGCCTACTTCCACAGTTGCTCATGTGCCTGGGTAGATCCGCCAAAACTAGAAACTTTTTCTTGTTGAACCTTTAGTCCATATAAGACCGCTTACACGGTCACTCTGAGGCCCGTACAGGACGGACCCTAGTATATACACTTTCGTTCTACAGTTGCCCCGCTTGGGGATAACCACAGCCACCACATGAACTCCCGAAGAAGACCTCACCATCAATCAGTTCATGCACCTGATAAGCACATGGGGCTAAATGATTCCCGTGGTACCAAATAGGACTCTGGTCAGCCTCGGAAATCTACTTGCACAGTTAAGGTATTGGTACCCTTTTAAACCCTGTATTGCTGCGCCACTAGACGGCATGGTACATGACACAGCGCAACAAAGGCAACCTGCCTTAAACCAGACCAGTAAACTGATCCCTTTTAGCCCAAGACAGATTGTTTTCTTCTTAGCCATGTCTGGTAACCTTTCGGTAACTATTTCGAAAGTTGCCCGGTTGATACCACTTGGAGGTAGACTAAGGCACTTGTCTTCAACCTCCAGGGTACGACAGTTTAGATGTAGGACTAACTAATTTTTTTTTCAAAAATTTTTCTTGAACATACCTAAACCCTATCTCCACCCCACAAGGGGGCTGCCATACAAAACTTGAAAAAAAAAGGAAAATGGTGTATAAGATTTGGCATTAGTCCTATTTTAAGCTACAATCAAGTACAATTTCGAATTCAAAACAATTCTATTTTTAGCTTAAATGTGGCTTAAAGTAAGAAACTTATATTGGATAAATTGTACTTGGTTTAAGAAAATTCCTACTTGGTTTAAGAAAATTCCTACTCAGCGGACTTTTGGCACCTCTATGGCTTGATTTAAGAAAATATTACTTGGTTTTTATTTTATTTTAATGAACTTTTTGTACACATTTTTAAGTCAAGAGTACTTAATTTGGTATTTTTGAAAAAATGCGAAAAGTACTAAATATATTCTAACAGTAACTTCGGTTCCCTTAATTAGTTTTTTATCTTACTGTGAGTCGGTTGGTCTTAGCTGGGTCTGTTATTATAGATACAATAACCCTCAAAAGTACCAAAATAAATTGAAAAAGTAGCTTCCTCATTACTTCAGCTTTTCGATTGCCCCTAATATCATATTTTAAATCCATTAACTCAAAAATAAGAAAAAAGGGGGGTAAAAAATGCAACAAAAACTATTTGTCATTCTGTTTAATTTAACCCTAATATGGGCTAATAGTTTTAAACAATCATATACATAATTAGTCTTGTTTAATTAAGAGGGAAAAATATCATCTTTTAGATGAAAACAGCCAAATGGTCCTTTTTATTTAGACTGTTTTATTTGTTCAGTTACAAATGAGGTTCTTAAATTTTTTTTTATTTTTATTACGTTTTTCCTTTTTCTAAGTATGAGGTAACTCTAGTAATGTCTGTAAAACAGCGGAAGCTTAATATAAACATTTTTACGAATGATTTATTATTTTTCTAAATGACAAATAACTAAATGAATATGTTATACTTTAATGCGTGGTTAAGAACTTAGCTGCATATTAAATTATACTTAATAAGTACATACATATTAAGTAATTGAGTTACCCCACATTAAAACAAACAAATATCCCCGATTATAAAAATCCCATTATAAAAATGTTCTTCCATATCACGTTCCTCCACCTACTTGGCTGTATTGGAAATGATTAAGACATAAAATTGTTTAGTTTTTTGTGATGTTTATTAAACAAAATGAAGAGTTATAAAAATTAAAAATATTAAATAATCATTAACCTAATGCTTTTAGAAGATAATAAACATTTAAATTATAAACAAACATTTATATTTTTATTTAATTTTTAAGTAAGTTATAGATTAATGGCAAAGATTTGTATTACAAGTAAAAATCACGTTTGCAAAAGCACTGACGCGTTAAATGGAGGACATTGTTTAATAAAATTTATGGCCAGAATCAATAATACAACAAGACGATGACGAAGTTGTATATGTGTAGTACATACATGCATATATACAACATATATTTAACAAATTTATTTAAACTTTAATTTTTCTATCTAACTGCCTGCCTATCTATTTATTTGTCCGTCTTTTTGCTATGTTACTAATTTAAAAATGTTTTAGCTGCTGTTTCGCCAACTGACATTTCCATTTATTATGGCAATATTTTAAGTAATTTAAGGGGGTTAAGAATATTTCCTCTTATGGAGGCCTACAAAAAAAAAAAAAACAAACAAAATAAAAATGAACGTTAAGTTCGTTATTGGAATTACTTTTTTACGATTATTAGTTTGTTTTTCTAGTCTATGATCTATTGCAGTTTTTATTTAGTATTAAATTTATATAAATATGAAAAAAATCTTAAAAAGCATACAAAGTGCAAGCTGCAATTGCATCATCAACTGTAAGTTTGTTTTTTTTAACTAAAAATTAAATGTGTTCACAATTTTTGTGGGTTATTTTAAAAAAGTTTCTTAAAAAAACCAAAAACATATGGTAACATCGGATCCACAGTAAAGCCGAGGTGTTATTTACAAGTTTAAAAAATTTGTAACAACAATTATTTATTTGTCGATTTGGTATGGCAACCCAACTTTAGTTGCATTGTAAAACGGTAACTGAAACTTTATGGTTGACAAGACGTTAACAATTTGACAAGTAAAATTGACCAAAAGTCTGGCAACAAAACTGAAGATACATAATCGGTATTGGTGTCAGTATGTACTAGAGTATCCATTTAGTCAGGCTTTAGTTTTGTTCAAGCAAATAATTAATAGATTTCGGTATTTAAATTTCAATCGAATAATCCATTAAGGTTTTGAATAATTCGATTAACTCGAAAAACTCGACTCAATTGCGCGACTCAAACAGTATAAATTTATTCAAGGAATTAACCATACATTCAGGACGTGGAAGTTTAAAGCAGGTATTGAAACTTTGTGCCGAGCGCTGTCATGATATAACAGTTTTATAACTGGTTAAAAATGTCCGGAGTTTTTAGGCCAATAGTAGCTTCAATGAAATCAGTTGAATTAAGCACAGGTTCCCTGTGGTGGCTCTCTTAGTTTTACCAAAAATAGAGTGGTATTGGAACTACTTACTCATAAGCATATTGATTAATTTCCTTTAACGTGGCGATGATATTAGTCGAAGAAATTATTTTCCACGCTCGTTTACAAATAGAGACTTAAATAAGCTATTACTTTAATAACATTAAGAGTACTTTTTGCAAAGGTACCAAAATTTGTTAAAAATTATAATTGTATGGCGTCTATATAATGGACACGGAGGAAGGAAGGTCCTACAGACTCCCGGACGAGTGCAACGTTTTCTAGGCTGAAATTCTGGGGGTGATGAAGGCCGCAGAATTGATAGGGGAAGATGCGGATGGAAGAGGGGACGGACGTGACAATCTATGTTGATAGTAAGGGCGCGCTTAAGGCTCTAGAGGGACATTATGTCAGGTCTAGACTCGTGGGCGACTGCAGACGTGCTCTTAGGGAGATCAAGGGGACGTTTCCGGCAATGAGATTGCTGGTGAACTGTGAAGGAAGTGATCGGTTTAGTTTTGAGCCGGTGAGGCCACCACTGAGTTTCTATTATGGACTGATAGGGACTTGGATAATGGACAAGGTGGGCCAAAGTTGGAGGCATAGGGCTGATTGCAGGATCTCTAGACTTTTATGGCCCAGGCTGGACAGGATGGGCGCTGAACTGCTGCTCAAGAAGAGCAGGGGGGTTCTGAGGTGCATTATTGGGACTCTCACAGGGCACTGCGATGTAAGATATAGGACAAACAAATGGGACAAAAACTCTCGGGATTTCTGCAGGGTATGCGGGGTAAGGAGGAGATAGAGACGGTAAAACACCTTGTCTGCTACTGCCCTGGGCTGCAGAATCGCCGACAGAGGTGGTTTGAAGAGCGCTTCTTAGATGGACTTGGTGAGGCCCTTGGCTGTGGGCTGGGGAGCATCATAGGTTTTATTAAGGGGGTTGGGTGGCTGGGCAGATAGGTGGTTCAGTGCCTATGACTACTGACTTTCTTGGATATCTTGGGGACGGTACTCTTGCTTTCTTTTCCTTTACCTATAAAGTGCTTGTCTTTACTTTTATTTTTCTTCTCTTAAATCTTTTAAAGTGATTCACAATGGGCCTGAGGGCCTCCGAGTGGAAAATTCAAACTAGAAAAAAGAAAAATTATTTAATGTGAACTAGAAGTACAAAAAATAAATCAAAATTCTTTTGAAATTATAATTGAAAAATTTGTTTATTTCTCCTTTAGATCGACATCATGGAGTTAGAGTGTGATTTAAGTAAAATACTTAACGAAGAATTGCTGACAAAAATGGTAAGTTTTATATTTTTTAGCTGGTCTTCATTTTAATTATATTGAATTGATTATTTGTGAACATAAATAATGAATGTCTTAAAAAAATATTGGATTAAAAATTTTTGGCCATAGGGAGGGTAAACTTTTGCAACCCTAAGTCTTTAAAAACAACTTACAGTTTATAATAAATGAAAAAAAAGTTAAACAAAAAATTTTAGCTGGCTGTTTAATTTTAAAGCAAAAAAAAAAAATGATGAATAGAAACATTAAAAAAATCTTTAAGAAAACTTAAAATTTTATGTTAAAAAGTATAAAAAATTATAACGAACTCAAAATAAATTTAAGGTTTTGTGACGTAGCATCCACTTAAATTTGAAACAGTTATTTTTATATTCAGTAATAACCTCATTATACATATTTTATAATGTTTATCTGCCTCTTCATTTTAAATAATTACTTATCGCATTGTCACATCTTCATCTTCGAAATTGAAAAATTTGTAATTCATATCATACTTTCTACCGCAATATTACCATTTATGGCAAAACAAGATCTAAAGTCTTAACAAAACAACCACAGCGCTGCCATATGGTTAAAAACGAAAACAGTTAACTTAGAAACAACAAATAATATTAAAATAATAATTTATTAGATGCATATGAAGGGCGTGTAAGTTTAAAACAGTGGTAGGTAATCCATAACTTTAAATTTAGAAATTACATTTAGGGTGTTTAGTTCCATTTTTTTCAAATGCATCCTAGTTGTTTCTTTAGAACAATTTTTAAGCTATTTTGATTAGATATTTTGGTGTTTCTTACAAGAACAAATTTTCTTAATTCAACGGTTTCTTTGAAAAAATAAGTTGCTGGAGAGGGATGCCAGATGGTTTGTTGTTGTTTTTTTCTCATTAAGCGTTAGAAAATCGAAACAACTGTTGGTTCTAATTACTTTTGACAACTTTTTCCCAAACTTGTGTTTTTCAAAATCTCAGAACACCAAAATAATATTTTTATTTCATTTTAGAATATTTTATTCTTACGCGAAATTGGGAACAGAAGTTACAATTTGTTTTTGTTATTCAAACAAGAAGCCTTAACACGCCCCCCTTGTTTAAAGGTGTAAAAAAGGTGGTGTAACTTAAAGAGGGATTTTGCTTAGTGGCAAAGTTTTGCTCATTGCTAGTTAGAAATACTATTGAGGCTATATATTTGATCAAAATATTATTAATGTTGGAACCCCATTATTTTATAATTTGTTTTGTGATTGCAAAGTTATCAACATTTTATACAAGTTAAACGAAAAAAGTCATTTTAACGGTATTAAGAAAATATTTTATTCTGGTAAAATTTCTTACATTTTGAATATGTGTCATCACAGTCGTCAACACATAAAAAAATAACTGAAAAAAAGCGTGGGTTAATTGTCTGACGGTTGGTGGTGGTCGATAAATGAGTACAATCATCTCTTGCTTAACATTAATTCGAGTTTAAACATTGTATTGACAAAAATGGTTTTAAATAAGTAATAAAATATATATTAATGTTTATTTAAAAAAAATATCAAACTTATATTCATTTATACATTCATATTACATTTTGCACAACTTTGCATCTCGCTTTAATTGATATAAAACAATAAATTGCTTAAGTTGAACAACATTGATTTTACTTTTTTTAATTCTTGCATTTAAATAATATTTTATTTATAACTGCAAGAGAATTGATTTTAATTAAAGCATTTCTGAAGAAAAAGGGGGAAACATGCTTATTTATTGTTTTTTTTTTTTTAATTTCTATAAAGAGGAATATTTTTTTTCAATACAATGTTTTAAAAAACCTTTTGTTTCAGAGGAAAGTGAGCACAAGTGGTCTATAATATAAGCTCCATATTAAAGTGCATGCATACATACATACATATATATGTATTTATAAAAAATTTTCAAAATTACAAACATTTTTTTTAATTAAATTTTTGTAAAAAAAATTGTTTTTAATAAATAAGAAATTAACATTTTAATTATATTTGTTCTACATTTACATAAAATTAAAATTATATCAATAAAGATGAATATTTATTTATCATAAATTGACTGTTATGGCCATCGGCTCCTTTTTACACATTTGATAAAAAAATTTTAATGTTATTATGTTAAGTTAATTAATTTTTTTTTTCAAGTTTTAGGCATAACAATTAGTATTTTGAAATAAAATGCGAGTTTTAAGTTTTAGTAAAATCCACAAGCAAATAAGAACATTCGATGGGTATTGAAATTATTAAAATTTTGTTAAAGTCTAAAAATACCTAGATGCAATTTTAAATTATTTAAATTTTGTAATTTGCCGTTCACTTGTAGTGGCATTAAGTAAGTATATTATTAAGTATAATTTTAAGTAAAAATTAGAAATAAACATTTATCCATTTTACCCAACAAAAGCTCTACAATAATTCTTTTAGAAATTTTGTAGAGTATGAGTAATGAAACCTTGACTTAATTATAATGCTCCATCGATTTCATTGAAACGAATTATGTAAACTTTGATTTCGATTACAACAAACAAGTCATTTGCAGTTTTTGTTTTTTTTTTCTAAATTAACAGCAACATTTTTAGCACATTTTAATAGAACAAATTAAATGGCTGATAAAAACAACAATAAAAAAGCAGTTAATATGCAAATTCTAAATCTTAGAAAAATAGTATGTCGTTACGCATGCGCAATTTTAATTCCCACGCAAACAGTAACAACATAGGTAGACAGAGAGACAGACAAGCCGGTTGTTTAACGAGCACAACATGACTATGTGTCACTAGAAACAAGCTGCCGCAAAAATCGCTATAAAACAATAATAATGGACATCATGGCTAAAATCCTAAAAAAATGATAGACAGAGAGATGTGTTTTTATCTATTGTACGTGCAGCCAAAACAACAATACAAATATTAATTATAAAAACATTAGATTATCTTTTTGAATAAAGTTGTGTATACGCATACTTGTACTCACTGGCGTAGCAACAAATTTTTTCTAGGGGGGCAGACATTTAAAGTGCATGAACCAAAAAATTGTCTCTAGAAAAATTTATTACTTTGAGGGGAGGTGGGGGGAGGCCCTTCTTAGAACGCCCTTCCTACGCCAACGCAATTGAAAAGTAAGTTTTGGTACTTTTGTGAAACCTTTTGTAACTTCAAAGCCAACGAAAATAAAAAAATATAATTAAAATTTTCTTCGACTGTTCTTAAAAAAATTTGGATACTTTTTTGGTACTTTTTTGAAATATAAGACCCTTAGAGGTTTTTACCCCTATTTTTCGTGCTTTTCTTGCTTTTCTGTAACTTTTTAACCAACAAAGGTGCAAATATGAAATATTGATTTTGAATGGTCTCCTAAATATTTGTACAGATTTAGGTACATTTTTTTTTTTGCAATTTTGGATCCTAAAGGGCAGAAATAATGCAATAATTATATTTTAGGACTTTTAATGTATTTTTCGTAACTTTTAAACCAGCAAAGATTAAACAAATAATTAAAATTGCAGTCGGCTCGTCCTGACAAAAAAATACGGATACACTTTTTGTTACCTTTTAAAGTTTTCTAGCATTTAGGGTACAAAAAAGGGTAAATATTATATTTTGGCCCTTTTAAGGTTCATTTGTAACTTTTGAAACAAATTGCATGCGACAGGCTGCGAAAAATATGAAGTTTTTTGTACTTTTTAAAAAATTTGGACTTTTTGAGTAGGAAAAAGAGTAAAAATTATAAAGTAGTACTTTTTAATTATTTAACGTAGTACTTTTTAGTTACAAATATATGTAATTTAATTTTCGATCAAGAGATCTTTCGAAAAAAAATCAGTTCTCGGCATTTTTTAATTTAGGACCCTAAGATGTACAAAATGGTAAAAATAATATTTTGGTTATTTTAAGATACTTTTTGTAACTGTGTACCACTTTCTGTAAAAACAGTTTAAATATTATATATTGGTACTTTTTGTATTCTTTGGGATTATGAATAGGTAAAGAAATATTAAAAGGAAGGAATATGGACCCCGATTAAGGTCAATAAGTATTTTTTTTTTCACATTGTCGATAGTTTTTATATATTTTTTAAGTTTTGAATTGTATATTATGAGATGAATATTTTTTAATATTTTTGGTTACATTCAAAAACCAAGGGATCGCTATATTAGCTTTTTCATTTTAAAACATATTTTAGCCAAACAACTTTAAACTATTTTTAGATAAAAAAACAAGCCGGTAACATAAATTATGTCATGTCTTCTATATTTGTATAAATGACGAAAAATATCTACAAACATTTCTTTTAGCTTCGAATTAGCGTCATTAACCGTGATTTAAAAATATGTAAAAAAATATTTATGTATATCTACTGGGGTAAGCTGCTGGCTGTTAATATTTGTTGACACTTTTTTGTGTTCGAAGTGGATAGAGGTGATACAATAATTTTTTATATTTTTCTTGTTTATGTGTATTTTATTTTTCTTCTTTTTGTTTTGTAATTTTGTTAATTTTTTTGCACTTGAAACATTTACTGATCAACAAAAAGGCTTGCATTTTGTAATCACGAATGCACATTTTGCCAAAAACAAATGACAGCATTTAATGGATGTGATCATACATTAAAATAAAACCAAGGATTTTTTGGATAAAAATTGCAACATCTGTTTAAATATATAGATTTTAAAGCCCTTTCTGTAAGAGATAAAACTATTTCTTTTAAAACTTTCAAATTTAAGAAAGAAAATAATTTTTAAATGTAGAAAATTTTTAAAGTTTATACTTTTAACTAATACAAACAAACAGGCGTATTATGTACATATTTGCAAGTTCATACACACACACATACATATATATGTAAGTAAGTAAGGCTTTTCTTATATTAACTTTTTATTTTTGACGTTTTTGTCCATGTAGTTTTAACCTAAAATTTATTCATTTTGTGTTAAGCTAGTAGAACAAGTTAAGTGTAAATAGAGCTCAAGTGCTGCAACTTTAAAACCAAAAAGGGGTATAAAAAAGTATCAAAAAGAGGGAGACCCAGGAACACGTAGTTAGTAAATAATAAGTTCCCCAATGGGTTGGATTGTTGTGCGCTTGTCTTTTTGGGTAAATAATTAAGAAGAGACAGTTTACAGAAATTCGGCAATGCGGACGAATTCTTTTGGCGTTCTCACTTTACTCCCCTGACTTGAGTCACTTTTAGTGTAACATCGAATATAAAACGTCGGCCTCTAACCTGCAATCGCTGTTTTTCCCAACTTCCATTTCGTAAGCTTTTCAGTTTAAGGCACCCCTTAGTACACTCGGTAACTGATTTTTTTCTGGTCTTATTTATTTCAGGATTTTTTAATTCTATCCCTGTGGGAGTTGCAAAACATAGCTCTGCATGATGGCTTTTTCTGACCACTCCATAAACTTATTGAAGGAAAACGCTTCGGGTCCTTCAGCTCGACTATGCGCAGTTTTCTAGCCATAATTGGCAGATTTTTCAATGGTTCATTTCCGGTCGCATCCAGTCACCTACTACCCACTTGACCTATATTCCGGGTTAACATCCTTTTGCATTGCAATACTGTCCTAGATTTGGTACATCCGCACATACGTTTACTTTACGGGCGTAATCTCATTTTCTTCAGGTCTTAATTTACCTCTGCCATGTAGCAATCCATGTCAAACACGTTCCTACAAGAACGTACCGCAGAGCTTATATAGTTAAAGCAGGTCTGTTGACCTGGGAGAAAACTACTGCACACAGTGGCTGAAAGTCGTTTTCCATCGGCCAAAATTCTTTTACTTCTGAACCGATTAAAATTTTGCAGCAATTTATTTTTTGCTAGAGAGAAGATTTTTTGAACTTTTAAACGTTTTAATTTTATTACAATCGGTTTAACAGTATGAAAGTGCTACTGATTGAAATGTCTCCAAAATATATTAATGGCTAGATTTATATTCAATTTTATTCAAGTCTCCGGTTGTCTATATATATCTTGCCACAAGTGCCGCCTCGTAGCGTATGTGGGTTTTAATAAGTCGCTCTCGTTAGAGTGGCCTCGTTTGCCCCACTTATTATCCTGTACAATACGTTTGTTACCTTAGAAGTAGGGCCTCATTTTGAGCCTGCAGTTTACCTACGTAGCGCCCAACATCGGTGTGCTTTACTGCTCTTTCTTTGAAGTTATGATTATAATTTAGTTTAGATTTTGATCTGCAATTATTTTTAGGTATTAAAATAAAACACCTTTATTATCCGTTAAATCTACGTCAAAAAAGTAGCTGGATAGTTGCTAGTTAAAAACATGTTCGTACACACAAAAAAGTAAACCAAGTAATCTTTATTTAAATCAAGCCGTAGGGGTGTCAAAAGAACAGTGAGTACGGATTACGATTAATCTCGTACGAATTTCTTATTTTTAGCCATATTTAAGCCAAAACGTTATTTATCTAATGTGCTGTTTTTATAAGCCAAGTAGTGATCGTCTGTGTACGAATTTTGTTTACTTATAAAAACAGCACATAAGTTAGGAATCGTACTTGGTGTAAGCGTAAAAGAGATTAAGTCAAAAATTAAAAATAATTTTTTTTTTGACTTACGGAGCTTTATTTAAGCAAGAGTTTTATGTTTAATTTTTATTTTTATACATAATCATTATTAATTTTTTTAAAAAAATTTTTCTGTACTTGGCGTAGCTGGGATTTGAACCTGGGACTTTCCAAACTGCAACACTAGCGCGCTGCCATCTACCATCTAAATGTAAAAATATAAGTATGTATATAAGAACAACTAGTTTTTTTTTTGCTTCACGTTTTGAAGTAATCCGACTGGACTTGATTTAGGAAAACCTAAGTACGGATCGTACTTAAAAATTTCAAATACGATTTTTGTTAAATTAAAGAAAAAAATTCTTGATTTTAGAACTTATTTTTTTCTTTCTGTGTACATATTTACACAATGTACATACATATGTATATAATTTAAGTAATAATGCAAATTGGTCAACAAGACACTTTAAATTCAAATGGATAGTTTTACAGCTAGTCAACCAGTTAGCGCCTACATTAATAATTTACAAGTTTAAATTTTTTTTAACTTATGAACAGACTCAAATTGTATGTCTTGCAGATCAGATGTATTTATCTGCATAAATGAATATGTTTAAGTGTAAAATATAATCTTACTTGAGTTTCTATTTTCATTTTACACCACCCGCTTTTTAAGGTACCTTTACACGGTAATACATATATTACGATATGTCAAAAAATGATGTGGGATAATACAAAATCTAATCATGTAAAAGCATAATGTATTGGGTAGGAGAGAATACGGATGCAAAATTTGACAAGTGTTCGGTAAATGTTTATTTTCTAAACCATTTTAGAAACTTGTGTATTCTCATCACATCAGAGGTGTGAAAGATTGGCAGCACTTACAGCATCTAATAAAGGTGGCTACACTTAATGAAACAATGCACAAACAATCAAAATAAAAGCAGATTTTTTTCATGTTGTTTTTGTTAATATTGTTGAACCTTAACCATATGGCGTTACCCCAAAAGGTAAGTGGCAAGAAACAACCGATTTTGATTTTACCAACCTCATCCGTGTAAACATGAAAAATAGTTAGAACAGATTTTTATTCTCTTTTTTTAACACGGAGAGAATTTCATAATATTTTGATTCTACAAAATCTAATTACTTTGTATTACCGTGTAAAGGTACCTTTAGCGAGTAAGTTTATCAATAACTGTTAATCAATAGCTTTATGTTAGTGGGTGTGTGTGTGTGTGTGTGCATGTATTTGAGATTCTGTCTAAACGTTTACTTGTTACCTTTTGCATATGATAAAAAAAAATTTTAAATATTGTTGCATTTAATGCATGGGAGTAGTATTTTTAGTAACATTACGATTCACACAAATTTCTAGAATTGGCTATTAAAATTATTAAAAATCTTATTGTGTTTAAATAAAAATGACGAAGAGTTAACTTGTTTTTGTGTTGTTTTGCAAATGTAGGCGCGAGAGTAAATTTGTTTTTGTGCATGTATTAGTTTTGCCGGTTAAACCAACAAACAACTGTAAATAAATTAGGGATGCCATTTAAAATTTTTTTTAAAAGTTAAGCATTAAATACATTCCTCGCTACAGGCTACCGAACACAACCAGCCAAAAATAGAATACACGTGTGCTTATGAGAATAATTTTTTAATTGTTACAATGCAACACAACTACGGGTTGCTGTCAATGCTAATTTTGTGGCGTGGTCGAAATTAAACTAATTTCTATTTTTATACGCGACAGATAACAGATTAGTGCTGCTAATACGGTAAGATGCAAAAAATATAGCTTAAACAGTACAAAAAGACTTTAGGTGGCACCACAGAAAGTCATATTGCTTATATGTTTATTTTGTAGTGGTAGTCTAGTAAATATTTCAGTAGCAGCCAGTCGGACACAAATTTAGCAAGAAGCTTTTGTGTTCGTGTGTTCCTGTGTTCTTGTTGCTTGAATGTGTTTAATGCATTAAGCAAGAATTTATCCAGCAAATTTAAATAGGACAAAAATCCTACTTTTAAATGGAAATATATAACTAAAAAATAATCATTATTTTGCATTTTAAAAAAATTAAATTAAAAAAAAAAAAATTTATGATGATGTTTATAATAATTTATAGCTTATTTTTTAACTAGTTTATACTTTATATTGTCATTTCGTTTTTTAAATATAAATTGTTTTATGGGTTATAAAACTGTTTTATTTATTGGTATTTGTAATTGTTAGAAACTGATAACCAAACGAGTCAAAGCTACGAAAGTATTAAAAGTTATTGTTTTTCTTAATACTTATAATTGTTTTTTTTTTATTAACTTTTTTCTTAATTTGCCTTAACAAAAAAGAGAAGGTTTTTGACGCCTTATGTGGTTAAAATTGGCAATATTTATGCCTGCATTAGTGTTAACTATAGATATAGAATTTCAGCGTTTCTCAAACGTTTTTAATTTATTACATCTATATCTAAATATATTGTATATCAGATATGGGCGCAAAACAGCCCTCCCGAGAAAATTTATTATTCATTTACGTTTTAAATATGTATAATGAAAATTGTGTACCAAATTAAAAAATTATTCGTATTTTATTTTTTTAAATTGGGAAACTTTTTAAATGATAGAGCACAAATAATTCATATAAATTAATTTTTCTGTGTTATATTGTGAACTGATTTGTACAGAAATTTTTTTATAAAGTGTTTATACCAAATCTGAAGACTCTAGTTTGGTTTGTAGGTATTCTATGCGAAAAAAATAGATTTGAAGTGTATGGAAGGTTGACGTAGAGGGTGGCTGATAACAATGCAGCTTGGCTTACAGGTTTTGTTTGTAAAATCTAAAGACTTTTGCAAATTATGCAAAAAAAAAACAATATTTATTAAACTTTGCTTGCAAGTTTTGTTTGCTTTAAAAAACGAATGTACTAAATTAAAAGACTTTTGCTTGGAAAGAAAACAATATATGAAAAAATTTATTTGAGTTGAGTGAAAGGGTTGGCGGTGGGCGTGGATGATATTGATAAAACTTGTATAACAGTTTTTCTTATGTGGGTGTAACTGAAATTTATGAAACCTTGATAACAGGTTTCGTTTGTGTATGTACGGAATTCAAAGACTTTTGCTTGAAAAAAAAAATTATTTCATACACAAAAATTGATTAAAATTGCGTAGGAGGTAGGCGGTGGGCGTGGTCAATTTTGATGAGACTATATTTTTTCCTTAATTAAGACAAAAAAATTATTAAAACCAACTTTTAATAATCTAGGATCACTTCTTGGATTTTTTTGTACAAAACTGTATGAAGCCATACCACTGTGCGAGGGTTCGAATACGCCAGAATACGCCTTTACGATTGACAGACAGTTTTTACAATAAAATTTTCAAATTTTTTTCTTTGTAAAAAAAACTATGTAATTAAGGTTTAAGTTTTTCTTTAATGAAGAGCTCTTAAATTTTTTTTAATCACGAATATAATAACATTTTAAGAACCCCTACATTCATTGAATATTTGCACAAAACTGTCATACATTTATACATAAAAGCATTTGAAAAAAAGTTCTCTCAATTATTATAACTTGGCGTTGTGGGCTTAAACTCAAAAAAAAAAACAATAACAAACAAATAAAAAAATTAAATAAAACACTAAAATTTTACAAGCCACCTTTATTGAGAAGAAAAAGTGAAAAAAGTTAAACATGTTTGATGTCGCTTTGTATACGGTCACATCAGCAAAAAACAAAAACAAAATAAATTAATAAAATATGATAAAACAACAACAACAAAGACAAAATTAGCCAACGTATCACATCATTCAACTTCAGTTTGCTCTTCGACAAATTTAGTTAAAAATTTTTATTTCAGTTTCAATTTCTGTTAATGCGGGGTTTTTCTAAATTCAGTTTGAATTTGGTGCTCGATCGAAACGTACGTCTTTTTTTGTAAAAAAAATTATATATTAAAATAAAATATATAAAATTAAATAAGAATAACCTTTGGAAATTAAATAAGAAACGCGAAAAAATTATTAAAATTTTTAAAACAAAATCTACGTTTAAAAAAGGAAACAATAAATTTAACATTTTTCGAAAAACCATTAAAAATTCTAAAAGAACTGAACCTAATAAATAAAAAAAAAAATTAAAAGGCAACGACCGAAACTGTGATTAAAATAAAAACATAAAACGACGAAATTACCTAAAAAAGTTTTTTTTTTTTAAGAAAAACTATTAATTTTTGATACACTACTTTAAGCGAAAAAATTAAATAGAATTTTTTTACGGTTAAGATTAACGATCGAAAAAACAACAATTTAGAGAAAAGGTATAGCATTTGGTTTAAGTCTTGAAAAAAATAACTTATTATAAATTAAAAAAAAAAATTTAAAAAGACATATTTTGTTAAGTTTTAAATTTTTGTCTTTAAAACAGTTGAATAAACACATACACAAGTATAAAATTTAGGGGTTTTGACTTAAGTATTAGCTTCAAATTTAGTTATGAATAATATAGAACGACATAGGACTTATGTATATATGTGCTGTTTATAGAACACGAAAAGCGAAACATCTTGTACGTTTTGTATGTGTTTTTGTTACAATAGAATAAATACACATAAACCGTCCAAGACATTTCCTCTTTCGTGTTCTATAAACAGCACATAAAAAACGGTTTCAAAACTAATCGTAGATAAACTAGGATGCTTTTGGGCAAATTAGAAGCCCAAAATAATTTAAACGGGGGCTTATATTATCTTACAATTTTATATTAAGTTGCCATATTTATGTATTTGTTTGTTGTTATGGTAAGCAAATAAATCAAGGCAGGACGAAAGCCACGGCAGCCAGTGCCTATAATTTGGCATTTCTGCAAGCTAAGCGAGGATGCAGACACGGTGATTGTTTATCATGAGATCTCGTTTGCGGCCTTCTTCTAGAAGAGGTAGCACGTAATGCTGCTGGTGAACAGAAATAGCACAATTTTCAACCAGAGCCACATGCTATTTGCCATTGGCGATGATATTGAAATCAAGTGAAGAGCTTTACGAGATGTAGCTGCTACTTTGCAAACATTCAGAACGCATCAAGAAAAATGGGTCTGGTGGGCAATAAGTCGAAAATAAAATTAATGGTTTCAGTTCGGCTAGAACTGTTAAAGTTGATAACTATTATTTCGAGATAAATACCAACAAGATGGCATCGCTAGTCCTAGCATTTTTGTTACATATTTTTACGTTCAATATGTCATGTCTGATATTGTGATAGAATGAAAATTTTTTACACTAACAAAGCTGCCTGTTTTTGTTGTATAGTTGTTGTTGTATCTGGTAAAAGGCCACTTTGTATAAATCCACCTTGCTTTGGGCTAAACAAGCAATTTAAAAGTAAATCCCTTTTTTGTCGTACAAAAGAATGTCTTACTAATCTGTTACAGGGAATTTCAGTAAGAATATTCGAAAATATTGCAGAAAATTTTAAAAGGAAGGGAGTAATTGATGGTTGGAGTGAAGCTAGAGATGGTTATCGCTATTCCTACCTAAGCCCACTCTTCTTGATAACAGGTAGTAGTTTTATCTGTCGAGGAAAGCAAAACATAAAACTTATGTACATTTTAAACAAAATATCACCCGGTGATCGATTGAATCGATGCCGTTAGATACCTCAATGTCTCTGTTAGTGTACGCGGACTTTGAAAATCGGACCATACATGAGAGTCGTGTTTCATTTTAGGTTGGATACAGGTGGTATAAATATTAAGATCAGATGTTTAGTAATTCCTACACCATTTTAATAAGCTAAGCGGACATCGCATCGGGTTTTTTGTGCCCAGAACACCACATGTCTTTCTAGCATTTATGCCATCAAAATATACAGGTATTGACTAGCGACATTAGGTCTTATGGGCGTTTTAATCGACCCTATTTGCACGGCCTTAATCCTGTAGTTCATGTCTGTAGTCAAAGGAACATAAATGACAAACGCTGCTGTCGCCTGGAAACGAAGAAAGATTATTTTGTATATGATCATTCTGTACTCCCACCAAACTGATAAAAATAAATAGTTTTTAGTTGTTATTTTTTCTTATTTGTAGTTGAATTATTTGTTTTAAGACAAGTCTTTTATTATTAATACTTTAGGCTCAACTTTTTGCAAACAAAAAAATTAGGTTTTTTTTAACTCAACTCTTATTAGTTTGAGAAAGAAATTTTTATTTTTACCGAAACTAGCCGAGTAGAATTCATTTTCGAAACCAGCTACGATTTTTATTCTCTGTACTCTTTGGTTGGTTGTAAGTTATTTGATTGTAAACATCAGCTGTTTAAAACCACTGGTCTTTGTATCGTGGTGAGTCAGCATGAAATTCTTTCCATTTAAACTTAATAAACCGAAGCTTTTTCCTTTTTTCTTATACTAACGCCATCTAGTGTATGAAGCGCTTTAATTATCTTTCTGATTGGTATTGAAAGGCTACTATTTTTTATTTACAATATGTTCTCTTTTAGACGTCGGTTGATAGGTTTTTATTAAACATATGTTTAAGGACTTTTTATATGGAATTAACCTTATATACCTTATATATATGGTTGGGCATTAGTTCTTAGTCTTAGATTTTTATGAAGATAAAAAAAATTTATATTTATTTTAGTAGTGGGTACTAAATTACTAAAAAGATTAGATAAGATTATTGTTAAAATGCCCGCTGTAGATTTATACAAACATTGAAAAATCAATTTTTTTATTTTGTTAAAGAAGATGTTTCTTATATGTTCAAGTAAAACCTGTATCCCTTAATCTTACATTAAATGTGCATAATTAAATAAATAAACCAATCCCAATTCATATTTTGTGCTTTTAATTGTTTAAAATTGATACAGTAGGTGTATTATTCATCTAAATTCTTAAGTTAATAAATATTTTTTGTTTAGATTTTAAGTTTAAGTAACTTTGAGTGACATCTTATGTTTGATGACTTGTTTTGACAGAAAAGATGTTTTTTTCTGGTTACTTTTTGAAAAGAAGACAATTTATTTTAATTAGCAAAATATTAACAATTTTTCTTTGTATTTTTTGTTTCAAAGGGTGGGCTTTTGCCTACGCTCCTAGTCGCAAGATGTTTGGCTTAAAAACTTAAATGAGTATTTTTTAATTCTATTTAATGAATGCCTTGTATTTGTATGTGTAAGAGATTATTTTTGTTCTGAAAAGAACAAAACTTCTTTTACATTTTGTTTCCGTATTTGGCTTAACATTGCTGCAATGAAACCACGCTCCAAAACCCATAGGGTTTCGTCATTAGAGAACCAAAAAAGATTTAATTAAATTTAAAAATTGTAAATAACAATTTTAAAAACGTGAAAAACTTGGATACAATCCATCTAAAATAATTGAAAGCGTTGAGGATTTATGGTTTTTATAATAAGGCTTTTGGAAAATCACATACACACTCACATAGATATGTAAAAACTGAATGAGTCGAAATAGTCGGCTTTGACCACTAGACTTATAGATAGGAAAGTCGATTTAGCGATGTCCGTCTGCCCGTCTGTCCGTGTTATGGTTGAAATCAACTTTTTGAAGTTCCCCGATGCGTCATAGACCCGTAAGTGGTATCACACTTTAAGAAGTATCTCCGCGAAAACCGCTGTTGAAATCCAGCACAATGCTTATTCTGTACCGAGATATATGTATGTAAGCCAAAAACGAAGACTACCTCTGGTTATTTCTCAAACATTTGGAGATAAAAACCTCTACAAAAGCACTGGGGTGCCCCTACACGGTGCAATGTAAGACCGACTCCCATTAAATTTTTCCTCACAAAAATTTGTGTGGAACGTGCTTACACCTCATCTCCACCCCCTAACAGGGTTGCCATATAAAGTTTAATTTTTTTAAATCGCTTCCACAGTTTCCAGGATGCTCCTACAAAGGTTAAATTTAATACTGACCCCAATAATTTTTTCCTTCCAAACATTTTTGTACAACATACTTCCCCCCTATCTCCAGCCCCTAACATGATTGCCATACAAAATTTATAAAACCCCTACAACTTCCCCGGAGTTGCCCTTATAGGTAAAAAATGTATCACTTACCCCATTAGTTTTTTCTTCCAAATATATTCCTAAAACATACTTACCCCCCATCCCCATCATCTAAGGGGGTTGCAATACCAAATTTACAAAAATTATGTAAAAACGCCAATTAATTCCCCAGAGTCGGCCCAAGAGAAATTAAGTGTACGACAGACTCCTATTAGTTTCCCCTCCCAAAACATATTCCTAAGACATACTTACCCGCTATCTCCATTGTAAACTGTAATAAATCCATCCTACAGTTTCCAAGGTGCCCGTGGATAGGTCAAATGTAGGACTGACCCCAACTCATTTTTCCTTGCAAACATTTTCCTAGGGCATACTATCTTCACCTTCTAAGGGGGTCACCATAAAAAATTGAAAAAAATGGGGGTAAAAATCCCTCCACGTTGTGAAGGTTATATGAGATTCGCACTTTTTTTTAAAACTGCATTTACCCCTACAACGGCTAAATTTTTTTCACTACAATAGAACAAAAATTTTGGATTGAATGTGGTTTTGCAAAATTGTTCATAGAGCAGAACTAGGGCAACATTTCTGACAGAAAAGAAAACGATTTTAGTTTAGGAAAAGTTTTTTTCAGTAGAATATACAATATTGCGGTTTCAACTAATTTTTTTTATTTTCTAAGTTTCTTTGAGTCCAAGGCTTCCTCTTTCAATATTAGCAGCCTTTTCCCCTGATTTAAAACGTTTTATTGTGTTAAATTCTTCGTATTAAGCTTGTTTGCTATCCTTTCTGACTCGTTGTTGCAAAAAATTTGGGTTAAACTTTATCTCAGCAAATGTTTTATGTTGCAACTGGCTCGTTTGACCATGACGTTCTATAACAACGTTTGGCAAACTTTTCTGTGATAAACATTTGAAAACAACTAAAGGTAGCGCTATCAATTTCCAAAATACATGAACCTATCCAAAACACATTCAACAAGGTAAGCCCAAGACGAATTCAAAAAATTCGCCCTTTGCATTTCCTTTTTGTGTTTAAACGGTAGAATGTTAAAAAATTAAAAATTTCATATAAAATTAAATTTTTGTAACATAAAAATGTCAAATTGATTTTAATCAGCTGGGCTCTTAATATTACCTGGTTGAATGTGCCTTGAATCTATCAATCAATAAATAAATGAAATTAAAATTATCAAAAAAATATTAAAAAGATAAGAACTTCGCTTGCTTTTACTTAAAAATGTTTTAAAGCCAAAATAAAGGATGTTTCAACTGAAACGAAGTTTCAATTATAAATTAAAAAAAAAATTATGAGTAATATGACTAACTTGGTAACTTTATTTCATTAAACAACAATATTAAAAATTATTAATATTTCAAAAATACATACATACATACATATATAGGTATATGTGTTATATATACACATACACACGTATTTACGTATAAAAATCAGGTATAATTTTAATCATTTCAAAAAAGAAAACAACACGAAATGACAAAATTTTGCAAAAGCATGACGTAATTTCTGTTTGTATTTTTCAAGTTAAGCTTTTGATTTTTATTAGTTTTATTTTGTAAAATTTTGTTAATTTATTAATGTTTCTTGTCGTTTTTCTTGATCTAAAACAAAAGATTTTTTTGTTTTTATTAAAAGGCCGACAACAAACAAAACCGGCAAAATTATTATTAAGAAGTGGGCCTGCTTTTGATATTAAAGTTTAAAAAAAAACAAATTAATTTGAAAATAAAAGTTGTTATTTATTTGTTTTACATTATAATCAACAAATTACTAAACACACACACACTTACATATGTATATTTATAATTTAACTTAATTAACAAAGTCTATTAACGGTTGTAGTGTAACAGACCAGAAGGTTGATATTAAGAATCGTGATCGTAATAATTTCTCACTGTTAATAATTTAATTAAACTGTGCGTGTTTTTTTCAAATAATAGGTTTGTTCGTTCACTGGACTTTACTGGATTGTATAGGTATATAAAAAAAAAATAATTTTCCAAAAGTAGGTTTGTTAAAAAATTCATCGACAGTCTCTGTTACAAGTTAAAAACAATCATTTTACCTGTCAGCGTATTATAATTCTCATATGGTTTATAATTATTTTGAGATAAAAATTATTTGTCGAAAAAATTATGATCAGCCAGCTAAACCACTCGCCTTCTTTTTCAAATCAATCACTCGAAACGAGTACCCGTACCATTGCCTGTTTCTTAAAAACATTTCCTGCAGTAATGTTGTAATAATAATTTGCTTTTAAATCGTAGCCGAAAACAAGGACTCTCGCATTTTTCTTTAGACAGCTAACTACGCTATATATTATACCAGGTCCCTAAAGTTTTCCTCATATTTTTTTTACTTAGCATTCCGTTATCTTTTTGACTCGTCTTTTTATATTATTCTAACTAGCCCTGCTTGGCCAAGACTAAATTATTGCGAAATTCCTTTGAAGAAAAGCCGTCCGAATTGCTTCCACTAAGCAGAAATACCGACTTAATTGTCATTAATTTCTTATTGATTCAACAACCTAATCTAGAAGTGTATTAACCAGCCACCCAAAGCTACTTTACGGGGCTCAGTATCAGGTGGACTGATTTTTTTTCCTGCAACTATCCAACGGTAGCCCAGGTAAAGTGGACACCAAAGTGACCCAACCAATAATCTGAAACGGTACAAGAACCAGGGCTGGTTAATTTTTCCCCTGGTACCAGACGCAGACTTTGGCCATAAAGCAGCGGGTTCTATTGCAACTCGGGGGCTGACAACTCTTTTACCGAAGCATGACCATTAAGGTGTGAGTATGACTACTATACCCCAGGGGGAAAGGCGTATGTAATAACAAATGTTTGTTCTTAATTATATATTTTAAGCTTCTCATATGCTTCTGGCGAAAGAAATATTATGCCAGGAACTTGCCATATAAAATCCATGCCTTGTGGAAAACATAGTGTAAGCGCAGCTTTTAGGTTTAAGGTATATAGGTTCTCGTCGTCCCTACAAGAAGCATAGAGCCCAAGAAAATTCCTTTTAGATGCTAAGTAATGTTAGAAAGGGTGATTATGAGGTCAACTAAATGTTTGGCTAGCTCTCTGCAAGCGGCTTACGATATTCTCACCCGAGCCCTTCAGACATTAGTTTTAACCCCGCTGATTCTGCCGGCGTTACGGCCCAAGCTCCTTTTGAGGCCTATGGGTTTGAAAGAGATTCCTTTATATGCCGATGGGTTCTTAATCATACTGTGATAAGTTTTATCGAAGTCCTTGTCAATGTCTTTAATGTCTTTTGATACAGTGGTAAGCGCCACCCTACAGATTGTTCTGTTTTTTCCTGTCTTAGGGTTGGTGTTTCCCCCCATTAAGGTCCATGTGGCAATAACCTGGAGTATAACCTTATTTTTAGCGACTTTAGAGAGTTATACCCAGCAGAAACTCTGTCAACATTTTAAATTAAACTAACGATCTTTTAATTTATGAGATATGTAGAAACGATATATGGGTCATTGACGTGTAATATACATGCGCATTAAGACGTTGTGGTATCCAACCGTCTTGACTCACTTGAACATCGTCGCAAGATGGGATGTGTTTCACTTTTCTATTGTTACTATAATGGAATGTGCTCTGAAGAAATGCGGGAACTTGTTCCTGAAACCCGTGATTTTTTGCGTGATACAAGTCTTTCGAGAAGAGCACATCCATTTGTGGTCAATTGGCCAGTGAATCTGCACTACGCATTACAGGGAAAGTTCGATCGTTAGTCGCAAAGGCCGTTTGTGGAACAAACTACTTAAATATGTCTTTCCTGTCACACTTAATATCGAGAAATTTAAATCAAATATCCACAAATACTACTCTCTATATGCTCCTTCCCATAACCTTTTTTCCTGATACCAACGCGTTTTCTAAGGGCCCTCCCGAAAAGTTTTGTTTAGTCACATTGTTTTTTTCCGATGTGCAATCTGTTTCACTTTTTTCGAATTGTTTGAAACGGATATGAAAATATAAATTAACTGTATTAATATCTAATTTAGGGCTTTCTCGTAGATCGCCAAGTTTCATCCAACTTTTTCGCACATATTTTTTATGGCCACTAGTTCGAAAGACAGAGTTCATAAGCATAGAATTCCCTTTTTTGTTCTCAACATCTTGTCAAGATCCTGGAGCGTTTCTTAAGGCCTCGTAATATGCATTTTTATTTTACTACTCCTTGAATTTCTGTTACTAAAAGCTGCTGATCGCGATTAAAAAAATTCTAACAGTAACAAAACCTTAAAAGGCCTTCTCCACTATGCATATATCTAAGCTCTAATCTACAACAGCATCGAGGAAAAAATTTACTGTTGTTTCTTGCCCACAAAAAAAAGTAATAAAATTTTAATAAAAATCACAATAATTTGTACTTTATTATCATTAACAGCGTAATCATTATTCATTTCACTTTCAGGCAGGTGAGGTCATTCTTAGAACACATAAATCAACATCGCAAAATATACATAAGTATGTGTGTATGTATGTACGTACAATACACATACATACATTTAAACATATTTATAATTTTTTTGTTTTTTGTTATTAAGCTTTATTAGTACTTTTATATAACGTTTTTAAATATTTCAAAGTTTAATTAAATAAAAGCAAATTACGGGGAACCCCCACCAGTCTCTACTTTACCAATTGAAAATATTTACATTTAATTAAGAGATTCGAAATTTAAAACGAAAAGAACACAGGTGAAAGATCAGAAAAGAATAGTGGGAGGTTGTAAGGGTGAAAAGTTGAAGAATATCTTTAACAGTAGAAGATGACGTGATCTCAAGTCACTGGTGGAAAATTTTATTCATAAATGAATAACAGGTGGTTTTGTGAATGCAAAGTGTTTGTTTGTTTGTTTGTGCGTGTTTCTTGTTAATGTTTATCGTTTGCTCATTTACTTCATTTGTGTCATACTTTTTTGGGTCTTACTTTCAATTAGAACGATATTATTACAATTTAAAATCGTTATTATAAATTATTATATTAAAAAGTAGATATAATAAATCAGACTTAACGAAAAAACAAACAGTGACCTCATAATGTCATAATAACATTTAAAAATATAATAATAATTTATTAGAATCATGACACAAAATTATGGTAACAAATTTTGTTAATAAGATTGACGACCACGTCTTGGGGATGATACTAAAATTTAGTTTTTTTCTTTAACCATAGACGTTTATAACAACTTTATAAAAAAATATATAAAAAAAAGAAGTTTAAAATGTGTCTTCATTAACATTCGTACTCTTATACACTAACGTCCGTTAGTACGACTAATTACTCACTAATAGGCAAAGTAAGGAAGTAATAGGGCAGATAATTAGCTTTTTATACTCTTCATATAGTGCTAAGGTTATATGTGTATCAGTTTGTCATGCCGTTTGTAATTTCTTTTAGCCATTTACGACTTTAGCCATATCGATTTAGTGCGTTTGCGTGTCTGTTGAAATCAAGTTTCCGGAGATCAGGTGTGAAAACATCAGAAATATCCCTGGGATGATCGCATCAACAAGACCAGTTAGCTACGGACAGAGATATAGACAAAATCCCTTCTGAGTGTTGCTACAATACACAGTCTTCTAGGGATATTAACTGATGGAGGTTTTCATCCAGTCCTGAGGGGAAAGAAGGGCGGAGGACGCCCTAAATATTGCGCATGTTTGGGCTCAGCCTAGAGGGCTAAATGAGAACCCGGAAAAGACTGAGATTTGTCTTTTTAACAGAAAAACAAAATCGCGTACTATGACGACCCTCGTTTTTTGGGTAGAACAATCATGATATCCGAGAGAGTCAAGTTCTTCTTACTAACTTACTTAGATGGCTTTTACAGAACGGTTGTTATATTAGCCGAACTTAGAATAGATTTCTAGGTGCTTCCTGGAGGCTAATCCTGGATTGGAAATATAATTGGAGCAAAGGGCAACAAAGGTCCACCAATTTTGGGTGCTATATAGAAGGACTTAAGATTCAAAATGGGGCCTTAGTCCAAAGATGACACACTGGGTATACGGAAGCGTAATTATACCAATAAGGCTTCGGTGGAATGATGGATATCAATTGGCAGAAAGTGCAACATTGCGATCCTACAAAAGGTCCAACGTAGATGTGTTCTCGGGATAAGCCGAGCAATTAGGACTACTCCTACGAAGGATTTGGAGACGAGTTTAAGTTTCCAGCCTATTAAAATCCGGGTACGATACGAGGTGGCAAAACGCCTTCAGGCGATGGTGGAATGGATTGCTGCGGGCTTTAAGTCTAACCATCTATGCATTTTTGAGACACTGGAGGGTTATACAGACATAGTGGAGTTGTCCGATCGTAAATTTCTAGTAAAGTTAAAGGCTAACTTCACTAAGCTGATACCAGATCGGCAGTTCTAGTTGGACAGAATTCTGCAGCTAATGCCTGAAGGAACGTTATGTTTTACGGAGGTGTTGCACACCTGGACATCGAGATTTACCTCTGACTTTCTGACGACAATACTGTCCTACAAGTGGAGGTGCAGGCAATCACGGAATGCCTGTACTGGCTTAAAGTACACGTATATCCAACAGATGATAACATATGTACAGATAGCCAAACGTCTATAAGGGCAACTATGTCTGCAAACACCGGATCTAAGACGGTGTTTCAGTACAAAATGATGATAGATGACTACCCTCAACATGGAAAGGTTCACTCAATATGAGCACCTGGTCATCAGGGTGTGGTCGGAAATGAACAGGCGAATGATCTGTCCCCCTTTGGGCGACCCAAATGAGATTAAAACTAGGAGCATTTCGAAACTTGGAAAGCCTGGACTAAGCAAGATAATCAGTGTTCTTACGAGCACACCTACATCGGATGGGAGTTGAGAAGAACAGCAAGTACAGGGCATGCAGGGAGGACATTGAAACGACGGAGAATTTTCTGTGCCCCTGCCTGGTTTTTGCATAGGCCAGAGTCCAATGTTTTATGTCTGATGTTTTGCCAGATGTGGCTCAATTGGACGCACTAGATAAGAAAGTGTTGAGGGAATTTGTCCCCATCACCCAATTTCTGCGAACTTCTTCCCCGAGATTCTTTTTCCTTGCTAGAAACGCACAGCGAGCCAATCGCTGGCTAAGGCGTATGTTCTACGGGACTCAAAGCCTTTAAGGCCTCCTCCTTTTAATCTAACACTTTTGATAGTTTGGCAACGGCTCATAAGACTTTATTGCCTTTAATTAAAAGTAAAGCCCTTAACCAACTAAAAACACCCTTAATAAAACAATTGCGGGGTTTAACTTTTAATATAATTAAGATACACAAATTAATAGTTTTTTAAGATATCTCGTTTAGATAACAAAGTATTAAAATTTCTTCTTTGAAATTTAGGTTTTATTTTGTCACTTCTATCAAAGATTAAATTTAATGATAACAATTTCAGTTTTTTATACATTTGATAACATAAAAATATTTAAAATGTTTACATTTCAATTGTAGAAATAAGTGAATTTGTAAACAAATTTTACCACTCGTATGTGCTATATATTAAATTAAAAAATAAATAAATAAAATTTAACAAAAATTTTAGGTATATTTTGCCAAGTACAAATATTATTGTTAAAAGTTAATGATATCATCGTTTAAAAATAATTAAATTGCTTTTAATCGTACTTGTAGTACTCCTTTAATTTTCTTTTATCTTGGAATTTTATATAAATTATAAAAATAGGGTGTAAGTTTATTTGTTTGTCGCGCAATTGCACCTAAACGGCTGGAGCGATTTTCTTGAAATTGGAAATATAAATACCCTAAGCCTAGAGTTTTCGATAGTCCCAATATCTTAAATTTAAAAATTTTTCTGCTGGATAAAATTATATTATTAATACTTTGCCTAACGGCATAATTTTTAAAGCTTTGGAGTAGGCGGGGCCACGCCCAAAATAACTAAAACTTTGATACAGGTACTCCTACCTGACTGATTTGAATAAAACTTTGTTTGTTATGCTAGAAAGTAGGCGGGGCCACACCCACAAAAACTAAAACATCACCATAGATACTTCTACCTGATCTATTTTAGTAAAACTTTTTTCGCATATAAACCGTTTCAAAAGTGAAAATGTTTAAGGCAAAAAAGTGGGCGGTGCTATGTACTAAAATATTTAACTCTTTCAACTACTACCTCTACTGCACCGATAATTTTTTTAAAATTTTTACGCATATACAAAGCATATAACGTCGAAAATTTTTAGGGGAAAAAGGGGCGGGGTACTTTTACTGCACCGATTTTTTTTTAAGTTTTACGAATATACAAGGCGTCTTACATCGAAATTCCTAAGAAAACAGATACTTTTTTGAAATTTTCTAAATAACACAAAACTATAAAGCTTATAAAGTAGGCGGTATCATGCCCACTAAGACTTGAATCTAAGTGCAGGTACTCCGACCGAACCGATTTTAATGAAACTTTGTATGTATTACAACGGGTTCTAAGTTCAAAATCTTAAAGACAAAAAATGGCTGGTGCCACGCCCACACAATTTCCGCCTTTATATTGATCCACTTTTTATGAAATATATTTCAAACGGTTACACTTAAATTCTTTGACTTTTGTAAGATAAGGCTTAATATTAATACGTTTATGCTGGCTAAAAATAGGAAGAGTGGGAGGTGGGGATATAGAGCAAAAAGTCAGTAGCTTGGAATAAAGATGCGTGACAATTTCTTAACAGCTAAAACATATTTCATGTTATTATTTCGAACAGTTAAATCTAAAGGCTCAACACTAAGTATGCATAACTGTGATAACTTCAGTTTTGGTAAGGATGCAAAGGCAAATGGGTTAAAGCGGGTAATCAAAATACCTTAAAACATTACCGCAACTATGATTGTCAAATTTCGTATGATTTATAATGGTGATGTCAAAAGATTTAATATACATATATTGCTTTAGTTTCATACGAAATTGGGTACGGTTAAGCAGAGCGGGTCGGGTAAAGCTAGTTCATCGTAAATGTGTGATAAGGTTTTTTGTGCTAAAAAAAAGGTAAACCAATATTTGATCACAGAAAGATAGGTTGAGTTGAATGTTTTCGGGCACTGTTTTCAAAAGTAAATAAATACTTAAGGTTTTTAAAATTGCAAGACATGTGTTGTAAAACTTCATTCGTTAAATTTTTTTTCCTTCTTCATTTTCTAGTGGCAGCAATCAGAGGACGACAATCGTAAGCAAGAGATACGTTCCCAGCTATATAAATTACGTGATTCGCGCTTAAGAGATTTATATCAAGGAGAAATAATGGCAGGTAATAATGTAGGTGGCTTTGGTAAGGATCCGTTGGTCACTAGTCACGGTGATACATTAGGCGATCAAAGTTTCGAGAGTTTAAAATCTAAAGAGGTAAGGGATTCATTGTCCCCCACGGAAATGAGATTTCAATCCATGGCTCTTAACAATCCTAATACCTCGGGCTGGAATGTACAGACTTCAAAGGAGGTTACGCCAGATGGTAAAGGTTTTCGAGCAGAGACTTTGGCCACTACTGATGGTAAGTTTTTGAATGTTATGGGAAATTCAACATCTTATTTCGTTTTCATTTCTTAAACAGGCATTGAAAGTGTTGATGGTGGTATAGCTGAGTTTAAAGGACGGAACGAACAACTTTCTAGTGCTCATCATCAGGGAGACGATAAGAATTTTGTTAAGAAGGCTTTGGAAGAATCTAAATCCCATTTACAAGAAAAGGTGGTAATTGGAGATGAAAACTCAGGGCGCACTGAAGTACGTACTAGTTCTTCAACCTCTACTTCTTCATCTCAGGTAATCCAATCTTCAACGAATGTGGAATACGAAGATGGTTTGCCAAAACCTCAGAATTTTCCTCAAAAATATTTGAAAGAATCTAATCAACAACATTCCCAAGATTGGCAACAACGTCAGCAACAAGAAGAGAAACGTTTGCTTGAAGAAAAACGTGTTTACGAGCAACAATTTCAGCAGCAACGTCAACAACATATTAGCCAAAAAGAGCGTTGTACCACCGAACAATTGTCAACCACACGCCAGAATAAGGAACAGAAACATATTTCGCAAAACGTTCAGACCCAAGAGACTCACGAGCAAAATAAACGCTTTGTTGATATGGATAAAGCCTCACCTGAATACCAACAGCATGTTCAACATCTTATGGAACAGCCTGGAGAAATTATTTCCAATACCGTGGAATATCCCAAGCCTAATGTTAAGATGATCACTACGGTGAAACGTTTACCTGATGGTACAATTGTACGCAATAAACGTTACGAAACCGAAGAATTGGCCCCTTCAGCAACGACAGCACCTCGTAGCTCATCTAATGCTACAAATCAAACTCATCCCAGACGTGATAGTAAACAATCAAATGCAACAAGTGAAGATATGGTGGACAGTAGTTCACGTTATGTACAGAAAACCCATAGTGATGATGTGGAATCGAAATTCTCCTCTACCAAGAAGTCCAGTCGTAACTTCTCCACTGAAACTGCTTCGGAAACTTTACAAGAACATAATGCACGTCATTCTCATGGAGAACCCTCATCACGTGTAAAACTCGACTTTAGTACTCATGGTTTCCCCTCCGTTAGAGATGATATGCCAACGCAAGAGTACCCTTCAGAACGTCCTTATACGACACAAGGGTTTCCCAGTCAAGCCAGCCCCTCCAAACCATATAGAAATGCTGATGTAACTGACAATATTTATCAAGATGATGAAGTAATTGTTGTAAGTTCGGAAAAGAAAAGCAACTACAAAACCTCAACCAATTCCGAACGCATTGTGGAAAGTGAACATATTATTCGGGACGATCAGTCCTTTCAACAAATTTC
This sequence comes from Melanophora roralis, assembly GCA_963583895.1. Taxonomy (NCBI): domain Eukaryota; kingdom Metazoa; phylum Arthropoda; class Insecta; order Diptera; family Rhinophoridae; genus Melanophora; species Melanophora roralis. The sequence continues at coordinate 9,069,699 of OY757190.1, read as the reverse complement.
AGACAAAAGCCAAGATTTTACGACTCATGGCTTTCCTTCGGTAAGGGAGCCTGCCAGCCAGCAGCAGCCAAAAAACTATCCAAGTGACAAACACAAGCAAACACATGAACAGGATTTTCCTTTGGATAAATTTTCTCCCGGCAAGCGAATAGTGAAAAAATCTTCACCCCATGGTGATGACGATGTTATAGTGGTGAGTTCTCAAAGATCTCACACTGCCAAGCATAGCACCAACTCTGAGCGTATTATAAGGCATGAGATCATTACAGGCGATCATGCTGCAAAAATACAACCTAATAATGACTACATTGTAAGTACACCGGGTGAACAAACGCCTCAGAACGAATACCCAGGTTCTGCCAGGAAACCCAATCAACCAGACTACTTCACTCAGGGATTTCCCTCAGTAAAATCTCCTGCACAAAGCACCATTTCAGATAATCAGGAATATCAAAAAGCAGCTTCAAAACCAGATTTCACTACTCATGGGTTTCCTTCGGTGAAGTCCCCCAGTAGACCAGCAGCAGGCTTGCCATCATCTTACAACCAACATCCGAGTTCACCTAGGCAATCACCAAGCCATGATTTTTCTACGCATGGATTTCCTTCTGTTAGAACTCCCTCTAATGTAGATGCTGGAGGAAACAATGGAACTCCAGAAAGGCCAAGGCCTACATCAACCACTAAGACCCCACCCAGGGTAGCCACCCCATCTAAAAGCAACACTGTACGTGAAACCACTCAACGCGTTATAAGAAAAGAAAAAGAAGTAGATTTAGCTCATCGTGCTTTTGCTGCCTCCTTGCGCAGCTCTTCACCCATTGACCATGTTAGACGTGACAGTTATACAACCGATTCTCACACAAGACACACACCACGTTCAAGCATTTCTTCGTCTAAAACTTCAAGACGTGATATGCGCGAAGGTTCCCACGACAGTGGACCCTCAGAGACAAGCCGTATAAGCACTACCACAATTACACGTAACACTCCACCACGTACTGTAGGGGGCAGGACCGTAGTAACTAAAGTGGTTAACACCAAAACTGGCCAGAGTTCCAATGACACTCTAAATATAACTTCGCCACGTGCAACTAAATCGCCTTCGCCTGGCAAGACAGTTACCACCACAACTACCACAACTAGGACATTGACTAGCAAAGATGTGCCGAAAGTTACAGGTACGCATACAAATTCTAAGCAAATGTAAATTTAAAATGTGGATACTACATATGTTCTTCAGATAACCATCAGCTTACTCCTATTACTACTACCAACAATTTCGATTCTATTCCTATTCCTATTAACGAACTACCACTAACTGCTATTTCAAAAAACAAGCTTTCCGATAAACACAAGCAACTACACAAACCAAAAACCAAAAGCAATAGAAAAAAGAACGCAGCTGTGGCAAAACCTTCCATTGCTTCTGCGGGAGTGAAAGAAGAAATTAAAGAACCACCTTTCGTTAAAAAACACTACTATAAGCTTGGTCCGTCCGATCAGCCACAAGGGCTATCAAAGTCTTCTACCACAACTTCTACACAATTTAAAAACCCCCAAGTAAATGGTAAGACAAGAAGTTTACTCCTTAAGTCACAACCACCATCTACAAGAAATTAATTTTTTTTTTAAATTATTCCATCCAAAACCTTTTTACAATTGAAACTAATACGGGAGAGTTAAATTTTTTTCGTCTTGCTTGGTAAATTGGATAATTGCACCATCTTTTTGCTAACTCGTAAAGGAAGTTGAGAAATCTGAAAACTCTCATGCTTAACACTTTCCCTCTTTCTCTCTCTCTTTGACATTTACATACACAATCTCTTTCTCTCTCCTTCTGTGCGAGAAAGATAACTATCATGGTAAAGTAAGCATAAGGTGGTAGCAGTTCAGAGAGAAGTTTTGTCTCTCTCACTGCTTTCGCCTTATGATAGTTTCACCATGATAAATATAACCTTAAAAGCATTAAGAATCTCCTAAACATTTACCATAAGTAGAACTGGTTTTTTAAACGATATGCAAACAAAATTAAAAACTTAATTTAATGTTAATTTACCTCGAGCATGGTGGCATGATGGCACGATGGATGACATTCTCTGAAAAAAAAAGCAAAATTTACTAAAACTTTATATATTTCAATACAATTAATTAAGCTCTTAACTAAACTAATAAAAATCACTTATTCTAGTTAAGTATTTTAATTAAAATTAAATATTTTTGTAAATGTATTTAAAAAAGATTTTATAAATAATTGTTCTAAGTAAATACTTAACACAAATAAAAATAACCCATTAAAAACACAAAAATATATTGTAGTTGTCATTTTCTTTCTTTTCTATCAACTAATAATTAACCATAGTTGAGCTCAATAACTGGGTACAAGTGAAAAACTCATTCGTTTGTTAACAATAAACAGTCGACATAAACATACCTATTCCGCATTTTAATTCGAATCGAAATTTTGTTCGTTTTTCTTCTTTACGGGTGGAGAAATTTGGCCACAACAATGAGAAAAAAAATCCAAAACATAATTAGTAAGAGGCATTTGAGACCAAACTTTTCCCCAATGAAGAAGAGGGACAAAGAAATTTTCGATTAGAATTCGAATGCAGAATAGGGGTGGATTATGTAAATGTGGTGACTTAATTGTAATTTTGTGATAAAATTATGTTCAACAGAAAAATCACCATCAATAAAAATACAAACAGCACCTCGTAGTAGAAGTAGTACACCTTCATACAATAATAGAAAACCAACATCTGTGATGACAGATGATTACGATGATGACAATGCATTACCATTATCACCATCATCACCCTCATCTAGATCTAAAACACCCAAAAAAATTGGCCCTAAAGATAACGATCAACCGCAAAACAACTCGCGAAAGCATTCTCAGCCCAACAACGATGAGCGTAGAACTGTTAATAAAGAAACTCCATTAGATAAACCTGAAACTGTTTCGCCACAAACTTATAAACCACAATTTGTAGAACCCAACATCGAATGGGTTATAGTTGATAATGTCGATGCTTATGATAGTGAGAATGATGATGACGATAAAGATAGTTTTACCCCTGAGGTTGTTGACTCTCAACTAAATGTAAGGAAAACTGTTACGAAACTAATAACAAATGAAAAGCAAGCTGCCTCAACACCGCAGAAAAGACCAAAATCAATTACAACCTCTACTGTTATTACCAAGACATCCCATGCTCTGCCACTTAAGACCCAAAATAAACTAAATGAAAAAAGTCCTCTCAGAACAAAACCCCAGAAACCTTTAACGGCACCTCATTCACCCTCCAAAACTCAACCTAAAGTTATGGATAACAAACAAACGTCAAAACCTGCTGCACCCTCCTACACTTTGCCTCTTAAAAGAAATTCGCCTAAAACGATTAGCAATGAAACTACACTCAGAAAAACGTTGAAAACTTCACAGATAAAAACAGACAAAACTAATAAACTTATAGAGGTGGAAACATCTAAACGCCAGCCTCAGAGTTCTGAACGTAAAACAAAAGATGAAACTAAAGTTGTAGCTAAAATTGCACAAAAACGTTTTTCAATAGAGAAAACTGTAGAACCAACTGCTTTGGGAAAACCTTATGATCGTCGTTATGAGGCAAATCAAAAAACTCCTCATCATACAAAGGATGAGCCTGTACAGGGTCAACCCAATTATGAGGAACAACAAAGTAATGATGATGAGCCAAATCAAAATAATTCGTTTTACCAAATGCCTTTAAATGAAGAAGAACCTTCGGATCGTAAAAGTTATCAAGTTCCACTTAAAAAGCCATCTCAAAATACGCCCAATGAAACATGCAAAAATCTAAATCAAGAAACATTAATTTTGCAAAAGCCTCAACCTGACTTTCAGGAGCCAAATCACAAAACACCTGGTTTTAGGAAGCCAAAGAAAGCTGACGATGAGCCGAATTTAGGAAAACCCCGGGATGTTTACAATGAAGCAGATCAAATCAGTCCTGAATTCAATCAAAAGAAGCCCAATAAAGGAGTACCAGCTTTCAGAAAGCCTCTCTCCCCAGGCTTCCAAAAACTTAAAGGAACTTTTGATGCAAATTCACCTTATTATGGAAAACCTCAGGAAACAGATAACGATACTTTGAAACTACATGCTAAGCCCCAGGATACAAATAGTGGACCACGCAATGGTAAACCAATTTACATTCAACCAGAAGATGACGACGAAAATAATACAGACACTGAGCAAATTTTTAAAACACAAAAAGCAGTGACCAAGCATATTCAGAAATTTGAAACGAATAATTTAGAAAATTTCAAAACACAAAAGGACATAAAGTTTTCAACTAAAGAGCCTTTTAAAAGTTCTCCTACTCGTGCTCAAAATCAACCCCAACAGGCACCAAAAACTTATCCAAAACCAGTCAAATCACGTCCAGATGAACATATTGAAATCGACGATGACGATGAAACATTTATCAAAACTATTAAGTTTACCATTGACTCTAAACAGAAGCGTATAACTTCTGTAGGAGAAGCAGAAGAGGATCAAACATCGCCTGCACAAATAAAGATTAAACCTGTAGACCAAGAAAATTTTATCATAACATTAACAACCAAATCACCTCTTCAGGAGCAACCATTCGATAACGAAGATGATGAACAAGTTTTAGAGACCAGTGAGTGTGTTATAAGTTCAACACAAATCAAAAACGAAAAAGAAATTTTCAACGAAACTTCTAAAGCTACGGATAGAAATGTTCTTCAAAAGGATTCTCCTAAAAAGGAAGTTTTTCCAACACAGATTTGTCAGAAACCAGAGGAGCTTTCACATAAACATCCTTATGATTTAAATAAAAACGATTTGCCTAACCGTCATCAAAAGAAACCGGGACAAAAATCACCCACTGGTAGAGATTCAAAATCTCCAGATAAAACTGTTTCACCAACAAGAACTCAAATGATTCCAAATTTGCCAGAGAATCGAGATGATAAAAAATTTACTAACTCTTTGCACACAAAATCAATTAAAAGAGAGAAAATAATTAATGGCATGGAAGACGAGGAATATATTGAAACCACTAAAACCAGCACAAAAATTTTAGATACAGGTGACAATAAAAAACCTAGAACCACTTCTGTTTCTCCTATACAAAGGAAACCAGAAGAGCCTAATAAAAAGAGACCTCAATCGCCGACTAAGCACGTTTCTCCTACAAGAACTCAAAAGAATTTGGGTTTTGACGAGACTTCCGATTCTTACAAAAATAAAATTGAGATTGATAGAGAATCTCTAACAAAAGACATGTCTCCTACAACAAAGACGCCTGTCAAAGCAGTGCATGAAGAGCCTGCTTTAAGGGAACCAACTGGTGAAATATCCACTCAGAATACATCTCCCACAAGGACTGAAAAGGAGCCTATAGATGATCATTTGACTAAAACAACTTTAATTACCATAACAAGTGTAACACGAAAGACAAATGAAAATGATGAAGGGTATCCAAGTAAGGAATTCCCATATCTAAGAAGTGGTAGTCCCATTAAGCCTTCTGACACTAACGACGATAAAACATATACAGAGACTAGTGAGCATAACATTAACTTACAAAATTCTAAGATTACAAAAAAACTCAGTCAAGAATTTGAAGAACCTTTATCATACAGAGATGTATTAACAACACCAATTCAACAGAAACCTAATATTCAGGAATTTCTAAATAATTCTGATCAAGAATTTGCAGACCAAACTTCTCTAAAGACAGCAACTGATAAGAATTCAACTTTTAAAACGATTTTAAAAACAACAGCAATAACAACAAAGGAAGTAGATGAAGGAAATCCAAACGATACATCTCATTATCCAGAAAAAACTCCAAATCAACCTTCAAATGAGGATGAGCGCATTACAAGCAGTTTAAGATCTACAAAAACTGTGACATTAAAAACAAATGAACACATAAACAACGAGGAAGATATTGAAAAAATAACTTCGTGCAGAGAAGATAAAAAGCCGGACAAGAAGCCAAAAGATCACAGACCTTACTCCGAATTTTTAACGTGCAGTACTGATAACGATGAAACTACAGAGTTTGTTACTGAATCTCTTTATAAACCAAATTACCCCGATTTTAAGAAACCCCAAGAAGAACTACCCGATAAATTTACGCAACCCAAACATAATAAAACCAAATTTACAGTTGATAATGATGAATTTATACGTAACATTTCAGAACAACTGATAAATACTGAAAAGCAAGCAATAGAAATTGTCAGTACCAAACAAAGAACTTTACCTTCATTGTCTATTAATGATAGGTCTCCCGTAGAAACAAGTTCGCATACTCCGCAAGCACCTGGTCCTATTAGTGATAAAAACTCGAAGCCGGTAAATGATGAAACTTTTAAAAAATCCTTAAGAACAAGCGATAAAACGAAAGATCGAAAAACTGAAGAGCTTATTCCTTCAGATTCCGATGACAATGAAACAACTTCAGAAATAGAGGACATGCTGCTAGAAACTTACAAAACACATTCCATTGCAACGAAAACTACTACTTTTGAGGGAAAAGATGACAATAAACCGCATGATCAAAAACCTATTGAAACCCCAAGAACTCAAGAGCTTGATAGTGTATTGACTAGTAATGAAAAGCCAATTGGTAAACCATTTAGTTCTTCTTATGTAGAAGTAACAGAAACCATTGAAGGGCAGACATATCCTGAAGATACTGAACAGTTCTCCGTGACTGGCAATGCCAAAGAAATTTTTATACCCAAACCAGTTCCGAAATATACAACAAACATTAATGAGCAATTTATTGAAACTGAGCGTAACCGCAAAGAAACTCCCGATGGTGCGTTTATTTCGAAAACAGTTGAACCCTCAACGCCGACTTCCCCTACATTTAAGAAAAAGGGTGCCGGACGCAGAGATACCTTTGAGGAACGCTGTCGTCAAATTTTGGGAATGGATACTTATGGTGATACACCAGGAACTTTTAAAAATCAACCAATTACTGAAATCGGAGAACCTAAGAAAAATGCTACAAAAGACATAAAACTAAAGCAAGAAGAGTCTATAAAAACTACTGCCGTATTTCAGGTTAAAATTGAAGATTGTGACGAAGAAGAAGAAGAACCTCTTTCTATAAATAATGTTAAAAAATCCATACACAAACAGATTCATAAAACAGAACAAAAATTCAATGAACCTACTAAAGAACAAGAAAGAGCACCGAAAAGCCATCCAAAACCGTGTGCTGAGCCTGAGAAAACCCCTGAGCAGGAAACTGAAACTAAAAAGACTTCAAGTAAACCTAAATTTCCCCAAAATAATGAAAGCGAATTGGTTGAAACGGTTATAGAAACAAAAACAAGTTATAAGCAAATACCTACAACTAGGTCTTCGAATGAACCTAAACCCGTGTCCTTAGAGTCTTTAAACAAAGAAGAAGTTTGTGAGATGGTTAAGAAAGAAATAAAAAAATCCGAAATAAATATAAATAAAAAATCCTCGCCTTCTTCTTCGCCACGCTCAGTTTCGCCAACAAAGCAAACAACATCTTCCCGATCTCCTTCACCTACTAAAGCAACATTTTCGAAAAGAAATAAATCACCTACAAAAGAAACTCCCAAGAAACGTAGACCAAGTGATAAAGACATTTTAGAGCCAAAAGAAAATAAATCAAAACCACAAAAGTCTGTAAGTGAATCTACAGCCATTAAAGATCGTTTAAGGTCTTCAACACGTAAAACTAAAAAAGACCAGGTGGATGGCTCCGATTCTTCTCCCGAACACAGTCCAACACGTTTTACAGAGCGCCGAAGATCTAGCAATATTTCAGTAACCACCGAAATTATTATCGAACATACTGATTCGGATACAATTAGTAAAAAGGAAAAGTCACCGGTTCCAAATAAGTCTAAAAAAGATTCTATAATTAGGGAAATTATTGATTCCACCGTATTGCCTGAGAAATTAATACGCCGCATGCCTGTTACTGAACGCAAAGAATCAGCACCAGTCCACAGAGTCTCTAGTAAAGACAAAGACACTAAGATTTCACGTTCGACAAGCGAGAATTTAATTAAGTTTAAAAAGCCTGAGCAAAACTCTCCTTCTGCCAAGCCAATGCCTAAGGCCAATGAACATCGTCGTCCCAATAAATGTTTTGCCACCAAAAGCATTAACTTAAGTGCTACTGATCGTTTGGTCAATAGCGAAAATATGGAAAATGTTATAATTGATATACAGCATGCCAAGAGTTCACGAGAGCCTTCGCCAGATAAAATTGTTCCAACTCCAGTACCATCTTACGTGGACACTGGCAAACCTCGATATCCTGATGTGGTACAAGAGCCCGATGACGATCAGCCACGTAAAAAAACTCAAGTGAAAAATATACCAATTTTTGAAGAGGAAAATAATTCATTTGTGGGCTGCCATATAACAGAGATCAATGTTGAGAGAAATCATAAAACAACGACCTATGATTCGTTGGACTGTGAAACTCAAATATTAAATAATCCGGTAATAGAGGCTCCTGCCAGCTTGGATTATCGAAGTTTGGATAAACCAGTTTATGATGAAAGCTTGTTGACAGTTCACGAAAAGGTTGCTAAATTTCAAGAACCAACTGAAGAAGGAAAAACCCCCAATATTCACCACAATGATGAGGAGGATGAGGACCACGAATTTGCCAAAAATGAACGTATTTACACTACCATCAAATTGGCTGCATCAACTCCTCAAAGATCCCCTGATTTAGTACGTACCATCTCAAGGCATATTTCAAGACAAACTGAACCAGACTCATTGAAAGATGATCAATTGTCTGGTTTTAAAAATGAGGTAAATAAAGATAAACCCTTTACAAAACCCAATGATAATTTTGTGGAGGAATGTTTGGTAAATAACAAAAAAATAACTAAAGAATTTGAGGTGAGTCATCGTCAACAACAGAAACAGACAGCAACTGAGACAACAATAAAAACAGCTGAAAAATACCTACAACCTGATAATGGTAATAATGATGATAATAATGATGATGACAATGAGTTAATACCACATACGGCAACACATACAACCATAATTGAAGAGCGTCGTCAAAAAGACATTTTAAGCCGACCATCGGTGTTCGACAACAGAAATAATAAAAAGAATGTAACTTCAATTACAGCAGCAACAACAACGGAAAGTAAAACTCCATTAAAGTGCAACAAGTCACCCGTTAAAGATTCAGAGAAATTACGGCCAGACAACAAGTCAGGCACAAAGCCAACGTCCGCTTTTACCACTACAACAAAAGAAACGACAACCTTAGCCAAACACTCGCCGCAACGTAAACACTCTGACATTGATTACGAATTGCGCGCTAGTGACGTTGAAACGGGAGTAAAAAACATTATCTCAAAGCAAACAATGGTTTATAACAACATCAGTGGCAGCAGCAAAACTAATGATTTGAAAAATTTAACTTTAAGCAATAAGAAACCGGAGAAACACATGCCAGTACATTTAATACCAGACAGGAATTCGGATGATTGTGGTTTAAGTACGGACATTGATGACAATGAAATGATCATAAACTTAGATGAAACAGAAACACAGATAATAAAAGAAGATTTAAAAAATAAAGAAATAAACAGAAAAATTCCTGCTTCAGCTTCATTGCACAAAGAACATCCAACAGTTTTGGCAACAAACAGTTCTACAAACTCATCGCCAACGGATCAGCAACAGAAACCTAAAACAAAAGAGCACGTAGTTAATTTAACCGAAAAAAGTTCATTAAAATCTAACAAAGATACTAGCAACATCACTACCACCACTAGTAGTAAAACATACGAAACTTACATTGAAAGAGCTGATGATCTTAATGAAACGGTTTTAGAGCCCATCAAAAGGAAAACTTCAAGTCCAACTACTAAAAATACTAAAATGTCTACAGCTACTATGGATTCAGTGGCAGCTAGAAGAACTCTATTTGAGAGCAACGGCAATGGCAGCCCCTTAGAAACACCTGTAAAACGTACACCCTTAGCCAGTCCCACAAGAGGTAGAAGACCTTCTTACATGGATCACACCAAGAGCTCTTTAGAGCATACAAGACGTGATTCTTTGGAAATCAACAAAAGCAACTATTCACGCAAACTTGATCAACCCGAAGATGAAATAAATGGCATTGATCGCAATTCTATGGTAAAATTTGATGTACCTCAGGGTAAACGTACTGCGACCGCCAGAGCTATATCTGTTTCGGAGGACATAAATGTAGAGGAAATTTTTGATTTGGAGGTTTTAGAGAGACTATTGGAAACGGTGCAGTCTTATGAAATAAGGCGTAGAATAAGGGCCCAGATAAGATTGATCAAGAAAAATCAAAGAAATGAAATGATTAGTACTACAACAGAAGCAACAACTAAAACCAATAAGACTTCCAAACCAGAAAGTGAGGAAACACACACTACAATTGAAAAGAAAACTAAATCGGAGACAAAAACCCTTAATCAAATAGAAACGAAAGAAAGCACTACTGATGGTATCAACACCAAAAAAGAATATATATTTGAGGAGGCTTATTTGCCAACATCAAGAAGATCACCAAAACCAAATCGTTATTTAAATAAAGAGGAAAAAAAGCCTGAGAATAAGCCCTTACGCAGTCAAAGTCCTCAGTCCCCAGTAGGCAAGAAAAATGCTAAACCTGAAACTCAAAATGAGCCCTCTAACCATAGCCCCGATAATATGCAACAAGCAGCAGAAGTGGTAAATGAGTATAAATCAAGTACCACCAAAGAGCAGTACTACTACAAAGATGAACAGAAACATGAACAGGAAGAAGTGAAGAAGATTATTAAAGAAAGTTCACCAAATAGAAAATCTTCTACTCATTCCATGCATTCATCACCAGAAAGACGTCAAAGTGTAAGGGACGGCGGGCGTAGTCCCAGTCCTCAAACTAAAGCTCCTAAGCCGACAAGGACTACGACTAACAGTAGTAGTCCTGATACAAACGTACGCAAGACGTCAGCCACTTTTGAGCAACAAGAAACCATCAAAAATTCTAGTTCTAAACCACAAACGAAACGTACAACAACAACGACAAAATCAAAAACGGAAGATAAAACACCTGTTTGGGCAGATCGCAAGAAGATATTGAAAACACCCAGCTCCACTGCGCCTAGAAAGCCAATTAACTCCTCCATTACAGAGTCTAGATCAGGCTATAGCAAGACTCTTAAATCGACTACCAGTCAAAAAATAATCAGCAACAAATCCTCACTTTTAGATGATGATTGTGTTACCTCCAGCTATGGCATAGGACCTACAGATGAAAATGGTTTGCCACTCTTTGGCATAAGGGCTTTGAAAAAGAAAAAGTCCCCGGTGGAACCCAGTGAAACAACAGAAGGTAAAAATATAATAATTTCATAAATACACCATTTCCTGTTGTATTTGAAAATATTTAAATTCAATTTTAGAAATTTTTAATTTGATTTCTGACATTTCTATTAAAATTTTAGAAATTTGTAATCAAATTTCAATATTATAATTTTTTAATTTAATTTTTGAAAAATCTGATTCGATATTAGTTATTTCTAATTAAATTTCATAATTTTTTATTGAATTTCAAAACTTTGTTATTCAATTTCAGAATTTTCGTACTTAGTTTTAAAAATTTATAACTTAATTTCAAACTATTTTTATTTAGTTTTAGAAATTTCTAATTCAAAATTTTCTTATTTTATTTTTTTAATTTTCAATTAAAATTTTTTTATTAAAATTTTTAATTAAATTTCAGAAATTTCTAATTTAGTTTCAGAAATTTTTAATTTGATTTCAAAATTTTTTAATGGAAATTTACAAATCTCTCAATGGAAAGTTTATATTGAATTTCAGAATTTTTAAATTCAGTTTAAAAAATTTTTTAATTCGATTTTAATCATTTCTTGTTCAAGTTTAGAAATTACTTATTTCATAATTTTATTTCAGAAATTTCTCATTTCAAATTAAAAATTTTTAGTTGAATTTAAGAAATTTTTTATTCAATTTAAAAAATTTCTGATTCAATTTTAGAATTTCTTATTCAATTTAAGTAATTTTTAATTTAATTTAAAAAATTTCTAACTGACTCAAAATTTTCGAATCCAAGTTTAAAAGTTTGTCATTTGACTTTATTTTAAATTCAATTTCAGAAATTTTCAGTTAAATTAAGTATTTTTTTATTGTATTTCACAACTTTCTAATTGCATTTAACAAATAATTCATAAAAACAAAACAACAAATTCTGAAAACAGAAGGATAAAATTTTAAAATTTTAAAGTAAAAAACTAAAATACAATAAGAAATTTCCGAAATACAATCGGAAATGGTGTAAATTGCAGTATTTTTTTTTAACACAATTTTTGGGTTTCTAGAAGTCACCGGTTATGTAATCGAAGAGAAATACTATTCGGATAATAAAACCCAACCAACTGTAGAACGTAAAGAATTTATTTATTCTACAAATCCCGAAGAATTGCAAAAACTAAAAAATCAGGTGGAAGAGGCAACTAGCAAAAAGACACTTGAAAATGTGGAGGTAAAGGAGAGCAAGCAAACCGCTTTAATTGTAAGAACTTTTTTTTATTTTTTTCAATTACTGTATGTAAATAAATTCTTTAATATTTATTATTTCTTTCAAATAGTCTAAAGGCGCCCCCGCTTTAAGATCAAGTCCTGAAGATGACTTTCTAGATTCTGCCACTAAATATGTGCGTCGAGGTTCTGTTAAAGAAATGAGTGAAAAGTTCATTCAAAAAGAATCGTCCTCAGCAATAACGGAATCAAAATCAAATAACTACCCAAAAGCTGGCTTGATTTTAAGAACAAATTCCCGTAAAAACAGCCGCGATATAGAAAATGAAAATTTTGGTAAAAATTTGAAAAAAAAGTTCTTTGGGCATATTAACCCTTTCTTAAACAATTTATTTCTTCCTTAGAATCCTTCAAAAGCGAAAGGGTTCAACAACATCACACGACTAGCAATAAAATATTAAGCGATTCTGATGATAATGTTGAAGAAAACGAACAATATGAAATCGAAGAAGTTGCTAGTCGCCATTCAGGTCGTTTTGTAACTGAAAGCGAAAGTGAATGTGAATCTGTAAAAACTCAAAGGGAATTTAAGAAAGTTTCCTCCTCCTCTTCAACTTCAATGGCAACACGTTCCTTTCTCAACAGCAAAGGAGAGGAAAAGGTTATAACAAATGTCAGCGATTGTTTGGAGCGCATGCGTAATGCAGATAATGGTAAGAAGTTCATTGATCCTATATTAAACAACAAAAATGATTCATTTCTTTTGATGTTTTTTTCTTTTTAACGCATTTGCCACAGTTGTTGAAGAAGGTGATACAACTGAGGATCAAGAGGCCAGGGCTTTGCTTAATAAATTTTTGGGTGCTAGTATTATAATGAAAGGTGTTGAGTCATCTTTGCCGGCTGCAGCTACGAATTGTCAATCAAACATAATAACAACAACAACGACCAGAAAAAATCATAAAGATGATAGAGATGGCGATAACAATGCAAAACACGAGGTATTTTAAAAAATTAAGATTATTTTGTAAAGTAAGACATTTTTTAAAAAGGAAATGAGAGAAAAACATACTTGTTTAAGTCACAACCTATTGTACGTGTAACTTCTAAGCCAAAAATGATAAACAAAATTCAAATAGTGTTCCAACAGGATTTACAGGGATGTAAATACGTTTTTGGTACTTTTTTTATTTTGAATCCTAATAGACTAAAAGGAACAAAAATTAATTTTTTTGGTAATTTTCAGGTCCATTTTGTAAAGAGCTTCGAAGTCCTTTCTGAACAAAAAGTACTTTTTTACATATTTGGTACTTTTTTGCTTTTTTAAGACTTGAAATACGAATTTTAGAAAAATTGACCCATATCGAGATCGGAATTCTCTTCTGAGATCATGAGCCCAAATATATGTAATTAAGGACTATTGACCTAGATTGAGTTGAGAAGTCAATCAAGGGGAGCCATATAAGTCTAACATATAAACGAATAACAATTTCTTAAGGTTATTCAGGATTTTATCCTAATTTTCTTTGTTTATTTATAGGGTTTGTTGCAGGTTAATTTTGTCTATATGCATTTCATTGGTTCTTACACCAAATCATCAGTAGACTTCAACCAAATTATTAAAAAAGCTCATGAATATTTTTTGCCTTTATATAATTACCTCAAAATAAACTTATTGAGAATTACTATAAACAAATAAAAAACCCTCAAGAGTTTTTTTAAGAACCCAACAGAACATTTTTCGCCATTAGCTGTTAGATTTTATTTTTCCCTTTTACATTTGAATAATCATTGGTTATCACTATATACTACAACAATTTTCAAAGATTATTCAGGATTTGATTCCTTCGCAACCGAGTACTAGTATTTAAAAACGTATTAAAGCTGCGCTTAAGAAGTAGCGGGTTAATTGCTAGTACATATACATATATGGGTAGTTCCGCGTAAGACGGCTCAAAATGGGGTAAAAATAATTTTGTTCTGGTCACTTCCACGTTTTGACGAAAATGTCACACCCGTCACTTTTTTTGTAGGGATTTCGCTTAATGAAAAAAAGTTTTTCGAAAAATAAAGTATCAAATGCAATTAGAAACATTTTACAATCAAGCCCGTTCTCAATAATATTTTACATAACACGATCTTAGTCAAAATTTCTTGACATTTAAACTTAAAAGGGTCTACCCATAACAGTCTTCTAGGGGCCATTATAAACTGTAATTTGCTGTTGTTTCACTGTAATCTGCTACTTAACGTTTAAAAGCATACCTTCCTTGGAAATCATAGCTTTCCAATTACAATTTTGAAATGTTGCATTTATAAGTAAAATGGTCACACCCGTCTCAGTGAAATTGGAATTGGTCATATATTAAAAAAAGAATATTTTTTTAAATAAAATTCTTTATATGGATACAAAGATTTCTATAGCTGTATGTATGTATGTACAGTCATAGGATACCGATACCGAATTAAAAAATTTTTTCATACCTAAACTATAACTTGATTTCGAAATTTATGTTTATACAACAGCTTAATTAGGTGATTCGCTCTCTCATTTGTAATTTGAAGACCAATCAACGGGATCACGATGTTTCCTACACAAATTTTTGAGAATAAACCAAGAGGTTTTCAGCTAATAAAGCTTTGATTACCAGTTAAATTACGAGCAAACCAGTGCCATCTTTATATTTAATCGAAAGTTTACTTGTGCAGCTGCCAATAACGACAAGGTTTAAAAGCATTAAAAAATAGAAAAGATAAATATATATGATTTCAATAGCAAATATCAAAAAAAGAAAATTGTAAGGCTAAAAGACTGTTACTCATATTTGTGTGTGTATATGTATGTGAATATTTTTACGCAACATAAATAAAGAACTGCCAAACCCAATTAAGAACGTGTAATATAAACAGGCAAATTAAAAGAGTAAACCAAGTAATTGAAGTTATAATATAAACATGAAATTTTTTAAACAAAACAACAGTTTAGACAAAAGCAAAATTTTTATTTAATGAAAACTAAAAAAAATTACTATAAAATTATTTGAAAATAGTTTTCCATCTCTGGACTATAAAAAAAACTTAAGTTATTAAAAACATTATTTTAACAAAAATCTAAATGAGAGTTAAAATTGATTTAAATGAAAAGTTTTCAAATTACACTTATTTCTTTTAACTTGGAGAAATATTATATTTTTTTTACGTCTTACGGATATAAGGATAAGGTCATTGTCATAAAAGGGCCTCGTTTGAAAATTGAAAGTTCTTTGGTTTTTTAAATAAAAAAATCTTATTCTCTTTTTTCTTTTATCTCTAAGTTAAAGATGACAACTTAGTGCTTTTAAGAACTATTTTAAGTGCTTTTTTGCCTTCAAACACAATTAAACAGTTTTTTTTTTGATTTAAAAATAAGAAATGCGCTCCGTGCTTTTTTTACACTTTTTTCAACTTAAAACTACACTTTTTAGTGCCTTTTTTGTAAAAAAGTTGACATCACTGATTGTATTAGTAAAAGCGAGAGGTATTTTCATTTTTAATTAAACAAAAAAAAATTGTTTGCCGCATCTAATAGCAAAAGCGAGAGCAGTCTCACTTTTATTTAAAAAAAGTTTCTTTCGAATCTACAACCAGAAATGTATAAGTAAATTTTGAAAACTCAAAATTTCTTTTTAAATCAGTACACACCTAGACTCGCTAAAGATAACTTGTCATTTTGTATTCACAACATAGTAAAAACTAAATAATAAAAAAGAAAATTTATTGCAGTGCGGCTAGAAAAAAATCAATTCAAAATTTTAAAATATAAAAATAAATAAATGCACATATATATTTAGAAAGAAATTATATCGGAGCATTCTTAAAAAATATACATATGTATAGACACAATAAAAAATTCAAAGAAAAAGAAAAATTTTAATAAAACGTCTTTGGAAATACTAGAGAGAAAATAATTTATTAAAAAAACTGATTTTGGTGTCTACTCATTCAACAAAAATTAAAAATAATAATTTAATGCAGAACTTTTATTAAAAGTATTTATGTATAAATAATTTAAAATAATAAATCCATTAGATAATAATAATTCATTCAAAACGATTTTGAAAACAAATTTTTATTAAAAGGAAAAAAAAAAACAAAGCGAAGCCGAAGAATAATTAAGTGTAAGGAATTTTCTTTAATATATTTAAGTAAAACAAAAATTAAAATTTTTATTTAAAAATATATGTACCTACAAAATGTACACTAAGTACATATGTACCGTATATATTCATGCAAATTTTAATTCTTCATTCTAACACACACACACACTTAAACACAAACGTGCTGCTCTATTTGAAAACCGACAAAAATATTATTCCATTTTCTTTTACTATATTTGGTAAAATTTTGAAATAATTATGTATTTTCTTCTTCATGTTCTTGCTGTCATTGTTTGTTGTTGTTGCAGTAAAAACTTAAGAAAAAGAAAATAATTTTAGGTGCAAAAATCCTCGGTTCACCTGATTTCTAAACGTTTTTCTTTTTATGTTTTAAAAATTAAATGTTTTCTTTGTAATTTTCTTTGTTAATTATTTGTGTTATTTTAATTTAGAAACGAAAATATACAAAAAAAAAATAAATAAATAAAGATTCAGAACAAAAAAAAAAGAAAAAGAAAAAGTTGCCGAAAAATTCATCAGCAACATTTTATAGACATCGGGCATCCACGAAATATTTTAAAAATAGAGTATTCGTTCACTATTTTTACAGAAATACATACATATGCAAGTAGAAACAAAAAAACATTAATATAAATATTGAAAATTTTGGTTAAAAAAAATCACACAAAAATATACATTTTATTAAAAATCTTTTTCATAATATTTGGAAGCAAAAAATACTAAGAATTATAGAATTGAAATAATTTATAGAAAACTTTATATAAACTTATGTTCGTAGTAATACACATTTAGCGCTTTTGGGAACTTAGTTTTTGCTTGATTTTTTTTTCTCTAGTCAAGCAACTGAAGTAAAGTATGATTCTTTATAGGCCAGCAATATTACATGTTACAAAATGTATTGTTTAACTTATTGACATGTTAAAAATTAAGAAACTTTGCATTGCTAGTATTTCCAATGAATTCGACTGTGCCGAGTCTTATATACTGCCTGTCACATTGGTCTTTCTGTATACCAAGTGATCCGATCCAGCTTAGCTGCTTTCGAATGGCAAATATTACAATAGAATTACTTTATAGAAGATTTGAAAACTATAGATTTTCTTAGTTTCCTCTCTCTCTCTACTATTTTCTATTTAACTATTTTTTTTTGTTCAAAATGAAGATATTGTAGTACAGTAGCTTTGTTGCAGGTTTTAGGTTCACAGCTGTTACAGTTTTCAAGAAACAGTGTACCAAAAATTTTATAAAATATATGCAATTAGAAGGGGGATACCACTCCTCTTGCTCCTATCCAAAAACATGTTTTCTCCGAAGTAGCTTGCCGCTTTAAAATATTCGTGCAAAGTTTTGTGGCTACAAGGGGATATATGTATGTCTGGAATTTTACCTTAAAAACTATGGGTCATCTACGATTTTTGCTTGTATTTCGGTCCGTAGAGAGCCAATCTTGCTGATTTTAAGAAGGAAGAAATATTTCTGATAGCCTATTTTTAATAAAATAACTAGCACAAAGTTAAAAAAGCTTTATTTTTCAATAACTCCATTGTACGCTTAAATAAATCCTTTAAGGTTAAATACTTTAAGTACGGTTAAATAACCAATCCTTTTTTGGCTTAAATGTGGCTAAAAGTAAGAAATTCGTACTAAAAAAATCATACTTGGTTTAAAAAATCCCTACTTGGTTTAAAAAAATCCCTACTTGGTTTTTTTGACACCGCTACGGCTTGATTTAAGTAAATGTAAAGGAAACACATTCGACATTACGACAGTGCCCAAACGAATCGATGCGGTTAGATATACCTCTGCCCGTTCCTCTTCGCAGTTAAGTAGTTTCAAATTTAAACTTTGGAGCACCAGTCTAACATAGGAGTTCTAATCTATTATCGGTCCTTATAAATGTTGAGCATATTATATGGTGTAAAGTTATTCCTCCACCGTTTCAGGAAACCATGAAACTTAGACGCTTCTTTCGACACAAGAAAAAACGGGTTTCGCCCAGCGGCCATCGCACTGGATTCTCATGCCCAGAACATCAAAAGTTTCTGTTCCCTCAACATTTTTACCATCCTGTAGTCAAATGAGTATTAATGGCATATGTCGTCTGCAAAGGAATAGATGAGATTTGAGGTCTGACATGAAGGTCATTAAGAAAGATATGGAATAAAGTAGAAGAAATGGTGAAGCACTGTGGTACCGCTGAATTGATTTTGAACTCATTAAAAGAGATTCCATTTATAACAACACGATTAATGCGACCTCTGAGAAAACTGGATATAATTCAAGAAAATTGTTTATGCAAGACTCTATCAAGCGTTTTAGGAATATTTAGAACCACATCTTTACTTTCGCCTAAATGATGAATGGATATGCACAATTTTCCCGTAAGAAAGACTAGTATATCCCCCTTAAAACTTAAGATAATTTACAAGACGGTAGTTAACCATACTCTGCATAGCCTTGGAGAGTGCGTAACATTAGCTTTTTTTCTAAAACCAGTGCTAGTATTGCATCCGAGCCAGGAGACTTGTTAATGTTGAAATCTGATAAAAAAAAAACCCTCTTAACTACACGAGCTTAAAAGAATATGTCTGACATAGCCCCATACAAACTTTTACGCACTCTCTCTAAATGAGAGAGAAGTGTGAATGACCTGTAAATATTTAAGCCAAAGAGTTACGTTTCTTCAAAAAAACATTTATGTCCTACACCAGGTCAGTAATTTATATGTAATTTCTCTATTTAGCAGGGATTAAAGAGCCAGCATTGTCCCCTATTCCTTATTCCCTGCGAGAACCATTGCACGCGGAAGCTGCTCGAACAGAGCCTTTTTACGTCTGAGTATTTTAAAACACAAAGATCTCGCCCGTTTGCGTTGCAAATCAGTATCGGCTCTATTGCTAGCATTCCAAATATTGATTGCTTCTTCTCTTTGAGCTATACGATTCCGATAAGTTAAGGAAAAGCTCATCTTACCAGTAAAAATGAACGTAAAATTTATTCATTTAAATTTGCCGTATTTAGTGTTAATTATTTTTTTATTGTTGGTTTAAACGAATTAACACAAGTACGTCGTTGCCACTATGTACTTAAGTAGGCCAAATATATTCGCACTTGTAGGCGGCAACTTCCGATAACTAATGATATTAAACTTAAGAAAAAATTTAGCATTATTTAAGCACGCAGTTGACATCACGTTTGAATAAAGGTAAAGAAAATTAAAAGAAAGCGAAATTTTAACGTCAATCAAATTTTACCGTTAAAAAATATGACGGACAGAAATATTGCCTGTACACTTATGCATTTTTATATGTGTAAGTGCGTGCATTCCCTGCAAAAAATCTTGGACCACATGGTCCGTTTTAACTTAAATGGACTAGTTACAACATGGTCCTTGTGTAATGCAGTCATGGACCATGTCATCGTCAAACAAGAACTTGTAGTTACTTAAGTGATATGCGTTCGTGTTTTAACGATTGGGTACCGAGTTGTCGTTGTTTGTAGGTACTAAGTACTCACTAATATAACAACATTTAAATGTTTTTGTTTTCATATTGTTTTCTAAAGTGTGCAGTGCAAAAACTTATAAATTTAGAGTTGTGCCCGACTCGTTACTTTAGTTCGTTTTTGCCAACAACCTCGTTCATTTAATCTCCAAACCCTATATAAATTACATTGTGGTTCGTGGGAAAAAACGAACGAGGTTGTTGCCAAAAACGAACTAAAGTAACCGATTGACCCAACTCTAATTTATATAGAACTAAAGTAACGAGTCGGGCACAACTCTATTATAAATTAAACGTAATTTATTAAAATCAATAATAATAATTCAATTGTTTTAAAAAAATAAAATAAAATAAAATAAAATGCAGTGTATTTCACGCCATAAATGGCGGCTTTTAAAAGCAGAAAGAGAAAATTATTAACGAAGATTAATAAATGAAAGTGGCGCAGACAAATGATGCAACAGATTTCGCAAATACTGAAGTGGCAGAAGGAGAAGCTTCAGAACTTTGCGAAGTCGATGAAGTATTTAATAAAAGAAGCAAATTGATAAGTGATTTAGGGCAGTGGCAGTTGCAAAGCAGGATCTCCAACAAGAACATGGGGTAGTTGTTGTGTATTTTACGCCATTACGGTGTGGATGTGCCTGCTTCTCCAGCAAGTTTGATTCAAAAAATCAATTTAAGGCCAAATATAATGCCTGTACCGCCTGGATGTTATGTGTATTTTGGCATTAAGGAAAGTTTTTTGAAGGCAACCTATTTACTGCAAAAACACGACGAAATAGTTTGTGATATAAATATTGACGGCATACCTATTTTCAAAACCTCAAATGTACAACTTTGGCCAATTTTATTAAAGTGCTAAATGAAAACCCCTGCTGGGGTTTATATGGGCAAGCAAAAGCCTAGCGATGTTAACCAGTTCTTAGCCAAGTTTGTTGAAGAAATTGCTGATTTAAAGGAAAATCATATTATGATTGGTGGCAAACAACTAATGTTTAAATTAACTAATATGAAGTATGTTTCTTTTTGCCTTTTAAAAGAGCGTTAGTTTTAATAAGCAATTTTTGTAAATCCTATATTTAAATGAATTTTTAAATTTTTTTTAGTTTTTAATATATAAAAATTTACAAAATTTATTGTTTTTGCTTCAAGTACATAGAAGTATTATTTTCTTTAAATTTTTTTATAATTAACTTATTAAATATATATTATATGTTTTGCATTGCCTTTTTGTTCTAGAGAAATGTGCATGTATGTATATCAGGAGTAGTTTTAAAGCTTACGCATTGGGGTGAACCATGGAGTAGTTTCAAAGAGTAATTTTGAAACTGACCTTCTGGGGTGTACCATGGAGTAGTTTAAAGAAGTAGTTTAGAAACTGATCCTTCGTGGTGTACCATAGAGTAGTTTTAAAAAGTAGTTTTGAAACTATTCCGACGTAATGCAAATCTGGGTTAAGTGATCCGGCCCTAGGACATCATAATGTTAAAAAGACCATGTTTTTTACATGCATTTAGATTAGTTTTGGAGTAATCCTACTCCTAGTTTCAAAGAGTAGTTTTGAAACTGACCTTCTGGGGTGTACCATGGAGTAGTTTAAAGAAGTAGTTTAGAAACTGATCCTTCGTGGTGTACCATAGAGTAGTTTTAAAAAGTAGTTTTGAAACTATTCCGACGTAATGCAAATCTGGGTTAAGTGGTCCGGCCCTAGGACATCATAATGTTAAAAAGACCATGTTTTTTACATGCATTTAGATTAGTTTTGGAGTAATCCTACTCCTTTATGGACTAGTCCATACACGCATGTATGGACTAGTCCTGTTTTCTGCAGGGTTTGCCGCATTTTTCCCGAAGTGTTGTTGTAAAATGATACAATAACAGTGATGTATACGTAACAATTTCAAACAGCACATACCAATTTAAAATAATAACAATTCGTTTGCAAAAAAAAAAAACCAAGTAAAACACAATAAAAAGGCTTTTCACTTCCACTTTAAAAAAGGAAACAAAAAAATCACAAAAAATAAAAATTTTGAAGAATGTAGACCAAAATAAATGCCGACGATAAAAAAATGCATTTTTTGTAGTAAAATTTTCAAAGAGAGAAATACACATTTTGTTGCAATTTACGAAAAGAGGACGGGCAATGTAAAGCCCTAAATAACTTTCTAATTTTAAAAATATTTTAAAGAAAATTTCTAATTTAAGCGTTTGTGTGTGATTGTGTAAAAATGTTGTAATTTTTTCGGTTATTTACATATCGCTCCTTTGCCACAACAACGTCATAATTCAAAAAAAGCCATTTCGAGAAAAACACATTGAAATTTTTTGATTTGCTTACATTTACTAGAAAAGAAAAGCGGCATTTTCTCTTTAAACACAAAAAGTAGAGATAATTAAAAGATGAAATATAAACACAGCATAAAGCATAACATAACCAATGATTCCGCGTTGTTAATTTTAAAAAATGCATTTTTTGAGTTATGACGTTGTTCTGGCAATTAGTGATATTTATATGGATACAGGTGTAATTTAAACTTTTGCTTGGGGTTTAAAAAAGCATACATATGTACATATGTATGTATTTAAAAAAATTTATTAAATTCTGAATATATAAATTATTTTTCTTTTTTTTTGTATCAAACACGAAGGATGAAACAAACCACATGTTTACCGCCATATACATATGATTATATATCGGCAGGTGATTACTGGTTTGCCGCACGAAACAAAAAAAATTTTTGAACAGATTAAAACTAATAATTAAAGAAAGCCGATGGCAATATTTATTTTTATCAGAATAAAAAATTTATATATAAACTTGCCCCATACATCATTGTAGGAACTTATATTTTAATTCTACTTGCTTTAAAGTAGGCCAATATAGTTGAGTTTTTTTTCGCTCAAAGCTTACTCATTTAAAGTTTAAAGTTTAAGAGAAGAAGATAATTGTCTCATAAATGTCTCGAATAATAAATTCCTAATTTTTTTTCTTTAAATGTACCTTGCAGCAAACTAATAATCACCAGACGATATGTACAATATGTACATGTAAATTTTTGAGTTCTCTGATTTACGTAGTAGACTAAATTTAAAAATTGTTGCTTTCAAAATATATTAAATAAAAAACACAACATTCGCATTAGGCAAATATTAAGAAATGGCACGCTGCTTTTTTGATGTTGATCATCAATATCTTTTTTTTTTTTTTTTGTTTAAATCGTGTTTTCTTTGTTTTAAAATACATAAATAAATTCCCCAAAAAAGTTAGCCAACCCCATGACTGGGAAAATTATATTGATTTTATTGTTAAACTAACATCATACATATACATATGTATTTTAATTTTTGAACGCAAATTTTCTTTAATGTACTTTTTTTTTAAGCAGCAGAGAGTGAATGACTTTTATCTGGTAATACTTTTGATTAAAAAAAAATTAAAAAAAAATTATAATCAAAAACTTTTTAAAAAAATATTTAATGAGAAATGAATATGTGTAGGAGTTTCTTAACACAAACAAAGAGACAAATGATTTTATTTGAACGAAATTAAAATTCTTGTTTTCAGACACACTTATCGATCGAGAAAGACATTCATAGGTTTTCCTTAAATGGTTTCCTGGAAATCAGCATTATAACTATCGAGTAGAGGATATAAATACAAGGAATTATAATAGTTTTTTAATTGCGTGTGTTAAGTTTAAAAAAAAAATAGTGAATGTTTTTTATACTATTGATGAAAAGACACTTTGATTTATTGGCAAAAAATAAAAAAAATATTTCGATTTAGTTAATGGGGGTTATTCTGCATTTCGATTACGATTCCGCATGCAAATACGCATGGATCCAAATGGAAAGAAAAAAAAATTTAAAAAAAAAACTCCCAAATACAATTTAGGCATATGAGTTATAAAGCCTAATAGAGCCCTCCTTGATCTTCATTATGCATATGGTCTATATGAGTGACAAAGAAACACTTGGCCAAATATGCACAAAATCCTTTAAGGATACCATAATTTTTCCCAAAGTAAAATTTTAAAAAATTTTTTAAAAACTCCAAAACACAATTCCGACATATAAGTTACATAATTTAGTAGGGCACCCCTTGGTCTTGATTTACCATTCCATATTTTTCCATTTAAGCTGTTCATCTCATGAAGAGTTTTCATAAAAAAAAATATCTATTTTTAAACTTATTTTATTGACTATCTAAGAATATATTAGATATAAGATTATTCTAGTTTTAATAAGGAATACTTCGTACACGTTTGCCATATGTTAAAGGTCTGGAAACTAGGATTTCTTTCCTGGTAATGACCTTTTTTGATTAAGTGAATTGTTAGCATGAGCTCTGCTAAATGCGTAACATGGTTATGTTAACTCCAAAATTGGCTTTGCTAAAAATTGTGGTTTTTGTCTCTGCTAGTTAAATACGTATTTATCTTTACGCAGGTCAATTCTGACCATGTTTTTTGTTTCCAATGCTCATTTGAAAGCAGAAGATTTTATCAAAACCTCCAGCTTTGCAGCCAGAAAAAATTTTAAATTCAAAGGTACTTGTACTGTGACAATTTTCATGAAACTTTTTAATATTACTAGTTTTTAAAGTTAAAATTTTAGAGCAAAAAAAGTGGGCGGGGCTACGAAAATTCAACTCTGTATACTGTTTTTTCCCGCTGCACCAATTTTAATTTTAAATTTGTACACTTACGTCTCTAAAGTGAAAATTTGTAAGACAACAAAGTAGGCGGGGCCACGCCCACACAATTAAAAATCTTGATATAAGTGCTTTTACAGCCCTGGTTTTAAAAAACTGTGGGCATATTGGCATCCTCTAATGTCAAACTTGTTAGGCCAGCAAATTAGACGGTGCCATGCCCACAAAAATTATAATCTCAAAACAGATACTTTAACCACACCGATTTTTTTAAAACCTTGGCAAATTTTGAAGTAAAAAAAAGGGTGGTTATTTTACTGCACCGATATTAATTAAATTTTGTGTTTATTTAAGCGGCTTCCAGTCTTTAGGGGACAAAGGCGGGCAGTACTGTGTACCTTTAAGTCCGGCTGAGGTCGTCAATTGGGGGAAGGTTGTCAGGTTTTCCATTATCAGCCACAATTTCTCTTAATAAAGAATTAAGGCTCGATGCGTCCTTTTATATAAGAGATTTAGAACCACGTAGCTGCTTATCTAGCTTAACGACCTGATCCTATATTCAGGATGATTAGGTTCCATGCCAGATTAATTTTTCTCGAGATTAAGCTAATTTGTTACTTGCCACCATGTTGTCAAACTCCATATATAAAACAGAAAAAAGTAAGAGAGTCAAAAGTTCTCTCCCGGATAAGTTGACCTGATAATTAATTTCACCATTTACAAGTCGTATTTATATACACTCACACCAAAAATTTAGTAAAACCTCTCATCCAGCAAATGAATAAAAAACTATAAAAATTATGTGGTCGATATCACGGTAAAGCAAAGCGGTCCGGATGAAGCTTAAATTATAATAATATAACAGATGAATAACGAAAAATGGTTTGTTGAGTTAAAAAAAACTCTTGAGTGTTTTGGTTTG
Source organism: Melanophora roralis (assembly GCA_963583895.1). Lineage (NCBI taxonomy): Eukaryota > Metazoa > Arthropoda > Insecta > Diptera > Rhinophoridae > Melanophora > Melanophora roralis. The sequence continues at coordinate 9,043,880 of OY757190.1, read as the reverse complement.
TTTATAATAATTCTCAATAAGTTTATTGAGGTTAGTATATAAAGCAAAACATATTTATAAGGTTTTTCAAGAATTTGGTTGAAGTCTACTGACGATTTTGTGTAAGAACCAATGAGATTTATATAGAAAAACCTAACCCTATCTATTTAAAATTGTTTATGGATAATCCCTCAAAAAATTTTTTGTTATTATTAGTGATACTAGATGCATAATTCCTAATTATTTAAAAGGCAACTATGAAAGATCATTTTTTTTAATTTTGATTTTCATTATTTTTCCATTGGAATGTTTGAGCAAAAAAAAAAATAATTTAAATTATTACAAGTGCCAAGAAAATGCAAAAAAATTATTTTACCAAATTTAACAATAATACATCATGTGAAAGCTGTCATAAGAATTAAAATAAGTTTTGTAAAAACAGAAAATTATGACAAATTATCATTAAAAGCTCTTTGTGTAAACTGTTTACAATTGCAATAACGGAAGAATATTTTTAATAAAATTGTTTCGTTTTCGGGCAAAAAATATATTTTTTCTAATAATAAAAAAAAATTAACAAACAGTTTTTAAAATAAAAATTCAAAACAGCTACAAAAGCTGTTAAATCTACGCCTTTTGTTTTGTTAAAATTATTCCCAAACTCTGCAAAGATGTTTTTTTTATTTTTATAAATAAAAAGAAATATTTAATCAGAAGATAAATGATTATTTTAGTTGCAAAAATTATATTAAAAATATTTGTTTTTAATATAAAAAGTATTTAAAAAATATTTTTTGCATGAACTGCATTAACCTTCTGTAATCCTTATCTACTTTTATGGCAATCATTAATCATTTTGTTTGTTTGCGTCGCGTCGTTTAAATAAAAATAAACTTTTTTAACAGGATGATTTATTTTTGAATGTGTGTGGTGGCACTCTCGATTCTTTGCCAATTAAGCACCTTTATATTGTTAAGTTGTTGTTGTTATTCGTATATGCTTTTATTGCAATTGAAAAGCTAAGCGTTTGGCAGCCTCAACTAACTTCCTCCTCTGATAGCAACAACAAAACTTACAATTCCTTTAAAAAATAAGAGAAAATAAAATAAAAATGTCGACGTCATTTTAAACAAAAACAGAAAATCATTTTTTTTTTTAATTTCAAATAAGCAATTAATCGAAATGACAAAACAAAATTTTTAGCATTCATGAAATTTACAAAAAAAAATTCTAATTATTTTCTGTGAAACAGAGATATTTTAATTTAATTATAACAATTAAATCTAAAAAATCTTTATGATTAATATTTTTTTTTTAAATATTGAATCATTTTTAATATCATCAAGACCTTACTTATCATTTTTATTATTAATTTTTTTATTTATTCCTTTTTTTCTATATTTTAGATAAAAACTACACGCATAACGAAAACGATTAAATCTGGAAGCTCTTCTACACCAGTTACTTATACAACTTGTGATATAGAGGAGATTTGGGACGAAGAAATTTTAAAGGAATTGGTAAGTGTTATCTGATTACTCCTTGCAGATTTGCTAGTCAGAAGACTGTATAAAAATAAAATTAAAGACTTAAAGGGACCTAATGTTAACGTCATTATAAAACCACTTCACTTTAATTGATTAAAGTGTAGCTTTTTGCATTTCGTGTACTGTAGGTTGAAGCCTCGTTGATATGACATGTCATATTATATGAAATACCGTATTATTTGTTTTTTTGATTGTTATTAGTGTAAACAAATTAAGGTATATTGTTGCCATCAGGTACACACTTAAATCAAGCCGTAACGGCGTCAAAAGTACGGTCAGTACGAATTTTCTTAAGCCAAGTACGACATTTCTTAAACCATGTACGAGTTTCTTTTTAGCCACATTTAAGCAAAAAAGGGATTAATTTAAGTTCGAAGCCGTACTTGATTTAGAAATGTAAAAATGTAACCTTTTTTTTGACTTACAGAGCTTAAATAAAAAAAAAGTTTTTTATTATATTTTTTACATATTTAATATTTTATTATTTGAGAATTTTTTCTGTACTTGCCGTAGCTGGGATTTAAACCTGGGACACTCCGAACTGCAACACCAGTGCCCTATTATCTAGGCCACCGAGACACTTTCGTTTTTAAAATTAAAAATTTTATTAAAAAACCAAAATTTGTTTTCTTATTGATTTTTTTAAGTAATCAGAGTAGAATTGATTTTAGAAAACCTTAGTACGGATCGTACTTAAAAATTTCAAATACACCTTAAAAAAATTTAAGATTAAAAATCTTAATTTTAGTATTATAAGTTTTTTCTTTCTGTGTACTTCCTTAAATATGCCATAAGAAGTCGGTGTTTGCACTATCGTTTTAGGAATGCACAAATTATTTTAGGAATCAGCTGATTGGGCCTAGAACAGCACCACTTAGAAGGTCCTAGATATGGCATCTTAGATAAATTATTTTTGTGGCGTTTTGCAAAAGTTCTAAGAAGACGGCAACCTAAACTTCTCGGTTGCCACATTATTAACGATTTATTAACTAAAAATGGTAACTGTTAGTCGTCAGTGGACATCTGTAATATAATTTAGGCAACTGATAACCGAACTGAAGTTAGGCTGCCATACGTACTCCACATATAAAATGATCTTGGCAATTATTGACAAAGAAACAAGCCATCTTTTTTGTAAATAATTTAAAGAAAGCTTTCAGTCCCAATATGTTGATGCTAGACAGCCTATAGAAATACGATTCCAACTCCTAGAAGCTACAAAGGCTACTAATTTCTTAAATTAAAAAAAAGCTTCTGGTTTTAATAAAATTAGAAAACTAATTCTTTAAGAGCTGCTTTTCATATCAGAGAAAATAACGTTTTACATATAACATGTTGCTCCTAGATGCTAAATTGTATATATTGAAACCAGCAAGATTCACATTAGCCAAAGGCAAAATTTTAAACAATGTGGCCAAGTATTTTAATAACTTGGAAACACATGCAGATTCGCCCGTTTTAAAACCAACAGCAAGGCGGGCACACTACTTCAAAGAAAAGAGGCAGTGTGTTGCCCTCAAATGAAGATGCATAATTCAATTTAAAACTTGAATTTAGTCTGGCACTGCCTGGCGTAAAAATTAGGGTTAAGTAATAAAATAAAAAAAAAACATATATGTATGTATATTAAGAGGACCCTTATTAGAATTTTCCATTAAAATGTATTTTGGCAAAAGATACATAGTTTTACCTTAGTTAAAAATTAAAATGATCTTTAACAACTTCCCTTATCCAAACCAAAAGTTTGTTTAATATAGGGCAATACCAGTGCAAACGCCGGCTCATTTTAACGTATTAAAGTATGAAGTGGCAACGCTACGCAAACATCAAATAAATCAACAGCAAATACGGCCACTTTAAATGAAAAGCACCATAAACTAAATTTAGCAGGTGGGACGAGGTTTCCTTTAGCTAACAATATACTTACAACTACGAAAGCTAATTACTTGTCCTATAACATCCTTACTTTAGCTATAAATAGTTTTAAGGTTTATTAATACGTGACTTAACCATACCACAGTAAACAGCTGTTCGAAACAAACTTATGGGCAACACTGTATTTGATTATATGTGACTTACCATTACGCCATAACCATAACCCTAGAAACCAATTGAGTTTTGGCAACGGTTATGGTTATGGCGTTATGGTTAGTCACATATAATTGAACCTTTAATACATGAATACATAACTGTACATAAGTATTTAAAGTCTTTCAATTTTGCTTCCAAGAATTAGCAAAAAAAAGTTTTAATATATTTTTTAACGTCTTATAGTTCTATGGCTAAAATTAGCACTTTCAAACTTTAAGGCACATTAGATTCACTTAATTTTGTACACCAGCAACCAAACTAATACAAACTTCTTTCTCACCTTTTCTTTTTACAGTTGGAACAGGCAAGAACATACGAAGAGCGTCGCAAAATACGATCACGTTTGAGGGAACTTATGGCTGACCGTGAAGGTATTGTGCAAAATAAATAAATAAATAAATAAAAAACACAACAACAAGAACAGAACCTCTTCTCATTTAATATTATAAATGCGCATTAGACAATGTGCTTTTTATTTCGATATATAATTAATCAAAGGATTTGTCTGTCTATTAAAACTTAAAAAAAAAAATGCACAAGTTTTGTCATTTAAAATAACGTGAATATCATCTATATGCGCATAACCATTAGCGTGAAATCACAAAAATAAATGCGTAAATATTATTCAAAAATTAAACAAGTTTTCTTTTTTTGTTTATAAAAAAATTATTTTAACAATTGCAAAAGCAGTTGATGGAAATATAACAGTCGTAGTTTTCATTGATAAAAAGACGCATAAATCAAACTAAAGTAAAACGTAATTGCTGTAAAGTAAACTTTCCAATTAACAAAATAGTTGATAGGTATGAAAACCGTAATAGAATTGTACTTTTATTAATTTTATAAAAAAATATTTATATAAATCATCTGGTGACTATTGATTTAATTAAAAATTGATTTGCCGCACTTCAAAGGAAAGAAAATATATAAAAGTGTTAATAAAGATATAAGAACTAAAGTCATCTTTCCATGTTTTTATTTAAAAAAAATTCTAGCGTGTACCTTAATTTTTTTAAAATTTTAACCAACAATTTTCTGCCGTTTTCTCGGTGCCGCTAATAATAATGTATAAAGATAAAAACACATTCCCATCCCTGGTATATAAATAAACCAGATCAAGGTGAATTTAAATAATTTCAACAGTTAGCTTAATAATGATCGCTTAACAAGTCAATGTGTGGAATAGACAAATTTTTAAACATATCGCTCATTTTATCAAACAACGCTATAACTCAAACATAAAAGACCACTTCGGGAAAAACGTTGTTAAAATTTTCGATTTGCTTAGATTTACTGGACAAGCGGCCTTTTTTCTTTTAACGTAAAAAGTAGAAAGAATTTAAAGATGCATTTAAAAAGATATCGTCGTCAAAAATCCAAAAGTACGTAACATAACAAATTTGAATTTCACTAGAGGAGCAAAACACGTAATTTTGACTTTAGCATTGTGTGGTATTTAATACAACATTCTTCCCCTTCTTGAGAGCGGGCTTAATAATTTTAAATAACTTTGTAATTTAAGACATATTTAAATCGTATCTGATAAATTTTTGGATTTTTGACGACGATATGTACTGAGAATATAAATAACGGGTGGTTTTTTTAGCTGCATGACACCGTCAATTGATAACACAAGACAAAAATATTATTTAAACGCAATTTTCAAGACAATTATTTCTTGAAAAGGATTTCGGCAAATGTGTTACATAGTTCATTTGAAAAGTCAAACTTTTGCCAACTTCTTCCAATAAATCTGGTAACATGGTGGTAATAGTGGCTTGAATATTTGCTTCCGATGCTTCCAGAGTTGCTGTTTTATTGGCATAAACCAAAGTCTTAATATAGCCTCATAAAAAAGTTCAGTGGCGTTAAACCGCAAGAGGAAGGGGCCAGTAAACACCAGCACTTTTGGAAATAAAGTTGCAACCTAATTGATTTTGCAATATAGCGGTTTTTAAGCTCGACTGGGCTCGCCATTTACCGTAACGGCAGCTCCTTGTTCGTTTTGACAGTAAAAAAATACCAAAGACGCTGCCAAGGTTTTTTGGAGTTAACAATGCAGAGTTATTGCTTATGTTATGCTTTATACCAGGGATCGGCACACGCATACATTCTGATGTTTTGATTGTTTGTTTTTGAGCATAATTATGTCTCTTACGGCACTAGGGTGACCATAGTTGAAAGTTTTAAATATGATAGAAATGCATTGAAAAAGTTTTGGACTGTAATATTAAAAATTAGGCCGCTTATGTTAAAGTAAAATTTTCAAAGATGCGAAATAATTTTGCCATACTACTTAGTTTTGCAAAACCTAATAGATATTGAATGCATGTTGACAATAAGGCTTTATGCGGATAAGACCTTTGACATGTTTATTTCTTAGCTTATTTCTGATTTTGCTTTTAACTATTTTTTTTAAACGAAAATGAAGACTCGCAGATATAAGTTAAATCATGGTGAAATTATTGATCAGGTGGTGTTACGAGCACAGCTGATCTACTTTTTTTCATGCATTATTTGAGGCTGGGTTGTCAATGTTGTTGACTTTTACATATCTTTTTTGACACATGAGCCAACGAAAACCACAACAAACCCGAAAATATTATTTACCACAATTTAGTTGTTGTAGAATCACCGTAATAGTGATACATTAATAGCCTTGAGTTTAACCAAGCATTGAATGTAATTTAAAAATTTGTCCATTAAACATTTTAAAAATCCTAGGTCACACTGGTCGTCTGGCACAAGAGACTACAAAACCAATTTTTGTATTCTTAAGGCGGTGGCACATACAATCCGTCGTACGTCATACTTCGCCTTTTTTAACTGACAGCTAAGTTGAAAAACATGTTTTATTATGAACAATGTCACATTCAGTACGTCTCCTTCAACGCAACGAACTAAAGTTGGGCAACTTTTAACTTTCAACGTACGTCAAGTACTTTGACAACTACCAGCTGGTTCATTACCTTAATTTTGATTAGTTGCATGGTGAAATTATGTGTACCAGGTGGTGTTACGAACACAACTGATCTACTTTTTTCATGCAAAAATCGAGGCTGGGTAGTCAAAGTTGTTTACTTTTAAATATATTTTTTTTGACAACTGAGCCAACGAAAACTACAACAAAACAATAATTATATTCACCAAATTTTGTTGTTGTAGAATCACCCCCACCTGCTGATTTAACATCCGTTTATAAAGGATTCTATGTGCTAACCTCTTGCGTTGTTACGTTTATGTCAGTTAAAAAAGGCGAAGTATGACGTACGACGGATTGTATGTGCCACCGCCTTTACTCTATTCAATGCTCGGAGAGCACGCACACGCGTGTGGTGTTTTGCGGATTATTGCTTTATACTATTTATAAATTTTATCTTTTGTTTCTACTTTTTGCGTTTAAAGACTTTAAATGTGTTTTTTTTCGAAATGGCTTTTTTTAATTATGACGTTGTTCTGGCAAGTGAGCGATATGCACATACTATTTGAAATAAAAAGCACATCTAGTCTGACAGCCAAACCTAAGCAAGAGCGGTGAGTTTTTTTTACAAAAAATCCTTTCGCTCATACAATTTATATGAAATTGTGCGGAGATACACTGCGATATTTGGGAAAATCAGTTTTGACAAGTCATTTAGAAGTGAAGTTAGCTGCAAGAGAAGAAAAAAAATATAAAAACAAATATGGCATAGGATTGCCAGTTTGATTTATTTGGAGTTTTTCGTAAATTTTTGCAAAAATTGTTTCTAAGATTTTATTATTTTAATTTTTAAAGATTTTTGGTACAAAATTTAATTTTTTTAATTTTTCACATATGAACAAATTGGTCTTAAAGGAAAATGTTCCTTATGTATCTTCGGTACCCCATACAACCTTGGTGCCGTAGATACATTCGTTTTAAGCCTGTTTCTTTCAATTGGTGTAATAACCTCCAATTTAAACAGTTCTTCTATCAAACTATTATTTGTTATCTGTAATTTGTTCGTCGGATCTTTATTAGACAATTGGTATGTGGTAATATCACCCACAATGTCCATCATCCTCGAGTCATAGTCACATCTATTCATTGCAACAGTCGTATTCCCCTTATCTGCATTCAAAATAAGTAAATTTTTATTTTTCTTCAAAAACTTTTCAGTTGTGTCCACCTTTTCTAAAACGAATTTATCCCTATTTGTCAAACGTTCCCTATTTAAATGGTCATCAACAATGTTTGTGAATTTATTCCTAGCCGTCTCTTGATCTTCTTTATCAGTTACTGTCTGTATATAAGATACCATGTAAGGGTAGTGAAAATGACAATTGTAATAAGGTATATGTAGGTACAACAAAAAATAAACTAAAAACCAGAATTGCTGGACACAAATCAGATCAGAAATATAGAGACAGTACCACAACACAAAAAACGGCATTATCATTACATTGCACTAATTCAGATCATTATCCAGATTTCAAAAACACTTCAATTTTGAATATAGAGAACAACTATAAACGAAGGTATATGTTAGAAATGTTACAAATTATAAAACTTCCATCTACACAACGAATTAATTATAAAACAGACACAGCTAATGTAGCCCAAAATTATAGACTTTTAGTAAATAAGATCTGAATGTTAGTTTAATTAATTTCCTCACAATTATGTAATGTTTTTATACTATGTACTATGTATGTTTTCAATTTTTTGTTAGTTAGATAATTTGTTTAATGTATGTACTAGTATGTCAAAATATTTCTGTTTCCGTTTCCTTTGAAATTGTTGTTAAAATATTTAAAATAATTTTTTGAATTGTTTATTAAAAATAAAAAATGTTCCTGACGAAGCTTCCCATTGTGGTGGCGAAATATCGAAAAAACAAAAGATCTTGAGCTTAAATAAATAGGACAAAGGCATTAAAACAGAAGATCGAAGAAAATAGGTGAAAAATAGTATTAAAATCTATGATATTTTCCCTTATTTAGATTTTTTTTCTATTTTGATCACAAATTTATGTTATTGCTGTAGTACTGATGGAAGCACTTCCGCTTTTATTAAGGTATTTCATTTTAGAATTATGTGGTCAGAATCACAACACTTGTCGCTCTTGTTAGGGCTGGTCTGTAAACTTTACATTAAACAAAATTATTCATAAATTTTTTCGGCTTAAAAACATAATTAATATCCTCTACATGCCTATAATAAATGGTGTTGGAATATAATATTTTATTTTACAATATTTCTTACCTTATTGCAATTATGTATTTTTTTTTTTTTTATTGTTATAATTATAAATATTTTAATTTTACTTTATTTTAGATTTGAAATTTTAGCTAAACCAAACAAAACTCTTAAGAAACAAAAAATAAATAAAAAAACAAGTATTTGAAATTGGATTTGTAAGGCACTGAAAGCAAAATCATAGAAAACTCTTAATTTTCTTTAGGTATTTATATATATGTAGATGTACAAATGGATTGATTAACTTAAAGCGAATTACATAATTTTAAATTCGTATTTGTATTTCTTTTTTAAGCAAATTTAAACGTTTTTTCTCTGTTCAGTTTATCATCTTACAAGCCAAAATCTACAAATTCATTCAGTCAGTTTTAGTTTCCTTTTTTTCCCCAGTTTTCTCATATTGAATTACACGTGCAAACAATATCTTCATCAATATACTCGTTCGTATTGTTGATTTATGGTTTTTGTTGTTCTTAAGGATATAATGGCTTTAGGACAGCCGTTTTTAGTGTATTGTATTTTAGTTATTGGACGTATTGTATTTCGTTACCCCGCCATTGTTGTTATTATAGTTCTGTTGCTTCTTTCGTTCATTAAATCTTTTTCAAAAACGGTCACATTTAACGAATTTCCCATCCATCCTTTAGAAACAAAGATTAGCCCTACCGGCGAAAAAGCAAAAACTGCAGCAGTTAATATTCCCAAAGAAGAAGCAGAAGAAGCAAAAGAAAAAGGAGAAGAGAGTAGTGCCAGCGAATACGAAGAGATCATTGAAGAAGTCACCGATTACAGTGAATCTGAATCAGAAGCTGATGACAAGCAACCAAACAATAAAATAGTCACCGTTGTCGAAAAATTGCAAGAAAAAGAAAAAACCTCTGCAACCGTTAAAACTAAGACGGAAGAAAAAATTGTAACTGTTGCTGCAAAAGCAGAAATTTCCTCTGCCAAGCAGGAAGATCAAACCGATCATATAGAGGAAATTACAACAACAAAAGTCAAAACTGATACCGAAACAGTTGAAGAAACTGTAGAAGAAGAAGAAAAAGACAACGACAAAGTTAAAGCCGATAACTCTGAAAAGGGTGAGTCCTTAATGACCATGATGCGTCAAAAATCAAAAACGCCACAAACCATGACACACGAAAGTAGCAGCAATCATAGCAATCAGCCAACAAAATGTCAAATGCCAAAAACGGCACAAACAAATAGCAATAATCATAATAACAGAGCAGCTGGTAGTCAAAGTAGTAGCATGCAAGTTCCATACGGTAATAACAAAACATACTCGACTGCTGCAACATTTAGTAAAAATCCAATTGTAACTGTACAGACCCCAGGTAGGGAAGACCCTACCTCGTTCAACATAAAAAAGAATAATATTTTGCGTCAAATGAATAGCAACATTAATAGTAGCAATAATAATAAAAGTAGTAGCAATTTAGGTGGTAGCAATTTAATAGCCGTAGGTAGTAGTGATAGTCCCAGGCAATTAGATAGATTAGGAGTGCCTCAAAAAGAAGATTCGGGTACTGAGAGTGGGGAAGATTTACGTTTAATTGCGGCTGGTTTACGTGATCAATTACAAATCCAAAGTGACTCAAATATAATTGAAGACGTTACTTGCGCCTTAAGCCGTTTAGAAACTTCCCTTAAGGAAGGCAAAGATATTTCAGTCGATACTGAGAAACGCAAAGCTTTATTGGCTTTGGTGGCTCGTTTACGTGCCGGTTTAACATCACCGGAAAAATTAGCTGAAATAGCAGCAGCCATGTCAGAGTTAGATGGCAACGAAGGCGTCTATGATGAAACTTCTTCGCCTGAGGCAGATGCGCATCGTTCGAATCGCTCTCGTTTTGGTAAACGACGAAATCGCGTAAGTCGTTATACAGTGGGTGTGAGTCGTGAAGAACTGGCCGATGCTAGACGCTACATGGAAGATATGCTTATTATAAGCAATATTTCTAAAAGCACTTCCCCCGATGGCAATAGTGTACAGAACAATAATCCACCACAGTGGTATGCCTTACAGAAAAATGCCTCCTCGGGGGCAATACTAACTCAAACTCCAACGCCCACAACTAAAAAGCAGAATAAAACTGTACCTGAAAAACCCTCAAGCGTTAAGTATAACAAAGGTTTAGCTACCAACAATGGCAAGCGTCGACCTCTTTCAGGTGAATTTTCGGTCAGCTTTGAAATTTCAGAGAATCCCGAAGAATCAAAACCTAATCTAAAGCAATACAGCTCTCCAGAAGATGGCTCGAAAAATTCTAGGTTTACAAATAAAAAGCATTTAATGAAACGTGCAAATACCATAGATTTGGCCAAAGCTCACAAGTATAATTCGGACTTTGATACGGATTCAGATGCTGAAGATAAGGGATCTCATCAAGGGCTAAAACAAGCCGTACAAGTAAGTTCAAGCAAACGTGTACAAAATATTGTACCACGTTTTGAACCTAAAACAGAAAATGATCGAAAATTTTTGGCCTTTATTAACAAGCAAAGTGACAAGCCCGGCCTGGGTTGGACCGCCTCGCGATCTGTTTCAAATTGGACTAATAAGTTCGGATCAATTAAGAGCTCTTTTGAAGGTGGTTTAGCCGCAAAACCTCCCCAGGCCCCTCAACATGCATCATCCTCTGGAAAGTTTAGTCATTTGGGCAAAGCAATCAGCCAGCCTATGAGTAATATCTCAGTGCCGGTTTCGGCTCCTAGTTATATAACAAATCAGCAAATAGCCTTTAGATTAAAGCAAGAAGCAGAACGTCAAACTGAGGAGCGTAGAAAAATATTGGAAAGAGAACGTTTGGAATATGAACGCCGAGAGCGTGACAAACTGGAAAGACAAAGACAGCAGCGTGAAAGACAAGAAAGAGAACGTGTAGAGCGTGAGAACTTTGAAAGGCAAAGAAGAGAACAAGATAAACTGACAGCTGCACAACATGCTGCCATTTTAAGGAAAACGGAACAATTTGTCCAACAGCCTGTTGCAAATTTAAATGCGCCTAAGCCTATTCCTATTAATGAATTCAAGCATGCGCCACAATCGGTGTTTAGACCTATTGATAATGGTGTGCATTCACCAAAGCCTATCTATAAGCCAATAGCACAATTTCCACGCAACTCAAATAATTGGCAGTCTCACAATTCTCTTTCCCCGAGAGGCCAAGGCACTTCCCCTAGTCAATACGGTAATACCAGGCCAGATAATTCATTTATAACCTCACCGCCACCCTCTTCCAGATCACCAATAGCTTTACCTTGGGCTTCTAAGCCAACTGTTGACAACACTGCATTTAAGTCGAAAGCCAACAGATTTGAAGAACGTTCTAAATATGAAAATGTAAACAATTCAGTGCCTTATATAACGCGCCATAATTCATTGCGTTCAACTTATGATAATGAGATGTCTGGAGATTTTAAAAGAAGACCATCTCTTCCTAACACCTCCGATCCTTATAATGCTGGTCAAATGACAGCACAAGGCAATCCCTTAGGCTTTTTACCTCCACCACAAAATATTTCATTTACTTATAGTGATTTAAAACCAAAAACCACATATCAAAGCTATCCTTGTTTACCTTCGGCCGTGGTTACCAACTTTTGTGGTTATCCAATATCACGAGAAGATTCTCTTACTAATCCTCAATCCGTGCCATTGGTATTAACATCTTCAAATCCATCATATTGTCCAGCTCCACAGGCTGCGCCACAACAACAACCAAGCCAGCCTCGTTTGCCAAGGCAATTTGATTTGGTAAGCCATGCTGACAGTACCCCCAACAGTCCTAGTATAGATAACATGGCGCAGACGGATTGCACTGACGATGATGATGATCAAGAGTCTGACAATAATTTGTTGGAATACCATGCTGTTAGTAGGGTTATGAAAAAACCTCAAGGTCATACAGCTATTACAGTTGGACGACGTACTGGACATGTAAGTGATGATGAGTTATATGGCAAGCACTCAAAGGCGGCAAAAAATCTTTTAAGTACCATTAAAAACTTGGGAAGTTCCAATGGTGCCCCCAAACCGAAACCTCCAATGATTAAAACTACTCCAGAAACACTAATATCGTCACGAAAAACTTGCCTTTCACCAGATGGACGTGCCTATCAGGCCCCCGTTGTGCAGCCTCTTTTTCCTGATATCAGTAAATTCGACGCTAATCGCAAACCGCTTTACATTGATGATTCCCAAAAGTCAGCAAAAACAACTTCACAATACTCACAACCAGTTCCACGCAAACAAATTGGCATCCACAAGAGTATGGAAAATCTGAAAAATCAAAGCAACTATTTTACCTCCCCATCAAAACAGCCCGTATCCAAAGATTATGTCAGTGAAGTGCAAACCTCGTACGTAGTCACCTTTCCCACTGAAGACACAACAGACGATGAAGATTTCAGTCGGATGAAACATAAGAAGACGGCCAAAGACAACAGTTTGAATTTGAATAGACAAAGAAATGGATCGGAAAATTCAAGTGGCAGTTCAACTACAACTTCCATGTCATACAGCCAAAATTTTCCATCACCTAACACCAGTTGGACTTATAATCCTATTTTGAAAGATGAATCTCAAGAATCCAAGAAAAGTTCAGTGGCTTCTCCTTTGGAAACTTCTCATGAAGCTCCTAGCAGTCAGGTGAAAATCAGTTATCCAAAGGTGGATCAAAACCTTAATTCACCATCCCCGGGTTATATAAAAACGACTACACAATCTCAAGTTTATCGTTCAGAAAAGATGCCCTCGAAACAAGCACAACAACAGGTTCCAGTGTCATCATATAACCCACCGGCAATACAGCCCACTACAAAATCTTCGTATGAAGCTAAATCTCAGAGACAATTGCAACGGGAGCAGGAGCAATTAAAGAATTTAACAAATAAAAACCAAACAAACATAAAGTCTTTGTATGAAACACAAACCCCACCGGCAGCTAGTGAAAGGATACAAAAACCTCCAGTGACAGAAAAACCCAAAGATTATCCAAAACCAATGTTGAAAAGTTTGGCAAAAACTACAAATTCCAGCTCCCCAACACAAGAGAAAAGATCTTTGGCCGGCATGCGCAAGACCGTTAGTGAAGATCATCATAGTTTACGAGCCGAACAGACATTTATAAATCCACAACACTCAAATATTTCTCAGGAAATGCTTGCCCGATTAGAACAACAGCGCGAGCGTATTTCACCAACAAATGAAACCAGGCGTAAAAGTTTGGGAAATACTTTAGACTATCAAATGGAAAAACAAACCCACATAGAAACACAACAAAGTCAAGAGTACAGGTCCTCTGCTCCCTCAGATACGCCTGACATTGTTAAATCTTCTCTGCCAAAAGATGAAAGCCAACCTATTCTCAAAAAGTTTGGGCCACCTCAAAGGCATCATTATATGCCTAATTCATATCAAAGTCCCAATATGAAAACTACTACATCCTCTATGGTATCGAACACTACACATTCTAAAAAGATACAGGTTAAAAGTGTACACTCGACCTCCAATCAAACTGTGGTGAAAACATCACAGCAGACGTTTAACAATACCAGACCTACAGTTATAGAAACACCCGCTACACCACAACCAGATGATGATTATATACCGAGAAATATTGTCTTCAATAATATACACGCCTTCTCATCAATGAGCCGAAGACAAGAAGAGGAAAGCGGTTACATGTCGCAGGAAAACAATCAAGCCTTTAGACCTAACAAACTCTGTAAATCTGATTCTTGGAATCAAATAATGATGCTGCAAAACCAACACATTGCCTCCAGTACACCAAAATTAAATCAAAGTCCTACCAATGAATTGAGACGCACAAAGTCCGGACATACCTTAGCCCTGCCGAAAATGTATGAAGCTGCCATAACCAAAACTGATATAAGTGAAAAACAGAAGACGGTGGCTGCTTACTTCTCAGGTCAAAAATCACCCACAAATCAGGAAACAGTAGTGGAAAGCCAACAACAAACTACTAAGCGTTCTGTAATAAATCGAACCAAAACTAGTCAGAAAGTATCGGCTGCCAGTCGCAAATCCTTGGGTTCTACTATAGCAATTGTGCCAAGCAGTTTGCAACGTAGTGCCACCATGCCGCACATAGCCAACCTAAATCTATTGGATGAAAGTAATGTAGAAGATGCTTTTGAACAATTAATAATGGGTTCGTAAAAACACGCTTAGAAAAACAAGATAAAGATACGTTTAACAAAAAAAGGCAACTTTTCTAATTTTAAAGCCAGCTTTAAGTCTAAGCAATACCATCAAAGCAGCAGCGCAGCCATTCCAAAGCGTCTATTTTTTTACAACTTGAATACTTAAACTAAATTCTTTAGCTTTAGGCATCCTACTATTTAATAATTTTCCAATTTCTTCTTCTAAAAACTCTGTACAGTTAGTTATAGTTTTTGTATTATTACCATAAACTACTTTCGACATTTTGCAAGACAAAAAAATCCTTAAACGGAAGTTGAGGGACTTCATGTTGTTTATGACTTAGATTTTTGTTTTGGCCTAAATTTAATTTAAATAATTAAGCTTTAAAAGACAACGTCAAGCACAAAGTTTGTCCGCATCCAATCTCTTCGTTGCCATCATTTTAAAAGTTTTGGATCAACTTCAACTATTAATCGCTGGCACTGTCTTCAAGTTTGTCTCTCTAAAAGTGTGCGTGTATGTGTTTCTGTGTCTGTGCGTTTAAAAACGCTTCAGTATAAACTAATGCAACTCTGTGTAGAACAGCAACTGTACGCAATCAACAAATGCAACACTGTTTTTATAACTTTAACTTGTGAGTTGTTAAAACAAAATGTAGAAAATTAATATTTTTGCGATAAAAATCCCGATTTGATCGTTAGATTGAAATCTAATTAACGCATTAATGAAGCATGTTGAGAATTTTTCTAAATGTTCATTTGCCTGATCGTTCGTTGTTAAATTTTTGGTTTATAATAACATTTCTTTTAAAAAATTAAGATTTAAAGTGTTTTTTATTTTTATTTTTTTATATTGTAAGAGTTTTTTTAAGTTAAATTAAGTCCATTTTATTTTCTTTATCAGGCTCAAGTTCAATACTATACTAAATTCTCATTTATTTGCAAATGAAGAAATTAATATTTTTAGTTTTTACTACTTTATTAGCGTTAGTTAAGAAAGGAAATTTTATTGAAAAAACAAGATTTTTACCGATACTAGCCGAGTAGAATGCATTTTCGAAAAACAGCTACGATTTTCATCATCAGTACTCTTTGTTCGGTTGTTAGTTTAATTTTGGTTGTAAACATCAGCCATTTAACCCACTGATCCATGTGGCGAGGTGAGTCGGCACGAAGTTTTTTCCACTTAAACCAACTAAACCAAAGCTTTTTCTTTTTTTCATTTCTTATTACTAACGCCATCTCTATTTAGTTTTTAACACTAATTAGCGTAGCGCAGCCTTAACCATCTATCAGATGGTATTAAGAGCTACCACATTTTTTTATATGTACAATTTTACAAATTGTTATATATCACCGTGCCATGTGTGCTTTATGAGTTTTCGTTTTTATTTATTAGTTGAACTATTTGTTTTAAGACAATTTTATTAAGTAGTAAAAACTAAAAATATTAATTTCTTCATTTGCAAATAAATGAGAATTTAGTATAGTATTGAACTTGAGCCTGATAAAGAAAATAAAATTGTCTTAAAACAAATAGTTCAACTAATAAATAAAAACGAAAACTCATAAAGCACACATGGCACGGTGATATATAACAATTTGTAAAATTGTACATATAAAAAAATATGGTAGCTCTTAATACCATCTGATAGATGGTTAAGGCTGCGCTACGCTAATTAGTGTTAAAAACTAAATAGAGATGGCGTTAGTAATAAGAAATGGAAAAAAAGAAAAAGCTTTGGTTTAGTTGGTTTAAGTGGAAAAAACTTCGTGCCGACTCACCTCGCCACATGGATCAGTGGGTTAAATGGCTGATGTTTACAACCAAAATTAAACTAACAACCGAACAAAGAGTACTGATGATGAAAATCGTAGCTGTTTTTCGAAAATGCATTCTACTCGGCTAGTATCGGTAAAAATCTTGTTTTTTCAATAAAATTTCCTTTCTTAACTAACGCTAATAAAGTAGTAAAAACTAAAAATATTAATTTCTTCATTTGCAAATAAATGAGAATTTAGTATAGTATTGAACTTGAGCCTGATAAAGAAAATAAAATTGTCTTAAAACAAATAGTTCAACTAATAAATAAAAACGAAAACTCTTAAATTAAGTCCATCAAACCATAGGTGTTATTTGAAGAAAGAAATTTTTTGAGTTTAAAATGTGGAACATCCAATGTGAAGAAAAGGTACAAGAAGACGACCAATGTACTCTAGACATGCGGAAAATTGCTGAGCAAAATGTGAGGTCTTATGTCAAATCTTACGCATAAAATCTTCACTATCTTACTTTATGATATACTTGTAAGGTGTACTGAACTGGGAAACCAGATTAACCACAGTCGTCTGGAGAGTGCGCGGAAGTCTACGGATTTGTATATAACTGGCGCTAAACGTAGCAACCCTATTACATCGCTGCATGTTGTCTTCAGTTTGAGATGTACTGATCTAGTTGCAGAGGGCTTTGGGAGTCGACGTATGAAACTTAACTAGGAGAAACGGGGCAATTAACGCAGGTGCCATAAAGACATGGCAGTATTATGGGGTAAACGAAATGTAGCAGTAACCTCATAGTGCCTAAACTGAGCTTCATAGCAAAGCCGATATAGCTATGTAGGAACATGAAGGATCTTCGTCCACACCACAGAACCTGTAATTTCTTTACGGATAAGTGCGATGTGGAAAACGAAGTCAGAACTGCGGTCTTTTGTCGAGAGCTGGGCATCAGTTAGTCCTCCAGCTTCCTTATGACTACAGTGACTTTCAGGCGGGGTTTTTGGCAGTTCAGATGATCGCTGATCTTTTTCTGTTCCACCGTCTGAGAATTCTCAGATGAATATATTTTTCATGACACATCCTCCTCGATCGTCCAGATGTGCAAAGAATCTACTGCGCGCAGTGAGAGAGGTGCATATTAACAGATTTTTGTGACACAAATTGGTAAATTAAGGGCTCCATTTGCCCAAAAAAAGACAATAGACGTTTGAACTACAATTGAACTAAAATAACAGTTCAGATAATGGTAAGGGGGTTAGGTCCTTGGAGGTCTGGGTAAGTAACATTTCCTGTAGAGTCTTAATGATTTTGTGGGGATTTTGTAACCCCATGGCGACGAGGTTTTTACGGTCTTTACAGAGAGGTGATTGTAGACACCTAGTGGGGATGGTGACAGGTCATTGTTAGACAGCGTTTCAAGCCAAAATAGCAGGAAGACTGGCCAGCGATGATTGCAGGTTCTGCGATGTGCCAGGAGGTAAGGAGACCGTTGATCAAATTCTCTGTAACTGTCAAGCGCTCGTGCGCTCTAGAACAAACTGCCTTGGGTCTCATATGTTCAAAAACCTAAAGGAATTATTTGAGTTGGTAAGATGAGACTGTCGGTATTTTCAAAGATAGAGTGAGATTATAACATTAAGTTAGTTGAATTATATTTACTGGATTATTGTATCTACTTGTCTGGTAGCATTAGGGACCTAAAGGGTCTATGTGAGTTCCTTGAAACCGGCCAGTTTGCCGAACCTTATCTAAGAGCGCAATATTCGGTGTTTTATACGTTATCATCCGTTTCAGCCAAGTTGTTTTCAAAACGTCAATATTAAGGTCGCTTTAAAATAAATAGTTATTTTTCTAAATAGAAATCTTTAAAAAATAGGTCGGTTTGTATGGAGGATATCACTCATCGTGCTTCAATCCAACAAATTTTTCTTTCGAAATGTTGAAGTCATAATAAAACTACCTTTTAAAGCCAACTTTTCGTTGCCGAGCTATATCGTACCTAAACTTTCAGAACATTGGTCCATTTCTATAAGGGCTATGACTCACTTTGTTTCCGATCAACTAATTTTTTTTTAAATGTTGATATTAGAGTGCAAAAACTTTGAAGAAGCCTTGAAGCCGATAGCGGTAAGTGTTTTGGAGAAACAGTGTATTAATTCCCCCGTCCTCCTATCGAACTACTTTTTCTCTTAAAAGTCTACACATCGTACTAAAACCGTTCTGTAGCAGGGTTGAAGGGAGTTTGAAAAGGGGGGGACGATATCACTTTCCTTGTTGTTATTTAAAAAAAATGTTTTTTAAATTTGGTTTGCCGTCTTCAAAGTGCACGGAGCGTTTTCAGACTTTCACGGATTTTGCCCTAAAAAATGGGTTACCTCAGGTCTTTGTTTAGATCTGAGTTCGTAGTGAACCGATCTATCTGAATTCAAATAGAATTCTGTTTAGGGATATATATGACAGTTTAACAGTAAAACTTTGTCCGTAGGGTTTGACTTGGCTTCGAAAACTTGTTTTTAATAGACGGACATGGCTAAATCGACATCTTTATTCACAAGCCGAATGCCTTGGGAAAAATGTCAGGATAGCAAAAAAAAATATTAAATTAAATTGAGATATAAATAGGTTTTTAAATTTAATATAAAAAACATAAACACTTTAAATCCAAATTTTTTATTAAAGCTGCGTTAAAATATATTGTGAAAAACGCTTTTTTTTAAATCAACATTGCCACCCTACTGACCATTTTAAAAACATACATTTTGATTCAACATTCAACGATTAATACATTATAATTCTAAAACAAAACAACCAATCTAACCATGATGTTCCTCCTTCTGTTTTTGTTTTTTTTTTCTATTTCATATAAAAAAATTAAACCCTAAACACACCAACTGCCATTACTTCTGCCAAAGAAATATAAACATTTTAAAACAAGACATTTTGACCGAGTTTAAGCTGTTTGTAAATTGCTGTTAAAAATATTGTAAATACATATTTGTTCAGAAAATATGCAAAAGCTTTAGCACGAATACTTTTTTAATTAACTGTGTCTTTGTCCCTCGTTTTGTATGGTTTTTTATTAAAGGTATTCACGTCACTAATCTTAGTGTGTAAGTTTATTAGCCAAAAAAGGTAAACGTTTAAAACCAGGGATGTTTATACAAAATGATGACTCTTTTGGTTCAATAAACTTTTATAATGATTATTTAAATACAAGTTCTTATTTAATAATGCACTGCCCAAACTTGAAATTAATGACGTGAATACCTTAATTACTTATATGCTTTAAAATAATTTTATTAACTTTTTTTATCGACATTTACCCAATCCACCCACGTTTTACCGCATGCTTATTAGGGATTTTTTTTTAAATTTATTAAATTTTTTTCTTAGAATTAAAGTGTCTGTAAACAAATCGTGAAATAACATGCGCCCTATTTATAAACAAACTTTAATTGCAACGAAATTTTCATACAAAATTAGTTTTATAAACCAAATGAAGATACTCCTTTTTATGTTAAAACGTACGAAAACCGCTTTATGTGTACATACTTTTTAATTTAAGTTTATGTTTATAATTTATTTGTTTAGGATTTAAATGTATTTTTAGTGTAAAAGTTTTTTTAATCTTTTTAATTTTAACACCCTGCATGTTAATTGTTTTTCAGTTTTGCCTAATAAATTTTTTTTCTTAACATTAATTTTAACATTTTGATGAATCAATCAGTTTATAATTTTTCTAAAATTTTATTTTTTTTCCTTGTCTACAGAACAAAAACAAAAGAAATCTTCTACATCAACTACAGAGAAAACTGAAACGAGCGAAAAAGATGGAGCTGTAGTAACTACAACAACAAAAGGTAATTATTTTGCTTAAATAACGGTTTTCCGAAAGGAGCTTTTAACAGGGACATTCATGGTAAATGGCAAATGTGCTAAAAACAAAAATTAAAGATAAAAAAATTAAAAAAAAGATATTTTCTTTATTAACATATCGCCAACTACACGTAAAACGGCCCAAAATGGGGAAAAATCGCTTTCTTCCTAAAAAAAAAATCGCTGAATTTTCGTCTAAAAAACAAATGAAAATCGAAACATAAATAAATTGGTTCATATATAGTTTTTATTTATTAGGCAAGAGTTTGAAATGATCACATACTGAATGATCGTCTCGTCTCTTCTTCTTTAACGTTTTGACGAAAAAGTCACACCCGTCACATTTTCTTAAAGGTTTTTTCTTTAAAAATATAGTTTTTTTGTAGAAATTAAGAAGCAAATACTATAAAAAACACTTTAAACTACCGAGTAGAATAAAAAATAGACCCAATCTAAAAAACATTTTACACAATACGATCTTAAAGTCAAAATTTTCTTAAATTTTAATTAATAAGATCACACCCGTCACAGTTTTTAAATGGTCATTGTGAGAAGAAATCATGCTCTTTCAGTGTCTAAACAATTAAAAACATGTTATCCCTGGAAATCATAGCTTTTTTTTCTAACTAAAATTTTTAATTATTTGAGTTTAAGGCAAAAATGTGAGTAAATTGGTAGCCCCCGTCACAGTGTAATTGCCCATATTGAATAAGCCACATTTGATAATATTAAACAGTGGGAACTTTTGCAATTTAATTGTTAAAAAAAATCTTTAACTTTTAAACTTATAAGTTTGATATGCAGCTGCGGTTGAGAAATATCCAATCAAAGCCTTTGCTTTGGAGATATTTTAACAAACCTAAATACATATCGAGCCTTTGGTGCAATACCGTAGTAATTCAAAAAATCGTGAACTGAGAAAAATGCATTTGAAGTTTTGAGCCATCTTTTTGATAGTATTTTCGTTTACTAAAGTTCTTTTTTTACAAGTTTTTAAATAAAAAGGAATGTTTTTAAATAAAAAAAGGCCAAAAATTATTAAAAATATGAAATATTTATTTATATTTAAGTGTTTTGTATCAACCTATCAATGATGTATCGTTATTGTCACAAAACCTATGACAAACTTAAAAATTAATTCGAAATATATCGTTATAGCAATTAAACTTTTAACTATTTTTTTTTAACAAAGTTGTAATATGAAATAATACGAACAAGTAAAAAAGAAATCAAATTATGCAGTTATGTTTCTGTGCCTAAAACGTAGCAAAAAATAATATTGCTTTATACTTTTTTCGTAAATTGCTTTCTGTTAGTAAATTTCTTGTCATAAAAGGAAATATTTCATTATTGCAAATAAATATTGTTGGAAATACCTAGAGGCAATAAAGACATTTTTAGCTGTAGAATCTGAACAGTTAGAGGTGGAATCATAATCTTTTTTTCTTTAGATAGATATTTCCCCAAAGATAATTTCTGCATACCCAGCTCAAAAAATTCAAATTTTGAGTTACTACGGTATTGCACCAAAGGCTCGATATGTATAACTAAAGAAAAGTTATGAATTTCAGTTATCTTTGGATTTATTAAAAGCAATTGCACTGGCAGAATTTAGAAGAAGCAGGCGTTCAAAGCAAGAAGGCTACAACTTTTAGTACCATTACGGGTTATATCAAGGTAGAATAGAAACAATTAAAGCGCCAGCTCAATTAGCACATAAAAATAATTTCGCAACGAATTGCATTTAAAAATTAGCCATCATCCAGAAATTGGCTTTAGGGGACTAGATTATCAAAATTCTTTCCTTAATCAATTATAAACCTAATTGGAAAGTAAATTAAGGAAATAAGATTTTGATGACCTTATAACTTCTGACTTTATATTTAATCATTCAATTATAAGAGAATAAAAAGATCGGAAAAACATCGGCGTATCGTTTCTATTAACGATGTTTTTTGACATCGATACTTCTCATGGAAAACATTTTTAGAACGATGTTATATTTATAAGGCCTTTACCAATAGGCTATTTTTCTGTTGTAAAGGCCTTGATACTTTGTTACCTATAAAATAATGAGAACCTATTACCCATAATAAAAAAGATTTTGCTGGGATGTTTAGATGCGTGCAACATTCGCAAACATTAACCGATTTAAAAAGCTTACAAAATTTTTGAATTTTATTTTTAGGGCACTGCTACACGTTCAATATTTATCACGCGATCCGCGATCCGAATTTTGGATTTTATGGGCACTGCTACACGTTCAATATATATTGTGATATTTGGATCACGATCCATTTAAGTGGATTGATGGATCACGCTCGTATGCTACATGTTCAATATTTATCACGTCAGTATTTACGTTATTTTTGTGCTGTGCGGGTTAATTCCGACTCCACCGGCAGAACACACTCGCTTTCACTGTCTTCTGCCATAACCCTTTATTACAATAAACTTTACACAAATTTTGTCAATTGCTTTACTTTTCATTAGTTTAATTTTTCCACTGCGAATTTTACTTTATTTCTTTTATTTAAAACTTTTTACTGACGTATCATGATATAATATTATGAAAATGCTACACGTTCAATATTTATCACGCGATCCGTGATCCGGATTTTGGATTTCATATTTTAGGCCATTCTGCGATATGGATCGCGATCCGTCAATATTGCATGCTACACGTTCAATTAATATCGTGATACTAAAAATATCACGATATATATTGAACGTGTAGCAGTGCCCTTAAAGCTCAAAAAATATTTTTAAGTGGTTAAATGATTTTAACATTTTTTGATTTAAAAAAAATATTTTTTAGTTTTTACACTCAAATAATAACACTTTCTTCTATTTTTAAAAATTACAGTTACAACACGCACAGTCACAGGATCAGCAGCGAAGCCTGTAACACCATTTGCTAAATTTAAACAACTTGACACACAACAATCTGCAAAGTAAGAAATTAATCTAATATTTTCCCTTTTTTATAATTAAAGGAACTCACAGAACTGAAGAAAAAATTTTAAAAAATTTATTACAAATTTAAACATAATAATTTGGGTAAATGATAAATTTTCCGTTATTTCATGAAAGTGTTGGCAAAATATTAAGTATTGGGTAACGAGTGTTTGCCAATTTTTTCGGATACTCAGTGCTCGAATGAAAGTACTCGATACCTTTAAAGATGCATTGTTGAGCTTAATTGAATAAGTTAACGACTAAAATAAAACTAATGAAAAATATAAACTTATAAAATTACGTCTATATATAAATTGCGAAAAGTTAAATCATCATAAAAACTGCTGTCAAAAAATCTTGAAATTCAAAATTTAAAAAAAAATAATTTTATAGAGATATTGACTTGAAAATCAAATTGTAGCCAAAAAAAGTGACGTTTGGCTCTAATCAAAAGTAATAATTTGCATTGTTTTATAGAAAAAAAATCAAAGTATGTGTTAAGTTAAAATGAAAAGTCTTAAATTTTTTCGAGCAGTGATGAATTTTTAGTTTATTATTTTGGGCCAAATTGACTACTTAAAAGGGCCAAAATACCTTTAAAGGGCAAAAAAAAAAATGTTACCGTTACCGGTATTTGACAGCCTACTTTGTTGTCAGATTTGCAAATAAAAGTGAGAAGTTTTTTTTGATAAACAAATCAATGTTGTAAATTAAAGTGGTATTTAAAACACAAATACAAAATGTGCTACCTCTCAGTTTTGTAACTTGTGAGAAGTTTTTGTGGCGAGAAAATTTTTAAAAATATAAAACAGTTCCAATTATTAACAGCGTGATTTAGATAATACAGTCAGTTATATTTTGAGCTAAAGGAGCCGAAATAGATTGAAAATAACCACAGGGCCATTAAATATTCAAAAGTGCCACAAATGGTGCTTTTGTGCCACATATTGCATCGCTGGTATCGAGTACTAAAAAGTAGTTGAATTTGCCAGCACTATTTGAAATACAGTTTCATATGTTTAAGATCTACCTTTAAGGGTTTTGGTTATTTATGATCATTATTTATAAATTTACAATTAAGAATAAACTGGGGTTTTGGTTTTCTATTAATTTACGTTTTTTTACAGACTTTTTTTGAGTCATTATTTAATATACTTTAAAAAAAAAGGCAACCATTTTTGTAATTATTTGGTTAGTTCTGGATTTTTTTAGTATTAGAAGAAATATAAACCAACACAAAAGATACAAAAGCTGAAAAGGAACAAATCGCATATCAAAGCGTGAAATAGGGAAGGGAACAGAAAGAATCTCTGAAGGGTTTAGGCCAATAGATGATTTTCAGATGTAATTATCTGTTTCACGTTAATGTTTTTTACCCCTTGGCATTAAACCAGTGTAGAATAAAAGCATAAACTTTATAATATTCCTAAATATGGGGTCTTCCACAAAAAGATGCCCTTTAAAATCTTTTTAAGTCACTTTTACGAACAGAAAATAAATACCTTTAATCATCATTTTAAAGAAAGTGAGCGTTTGGTAAAATCAGTCCTTCTGCGTTTCAATCTAAGCTTTATGTTTTTGGTGTCAGTAAAAACTTGCCTCAGTTTATGTCAAGTTTCCCCAAAGATCGCACTATTCATGTTGTTCTAGAAGGGATCTCTTCCAATTACATTTAAATCTATTCAGGGGTTCCGCTAGGCTACGTCCTTTCTCCTACTTAATTCCTTATCTTTTTATATGACCTTCCATGTCAAACTTTGAACCCTATGTCATTTATATCCATTTAAATATTAACCTTTTTAACCGCGATATTATCTCCGATTGTGGTCGTAAAGGTAGGGTCGATTTTTATGCCCGTAGAACCCAATGTTGCCTGTAAAAATGAATGATTATGATATTGAGGAGACAGAAAATCTTGATTTTCTGGGCATACAAATCTAATGCGATGTTCGCTGGGCGGAAGGGCTTTTTTCTAGTGTCAAAAAAAGCGTTCAAGTGATTCACACCACGCATTAAAGTGAAAGTTCATTCTTTAGTCGCACAATTCGTATGAAGAAAACATTTTCTAAAGATGCCTTTCATATCACTTTTAAAATCGAAAAATTGAAACCAAAGATACACAAACCTATTTTTTCACTGTTCTTTTTTCTGCTGGCCTGACGTTATTAAAAAATATTGGAAATGTTTTGTAGAGTTGCCTATACGTTTAGTATAGTACGTCTCTGGTGTGGTAGACTGCAACAGAAAAAAATTTGTCGTCAACAAAATCCAGAGATTGGCTTGCATTGGTACTAAAGGCGCACTGAGGCGTACTAAGTCTTTCAGAGGCACTCAACACTATACTGCACCCGGTTCCTATTACTCTATAATTATGGCCATATCTGCAAATAGCGCAGTGAGGCTCAAAGCTTTGGAGTGATGGAGATCGAGGACACACATTATCCTCGACTTAGAACAAACCTTTTGACCATGTTACACCCAATACGGGCTTTAAAAAAGAGTTCAGGGTTCTAATTCTCTCCAGGCGTAAGTGGCAGTTAACCTCTTAAAATGTTATGACGCCAAGATTTATACAGATGGCTCCAAGATGGACTGTGGTAAAGAACCCAGTGTCGGCTTTGAGGATCTTTGGATAAGTTCCTTATATTGTATGCTTGATGAATGCATTGTATTTCAGTTTAAAATATTTGCTGTCTATGAGACGTTCAGGCTACTGTGTAATGTTGGAATCTTCCGACACTTTCTTAAAGTGGCTGAGAGTAGGGGACGTTATATGGGCACATGTAGGTTCTCTAAGATGACGTTGACCTCTTGCAAGTGTACGATCCGGTTGTTAAGCCATAATCGGAGGACTGTATCAAGGTTGATATCGGTTCTAAAGCGTCATTGGATGGTGGGTAAACACGCAAGTATATTTGGACTTGCTTCTTACGACAATTGTCGCAGTTGTGAAAATAAGGAACGGAACGATACGGATTTTTTTTCAGAGGAATTTCTTGCCTTAGCGGCCAAGAGGCACAGATTTTTGAGCTTATATGTACTACACCATTTTTAATTTTCTAATTTTATTTTAAAACTTTTCTATTGTATTTCTAAAACACAATTAGAAAATTAACAAACTAAACTTGAAATTTCTGAAATTGCATGAGAAAATGCTAACATTGAATAAGTTCTAATATTGAATTAAAAATTTCTTAAATACAATTAAAAATTTTTTAATTAATATTTTGATATATGATTGGAAAGTTTTTATATACAATTGGAAGTGGTGTAGATGATTTTAATGGGGTATTAAGATGCAGATTGAATGACCTATTGAGATAACTTTTGGCCAAGGGCTGGATCTAGTATTTCGGGTAAGGATTTTAGAGGACGTTACATCTAACGAGTAAAGTGGTTATATCAAAACGGGGTAATTTGGAGTTACAGTTTAGCAAATTTTACATACATTGATTATATTTCTTCTGATCACAATATTAAAAAACTTGCAGGCACAGAAAAATATTTGTTTTATTTGGTAAAAATCACTCCAATATGGAATGACATTTGTTTTAATTTTCTCATATACTTACAAATATACATATAAATATAAGTGGTCATGGGTAGAGATAATTCAGCTAAAACAAAATTAACATTTCAGCTTCTTCTAAAAAATTGTCTCAATTGTATTTTACAAACCTTAATAATTTTAAAGTTAAAAAACTTAAGCCAACGGATTAATAAAATTGGATCGAATTTTTCATAGCAATCGAACTTCAGTTGTAAAAGACATCAAACTTGACTTTTTTAATCAGCTGTTAACTAAACTAAAGTTTGTTTGCTATCAAAAATCGAGCTTTTAAGGAAATCTATTTTAATTTAAGTGATATAACTGATTTCGTTAAATCACACAATGACATACTTCCCTTTAGCAATAATTTTCCTATTGTTTAACAAATTCCTCGAGATAGTTGTTTAAAAAATCAAAAACTTATAATAAAAAAAAAAAAAATTAAATTTATATAGAGATAAAAAAAAAATAAATGTTAATCATTTGTTGTTCAGATCTCCAACAAAACCAATTTCAACTGGAGGCGGCTCAACTGCCTCACCCACGTCCGGTAATCAACCGATATTTAAATTTACCGATCCAGCCTTAAATGCTAGAGCGGCCACTGTCAAGGAACAATTGCTACAGTGGTGTCAGTCGAAAACCCAGGAATACGAGGTATACAGTTACTGCAAAAATAAACAGTTCTACTACAACAACAACAAATAAAAATTTAAAACTACAGACGTTATTTTAATGAGATATAATAATATTTACTAGATATTGTTTTTCCTGCCTTTACCGCCACAATAATAAACAAATTAATATAACGTTGATGTTGTGAAAATTATATACAAACATTCGTTAAATATTAATTTTAGTTTATTTGCTTTAACCTAAGCTTCACTCAGTTAACATATAATATTTCTGATATAAAAACACATATAATTATATAAATAATTAAGGCCTTTTTATTTAATGCTGTTAAGTTTTAAGCCAACTTTTTACCTTTTAAGAATTAAAAATATTTAAAAAAAATGGATTTAAATTCCAGCTTTTACTTTAAATATGAATGGCGCTGCAATTGTAATTTTTAATTTTCGCCTTAATCACATAACAATTTTTGCATGGCAGTTTAAGAATGTATTTTAATAATAAAATATTTTTTTTAAATTCATAATTCAATAATTAATATTATTTTTGTATTTTTATGATTTTTCTAGAATATCCAAATAACTAACTTTAGTACGAGCTGGAACAATGGTTTAGCGTTTTGTGCCCTTATACATCATTTCTTGCCAGATGCCTTCGATTATAGTCAACTAACTCCCAAAAATAGAAGAAAAAATTTCGAATTAGCTTTCACAGTGGCTGAGTAAGTAATAAAAATAACTTTTCAATCATTTTAACAACATTTTTTGGCAGCGACATAAAGTTGGGTTATTACTGGTCTACCGCATGGAACAAGAATGTGTTTTCGAAAAAAACGATAAAGGATGTAGATTTTTTTAAATAAAACATTGATACATAAATTTATAAAAACTTTAAAGTTTTTTAAAGATTTGAACAAAATGATATAAGAAATTTTATATGATTAATTTAAAGAAAAATTAAGAGCAGGGACTTTATATAATAATTATTTTCGAATTTGAAAAAAATCATGTACAAGAAAACATCCGAAAGTCAAGTGAAGTGTACCATCTTGATGGTATTAAATTAGATTTTTTTAAAAATCAAGTGCTTTTTAAATTTTTGATTTTTTTCTCAAAAATAATAATTATTTTTTAATTTTAATTATTTTTTTGTGTGAAGAAATAATAATTATTTTTTGATTTTAATATTTTAGTAATTGTTATGTTTTAAATTTTAAAATATAAAAATCAAAAAAATATCGATAATTAAAAATAATAAATATTTATGCCAAAAATATCAAAAAATAATATTTAAAAAAAAAATTATTTTTTGAGATTTATAATTTTTTTTTTTTTTGTATAATTGTAACGGTCTCTGGTCAATTGATGCTTAACTTCTACGGGTTAATAGTTCTTTCTTATTTCGTATTTTTACACATAATTTAAAAAGTACCAAAAATGTGAAAAAAGTACTCTTTGTCCACTTAGTTGACCTTTGACCTCTATATGGGTCAATAATTCTTTATTTAATAAATATTTCAGGACCCATAATCTTTAAAAAAAACAAAATTTTAAAATATTACTTTTTGTTTACTTATTTGCAAAACAGGGCCAAGTATGCAAATATGTAAGAAAGTACTTTATTCAAAATGTTGCCAAAAACGTTAAAAATGTACGTTTTACCTGCATAAATCTTTCCTTATTTTCATGTTTATAGACTGAAAATAAAAAAATTCAATAAAGTACCAAAAATGTAAAACAAAATACTTTTTTTTAAAAAGTGATCAAAAACTTAAAACAAAAATTATGTATCAAATGAACTAATTATGCAATAAAAAGAACCTAAAAAGTACAAAATTTGGAAAAAAAAGTACCGGGAACCGTTTATTTTTCTTTTAAAATTTTGTTTTTTTTACGTATTATTTAGGAGATAACAAGTTACAAATTTTTACTTTTTAACCACCTAAGGGTCAAAAGTCGGAAATCTTATCTTAGTGTCCAAATTTTAAGTCGCTAGCCTTAGGCTTTTGGGATGTGCAATGATGAATTAGTCAGTCTGCCAACAATGTTATTCCCTAACAGATAACAATATGGAAGCCAAATTTAAATGTTGTTAATTTTACTCTACTGTTTTATTTCTTTGTTTAATTTCTATATATTTGTTTCTTTTATACAGTGAGAAAGCCGGTATAGCTCCTTTATTAGATGTTGAAGATATGGTTGTAATGCAACGGCCCGATTGGAAATGTGTTTTTGTCTATGTACAAAGCATATATCGTCGTTTCCGTAACTGTCAATAAACACAAGTTCCGCGTTTACTAATCAAGCTGAAAATATCAAACAAACGAGCTACCAAAATCACAATCCAATCAACGAAATCTTGTACTTTTAATACTAATCGCTAAAACAAAGTAAAATTATTTATATTTATATCTAAATCCTATAATCATTACAAAAAAATATTTACTTGTTAATCATACAATTATTGAGTTTTATTTTAATAAGTTTTAAAGAAAAACTCTTTGTTAATGGTTTTTGAAAAATTTTGTCAATCTCATGATTTTAAACAAACAAACCAACCTTTATTATATAAAACTATGATTTTAATATCATAATTTAACTATTTTATTAGATACTCATATTAACATTACACAAGAAATAAATACATAAATTTGTATTTTTTTAATTTGTTTTGTAATTCTTGTTTTGATTTTATTTGTACTTCTTTGAAATTCAATTATTATTTCTTTAGTGCCGACTAACAAATTAAAAAAAAAATTTCTTTAACATTATTAAACATATCGTTTTATTGTATTTTGTCGAATTTTTATTTTTGTTATGTTTTTGTTAAAAGAAAAATGTATATGAAAGAAATGTATATTTTTTTTTTTTTGCAAAATGTTTGATTGAATCAAACCATAGATTGCAGCTCAATTTTTTTTATTATTAATTACATAATTAACTAACTTTTGCGATAAGAATGAAAAATAAATAAAAAAAATATTAACATTCAAAGAGAAAATTAAAAACAAACGTTTTATTCGAAGAGAAAAAGGCATAAATAGCAGTTGCGGAGGGTAAACAATTCTGTATAATTAAAAGCAAAGTTAAAAAGGCACACCAAGGCGCGCCTTGATGATATACTGAAGTGGTCAGCGGGAATGCGTACAAATATTTACTACAAACAAAAACATTTACACTGAAATAAAAGTTTGTTAAAAAAAAAATTAATAATCTGCTCAACGAATTCCATTGAATAATACTTTTGTAAATTAAATACTTTTTCAAAAGCGCCAGAGCAGATAAATAAAAAAAAATAAGTTATTTGGCTGCATACATGTTTTATAGCCCTTTCATATTTTTTGTCCAATTGTGCTTACTTTTCAAAATGTTAAAATTCGCTTTTTCTCATTCTGAGTGACGATATGTATGTTAATACATACATATCTATGTCATATACATATGTACGTATTAAATATTTTAAAAATATCATTCGAAGACTAAGCATGCAATAAAATTTTTTATAAAAATTTTAAGTTTATATAAAAAAAATTGGCACAAAAACACGTCTGCCTTCCAAGAAATGTCAACATCACATGGAATAATCTATGTACTTTCGGAAGCAACAGCTATACGTTTGTATAATAGTATCATTGCCACGCATGAGCCAAATCACATACAAATATTTAACAGGCAACAACAGTCACAAAGAAACATGCTTCAAAGTTCAATAGAATCGATGAGATCTTTAAATGATTCGAACTTTTCGTGTCGCATTTGTCGTTGGAACCGTAGCGATATGGAAATAACTAAATGTCCCTGTCTGTGCAAACGAAGTGTAGTAAGTTAAAAATACACCCATTCCATTTGGCATTAAAGGATTAATTAATATACAAAAAATATTCAGGGCTTTATACACTTGCAGTGCTTAAAGAGATGGATTATGCATAGGCAGGATAATCATTGTGAGATTTGTAATGCTTCATTTGAAATGCCAGAGGAAAAACTCAACATACGTCGTAGGATTAAAACTTTTTTTAGACATTGTGCCGGACCCATATTAAAACACCTGCTTTTCAGTATGTCGCTGGTGCCTTTGTCACATATTATACTTCAGCAGGTGGTGCTATGCATGGAAAATATTAGGTTAAGCCCTAACGAACAATTGACTGTGAAAGAAGTATTTTTGACATCCAGCGCCTTGATGACTTCCAGTACATACATTTATATAAAAAGCAGGTTTTTGAAGGGAATGATTTATATTATTTTACTTTCAATTGCAGGTGCTATGTTTTTCCATTTTTTTGAATTTATTACTACCCGGGTATTATTGGTGCGCAACATACTCAGGCACTGGTGGATGTTTGGTAATGCCTCAGATTTTGCGCTTATACCAATGGAAAGTGAAATTTTGGACTTATTTTTTTGAAATACAACAGCACTTACCATTTGCTTAACATTATTAAATTTATGACATTATAAACGCTAAACACTATTAATAAATAAATAATATGTAAATTCACAATTGCTTTATTATTTTTTAAGGAAAATCCACCACTTATTCACTTGACAAAAAATAACTGTAGTTTTAGGGTACTGCCAGATGAGGCTATGATAGCTAAGCTGCCACACCAATATTTTTACACAAATCCGGTGTTTTTTTAGGGCGAAGATTTTATATATGTATTGCCACCTGAAATGCAAAATTGCCAAACAATCAGGAATGCAAATTTGATCGGTATAAAAAGTCACATCAAAGTCTATTTATATTAAGTCCGCTTTCGCACTATGCATGAAAATAAGCCTGCTTATTTTCTTTTTCTTCTTTGAACTTTCATTGGCGTTCGCACGGTTCAAGACTTATTGCTTAATTTGTTTTGATTTTTTTATGAATATACACACAAACTACTGTGTTTTTTTACATTTTCTTTTGTCCATCAATTTTAAGCAGCTGAATTGCAAGTACACGCAAGCCTGTACCCATTTTATTTCTCCTCACCCCGTTGTCTTCAACCTAATCAGTTCAGCTTAAATACTTGCATCGTGCGAATTGGGACTTATGAATTTGTCTAGAAAATGTAAATTTTTTGATTGGTATGTTAATAATATACATATAGCAAATATCTATCATATAACGCTCAAATTTTTAAAAGAAGAATGGATATTACCTATAGAACTTTTTATGTGAAGGGAAAAAATTTTAAACATTTACGCTTATATTTTTAAATAAGCCTCCAATAAACCTACTGTATAAATATGGGCAGATAACCGGCTAACAGCTGCGGCTACGCCGCCGCCGGCCTTAGTTTTTGTAATACAGCCGCCGCCGAGTTAAGCGGCTAGATTCGGCTAAAAGCTAAGCCGATTTAATTTTTTTCTGGCGACTAATCACAGTTTACACTTTCAAATTATTTGGCAGCATTTAGGAAATATAGCATTGCAACTACGCTTAATTAAAGACTTAAAGGGAAAAGGTAACTCTAAACTTAGTTAGAACAATGTACACATTTAGCAGTAAAAAATACTTGAAAAGTGAAAAAGAGAGTTATGTCTCAAAAATATTTTAAAAGTTATTTTATTGGTGGCACAAATCAAAAGTTGTTGTCAAATTCGTCAGACTTATTTGAAGATGATGGCCTAAATACTCAAGTTCCTTCAATTAAAGATATTAAATACATGAATCATATATGGCCCAATGAAATAAAATAAAATGAAATGAAATATTTTGAAGTTTTACTTAATAGAAATGTTGACTTAAAACAATATAATGGGCCTAGCTCTTTAGGCGTCGGCGCTTTAAAAAACAGTTTCAGCAAAATGAGACAAACGAAAAGCTAGACGCGAAAAGCGTGAAGCAAAAAGCGAGAAGCGAAAAAGCGAGAGGCGAAAAGCGAGAAGCGAAAAAACGAGAAGCGAGAGGTGAAAAGCCAAAAGCGGGAACCGATAAAGCGAGAAGCGAAAAAACGAGAAAAATAAAAGCGGGAAGCGAAAAGCGAGAAGCGAGAAGCGAAAAAAAAAGAGAAGCGAAAAAGCGAGAAGCGAAAAAGCGAGAAGCGAAAAACCGAGAAGCGAAAAAGCGATGAGCGAAAAAGCGATAAGCGAAAAAGCGAGAAGCGAAAAAGCGAGAAGCGAAAAAGCGAGAAGCGAAAAGGCGAGAAGCGAAAAAGCGAGAAGCGAAAAAGCGAGAAGCGAAAAAGCGAAAAAGCGAGAAGCGAAAAAGCGCGAAGCGAAAAAGCGAGAAGCGAAAAAGCGAAAAGCGAGAAGCGAAAGAGCGAGAAGCGAGAAGCGAAAAAGCGAGAAGCGAAAAAGCGATAAGCGAGAAGCAAAAAAGCGAAAAGCGAGAAGCAAGAAGCGAAAAAGCGAGAAGCGAAAAAGCGATAAGCAAAAAAGCGATAAGCGAAAAAGCGAGAAGCAAAAAAGCGATAAGCGAGAAAGCGATAAGCGAAAAAGCGAAGAGCGAAACAGCGATAAGCGAAAAAGCGAGAAGCGAAAAAGCGATAAGCGAAAAAGCGAGAAGCGAAAAAGCGATAAGCGAAAAAGCGAGAAGCGAAAAAGCGAGAAGCGTAAAAGCGAAAAGCAAAAAAGCGAGAAGCGAAAAAGCGAGAAGCGAATAATCGATAAGCGAAAAAGCGAGAAGCGAAAAAGTGAGAAGCAAAAAAGCGGGAAGCGAAGAAGCGAGAAGCGAAACAGCGATGAGCGAAAAAGCGATAAGCGAAA
Source organism: Melanophora roralis (assembly GCA_963583895.1). NCBI lineage: Eukaryota > Metazoa > Arthropoda > Insecta > Diptera > Rhinophoridae > Melanophora > Melanophora roralis. The sequence continues at coordinate 9,009,380 of OY757190.1, read as the reverse complement.
AAGCGATAAGCGAAAAAGCGAGAAGCGAAAAAGCGAGAAGCGAAAAAGCGATAAGCGAAAAAGCGAGAAGCGAAAAAGCGAGAAGCGAAAAAGCGATAAGCGAAAAAGCAAGAAGCGAAAAAGCGAGAAGCGAAAAAGCGAGAAGCGAAAAAGCGAGAAGCGAAAAAGCGAGAAGCGAAAAAGCGAGAAGCGAAAAAGCGAGAAGCGAAAAATCGAGAAGCTAAAAAGCGAGAAGCAAAAAAGCGAGAAGCAAAAAAGCGAGAAGCGAAAAAGCGATAAGCGAAAAAGCGAGCAGCAAAAAAGCGATAAGCGAAAAAGCGAGAAGCGAAAAAGCGAGAAGCGAAAAAGCGAGAAGCAAAAAAGCGAGAAGCGAAAAAGCGAGAAGCGATAAGCGAAAAAGCGAAAAGCGAGAAGCGAAAAAGCTAGAAGCGAAAAAGTGAGAAGCAAAAAAGCGAGAAGCGAAAAAGCGAGAAGCGAAAAAGCGAGAAGCGAAAAAGCGAGAAGCGAAAAAGCGAGAAGCGAAAAAGCGAGAAGCGCAAAAGCGAGAAGCCAAAAACCGATAAGCGAAAAAGCGAGAAGTGAAAAAGCGATAAGCGAAAAAGCGAGAAGCGAAAAAGCAAAAAGCGAAAAGGCGAGAAGCGAAAAAGCGAGAAGCGAAAAAGCGATAAGCGATAAGCGAAAAAGCGATAAGCGAAAAAGCGAAAAGCGAGAAGCGAAAAAGCGAGATGCAAAGCGAGAAGCGAAAAAGCGATAAGCGAAAAAGCGAGAAGCGAAAAAGCGAGAAGCGAAAAAGCGAGAAGCGAAAAAGCGAAAAGCGAGAAGCGAAAAGCGAGAAGCGAAAAAGCGAAAAAGCGAGAAGCGAAAAAGCGAGAAGCGAAAAAGCGAAAAGCTAAAAGGCGAAAAGCGAAAAAGCGAGAAGCGAAAAAGCGATAAGCGAAAAAGCGAGAAGCGAAAAAGTGAGAAACGAAAAAGCGAGAAGCGAAAAAGCGAAAAAGCGAGAAGCGAAAAAGCGAGAAGCGAAAAGGCGAAAAGCGAGAAGCAAAAAGGCGAGAAGCAAAAAAGCGAGAAGCGAAAAAGCGAGAAGCGAAAAAGCCAGAAGCGAAAAAGCGAGAAGCGAAAAAGCGAGAAGCGAAAAAGCGAGAAGCGAAAAAGCGAGAAGCGAAAAAGCGAGAAGCGAAAAAGCGACAAGCGAAAAAGCGATAAGCGAAAAGCGAGAAGCGAAAAGCGAGAAGCGAGAAGCGACAAAGCGAGAAGAGAAAAAGCGAGAAACGAAAAAGCGAGGAGCGAAAAAGGGAGAAGCGAAAAAGCAAGAAGCGAAAAAGCGAAAAGGCGAGAGGCGAGAAGCGAAAAAGCGATAAGCGAAAAAGCGATAAGCGAAAAAGCGAAAAGCGAAAAAGCGATAAGCGAAAAGGCGCAAAGCGAAAAAGCGAAAAAGCGATAAGCGAAAAAGCGAGAAGCGAAAAAGTGAGAAGCGAAAAAGCGAGAAGCGAAAAAGCGAGAAGCGAAAAAGCGAGAAGCGAAAAAGCGAGAAGCGAAAAGGCGAAAAGCGAGAAGCAAAAAGGCGAGAAGCAAAAAAGCGAGAAGCGAAAAAGCGAGAAGCGAAAAAGCGATAAGCGAAAAAGCGAGAAGCGAAAAAGCGAGAAGCGAAAAAGCGAGAAGCGAAAAAGCGAGAAGCGAAAAAGCGAGAAGCGAAAAAGCGAGAAGCGAAAAAGCGATAAGCGAAAAAGCGAAAAGCGAGAAGCGAAAAAGCGAGAAGCGAAAAAGCGAGAAGCGAAAAAGCGAAAAGCGAGAAGCGAAAAAGCGATAAGCGAAAAAGCGATAAGCGAAAAAGCGAGAAGCGAAAAAGCGATAAGCGAAAAAGCGAGAAGCGAAAAAGCGAGAAGCGAAAAAGCGAGAAGCGATAAGCGAAAAAGCGATAAGCGAAAAAGCGATAAGCGAAAAAGCGATAAGCGAAAAAGCGATAAGCGAAAAAGCGATAAGCGATAAGCGAAAAAGCGAGAAGCGAAAAAGCGAGAAGCGAAAAAGCGATAAGCGATAAGCGAAAAAGCGAGAAGCGAAAAAGCGAGAAGCAATAAGCGAAAAAGCGATAAGCGAAAAAGCGATAAGCGAAAAAGCGATAAGCGAAAAAGCGAGAAGCGAAAAAGCGATAAGCGAAAAAGCGATAAGCGAAAAAGCGATAAGCGAAAAAGCGATAAGCAAAAAAGCGATAAGCGAAAAAGCGAGAAGCGAAAAAGCGAGAAGCGAAAAAGCGAGAAGCGAAAAAGCGAGAAGCGAAAAAGCGAGAAGCGATAAGCGAAAAAGCGATAAGCGAAAAAGCGAGAAGCGAAAAAGCGAGAAGCGAAAAAGCGAGAAGCGAAAAAGCGATAAGCGAAAAAGCGATAAGCGAAAAAGCGATAACCGAAAAAGCGATAAGCGAAAAAGCGATAAGCGAAAAAGCGAGAAGCGAAAAAGCCAGAAGCAAAAAAGCGAGAAGCGAAAAAGCGAGAAGCGAAAAAGCGAAAAAGCGAAAAGCGAAAAAGCGAGAAGCGAAAAAGCGAGAAGCGAAAAAGCGAAAAGCGAGAAGCGAAAAAGCGATAAGCGAAAAAGCGATAAGCGAAAAAGCGAGAAGCGAAAAAGCGAAAAGCGAAAAGCGAAAAGCGAAAAGCGAAAAAGCGAGAAGCGAAAAAGCGGGAAGCGAAAAAGCGAAAAGCGATAAGCGAAAAAGCGAGAAGCGAAAAAGCGAGAAGCGAAAAAGCGAGAAGCGAAAAAGCGATAAGCGAAAAAGCGAGAAGCGAAAAAGCGAGAAGCGAAAAAGCGATAAGCGAAAAAGCGATAAGCGAAAAGCGAGAAGCGAAAAAGCGAAAAAGCGTGAAGCGATAAGCGAAAAAGCGAGAAGCGAAAAAGCGAAAAGCGAAAAAGCGAGAAGCGAAAAATCGAGAAGCGAAAAAGCGAAAAGCGAGAAGCGAAAAAGCGATAAGCGAAAATCGAGAAGCGAAAAAGCGAGAAGCGAAAAAGCGATAAGCGAAAAAGCGAGAAGCGAAAAAGCGAGAAGCGAAAAAGCGAGAAGCGAAAAAATGAGAAGCGAAAAAGCGAGAAGCGAAAAAGCGAGAAGCGAAAAAGCGATAAGCGAAAAAGCGAAAAGCGAATAAGCGAGAAGCGAAAAATCGAGAAGCGAAAAAGCGAAAAGCGAGAAGCGAAAAAGCGATAAGCGAAAAAGCGAGAAGCGAAAAAGCGAAAAGCGAAAAAGCGAGAAGCGAAAAAGCGAGAAGCGAAAAAACGAGAAGCGAAAAAGCGAGAAGCGAAAAAGCGAGAAGCGAAAAAGCGAGAAGCGAAAAAGCGAAAAAGCGATAAGCGAAAAAGCGATAAGCGAAAAAGCGAGCAGCGAAAAAGCGAGAAGCGAAAAAGCGAAAAGCGAAAAAGCGAGAAGCGAAAAAGCGGGAAGCGAAAAAGCGAAAAGCGATAAGCGAAAAAGCGAGAAGCGAAAAAGCGAGAAGCGAAAAAGCGAGAAGCGAAAAAGCGATAAGCGAAAAAGCGAGAAGCGAAAAAGCGAGAAGCGAAAAAGCGATAAGCGAAAAGCGAGAAGCGAAAAAGCGAAAAGCGAAAAAGCGTTAAGCGAAAAAGCGAGAAGCGAAAAAGTGATAAGCGAAAAAGCGAGAAGAGAAAAAGCGAAAAGCGAAAAAGCGAGAAGCGAAAAAGCGAGAAGCAAAAAAGCGAGAAGCGCAAAAGCGATAAGCGAAAAAGCGAAAAGCGAAAAAGCGAGAAGCGAAAAATCGAGAAGCGAAAAAGCGAAAAGCGAGAAGCGAAAAAGCGATAAGCGAAAAAGCGAGAAGCGAAAAAGCGAGAAGCGAAAAAGCGAGAAGCGAAAAAGCGAGAAGCGAAAAAGCGAGAAGCGAAAAAGCGATAAGCGAAAAAGCGAAAAGCGAAAAAGCGAGAAGCGAAAAAGCGAGAAGCGAAAAAGCGAAAAGCGAGAAGCGATAAGCGAAAAAGCGATAAGCGAAAAAGCGAGAAGCGAAAAAGCGAGAAGCGAAAAAGCGAGAAGCGAAAAAGCGAAAAAGCGAGAAGCGAAAAAGCGAGAAGCGAAAAAGCTAAAAAGCGAGAAGTGAAAAAGCGAGAAGCGAAAAAGCTAAAAGGCGAGAAGCGAAAAGGCGAAAAGCGAAAAAGCGAGAAGCGAAAAAGCGATAAGCGAAAAAGCGAGAAGCGAAAAAGTGAGAAGTGAAAAAGCGAGAAGCGAAAAAGCGATAAGCGAAAAAGCGAAAAGGCGAGAAGCGAAAAAGCGAAAAGCGAGAAGCGAAAAGCGAAAAAGCGAAAAAGCGAGAAGCGAAAAAGCGAGAAGCGAAAAAGCTAAAAAGCGCGAAGCGAAAAAGTGAGAAGCGAAAAAGCTATAAGCGAAAAAGCGAGAAGCGAAAAAGCGAGAAGCGAAAAAGCGAAAAGGCGAGAAGCGAAAAGGCGAGAAGCGAGAAGCGAAAAAGCGAGAAGCAAAAAAGCGAGAAGAGAAAAAGTGAGAAGCGAAAAAGCGAGAAGCGAAAAAGCGAGAAGCGAAAAAGCGAGAAGCGAAAAAGCGAAAAGCGATAAGCGAAAAAGCGAGAAGCGAAAAAGCGAAAAAGCGATAAGCGAAAAAGCGATAAGCGAAAAAGCGAGAGCGAAAAAGCGATAAGCGAAAAGCGAAAAAGCGAAAAAGCGAGAAGCGAAAAAGCGAGAAGCGAAAAAGCTAAAAGGCGAGAAGCGAAAAGGCGAAAAGCGAAAAAGCGAGAAGCGAAAAAGCGATAAGCGAAAAAGCGAGAAGCGAAAAAGTGAGAAGTGAAAAAGCGAGAAGCGAAAAAGCGATAAGCGAAAAAGCGAAAAGGCGAGAAGCGAAAAGGCGAGAAGCGAAAGAGCGAAAAGCGAGAAGCGAAAAACGAGAAGCGAAAAAGCGAGAAGCGAAAAAGCGAGAAGCGAAAAAGCTAAAAAGCGCGAAGCGAAAAAGCGAGAAGCGAAAAAGCGAGAAGCGAAAAAGCGATAAGCGAAAAAGCGAGAAGCGAAAAAGCGAGAAGCGAAAAAGCGAAAAGGCGAGAAGCGAAAAGGCGAGAAGCGAGAAGCGAAAAAGCGAAAAGCGAGAAGCGAAAAGCGAGAAGCGAAAAAGCGAGAAGCGAAAAAGCGAGAAGCGAAAAAGCTAAAAAGCGCGAAGCGAAAAAGCGAGAAGCGAAAAAGCGAGAAGCGAAAAAGCGATAAGCGAAAAAGCGAGAAGCGAAAAAGCGATAAGCGAAAAAGCGATAAGCGAAAAAGCGAGAAGCGAAAAAGCGATAAGCGATAAGCGAAAAAGCGAGAAGCGAAAAAGCGAGAAGCGAAAAAGCGAGAAGCGAAAAAGCGAGAAGCGATAAGCGAAAAAGCGATAAGCGAAAAAGCGATAAGCGAAAAAGCGATAAGCGAAAAAGCGATAAGCGAAAAAGCGAGAAGCGAAAAAGCGAGAAGCGAAAAAGCGATAAGCGATAAGCGAAAAAGCGAGAAGCGAAAAAGCGAGAAGCGAAAAAGCGAAAAGCGAGAAGCGAAAAAGCGAGAAGCGAAAAAGCGAAAAGTGAGAAGCGAAAAAGCGATAAGCGAAAAAGCGAGAAGCGAAAAAGCGAAAAGCGAAAAGCGAAAAAGCGAGAAGCGAAAAAGCGGGAAGCGAAAAAGCGAAAAGCGATAAGCGAAAAAGCGAAAAAGCGAGAAGCGAAAAAGCGAGAAGCGAAAAATCGATAAGCGAAAAAGCGAGAAGCGAAAAAGCGAGAAGCGAAAAAGCGATAAGCGAAAAAGCGATAAGCGAAAAGCGAGAAGCGAAAAAGCGAAAAGCGAAAAAGCGTGAAGCGATAAGCGAAAAAGCGAGAAGCGAAAAAGCGATAAGCGAAAAAGCGAGAAGCGAAAAAGCGAGAAGCGAAAAAGCGATAAGCGAAAAAGCGATAAGCGAAAAAGCGATAAGCGAAAAAGCGATAAGCGAAAAAGCGATAAGCGAAAAAGCGAGAAGCGAAAAAGCGAAAAGCGAGAAGCGAAAAAGCGATAAGCGAAAAAGCAAGAAGCGAAAAAGCGAGAAGCGAAAAAGCGATAAGCGAAAAAGCGAGAAGCGAAAAAGCGGGAAGCGAAAAAGCGAGCAGCGAAAAAGCGAGAAGCGAAAAAGCGATAAGCGATAAGCGAAAAAGCGAGAAGCGAAAAAGCGAGAAGCGAGAAGCGAAAAAGCGAGAAGCGAAAAAGCGAGAAGCGAAAAAGCGAGAAGCGAAAAAGCGAAAAGCGAGAAGCGAAAAAGCGATAAGCAAAAAAGCGAGAAGCGAAAAAGCGAGAAGCGAGAAAGCGAGAAGCGAAAAAGCGATAAGCAAAAAAGCGAGAAGCGAAAAAGCGGGAAGCGAAAAAGCGAGCAGCGAAAAAGCGAGAAGCGAAAAAGCGATAAGCGAAAAAGCGAAAAAGCGAAAAGCGATAAGCGAAAAAGCGGGAAGCGAAAAAGCGAAAAAGCGAAAAGCGATAAGCGAAAAAGCGAGAAGCGAAAAAGCGAGAAGCGAAAAAGCGAGAAGCGAAAAAGCGAGAAGCGAAAAAGCGATAAGCGAGAAGCGAAAAAGCGAGAAGCGATAGGCGAAAAAGCGATAAGCGAGAAGCGAAAAAGCGAAAAAGCGATAAGCGAAAAAGCGAGAAGCGAAAAAGCGATAAGCGAAAAAGCGAGAAGCGAAAAAGCGAGAAGCGATAAGCGAAAAAGCGAGAAGCGAAAAAGCGAGAAGCGAAAAAGCGAAAAGCGAAAAAGCGAGAAGCGAAAAAGCGTAAGCGAAAAAGCGAAAAAGCGAAAAAGCGAAAAGCGAAAAGCGAAAAAGCGAGAAGCGAAAAAGCGAGAAGCGAAAAAGCGATAAGCGAAAAAGCGAGAAGCGAAAAAGCGGGAAGCGAAAAAGCGAGCAGCGAAAAAGCGAGAAGCGAAAAAGCGAGAAGCGAAAAAGCGAAAAGCGAAAAGCGAAAAAGCGAGAAGCGAAAAAGCGGGAAGCGAAAAAGCGAAAAGCGATAAGCGAGAAGCGAAAAAGCGAGAAACGAAAAAGCGAGAAGCGAAAAAGCAATAAGCGAAAAAGCGATAAGCGAAAAAGCGATAAGCGAAAAAGCGAGAAGCGAAAAAGCGATAAGCGAAAAAGCGATAAGCGAAAAAGCGAGAAGCGAAAAAGCGATAAGCGAAAAAGCGAAAAGCGAAAAGCGAAAAAGCGAGAAGCGAAAAAGCGGGAAGCGAAAAAGCGAAAAGCGATAAGCGAAAAAGTGAGAAGCGAAAAAGCGAGAAGCGAAAAAGCGAGAAGCGAAAAAGCGATAAGCGAAAAAGCGATAAGCGAAAAAGCGATAAGCGAAAAAGCGATAAGCGAAAAAGCGTGAAGCGAAAAAGCGAGAAGCGAAAAAGCGAGAAGCGAAAAAGCGATAAGCGAAAAAGCGAGAAGCGAAAAAGCGAGAAGCGAAAAAGCGAGAAGCGATAAGCGAAAAAGCGAGAAGCGAAAAAGCGGGAAGCGAAAAAGCGAGCAGCGAAAAAGCGAGAAGCGAAAAAGCGACAAGCGAAAAAGCGAAAAGCGAAAAGCGAGAAGCGAAAAAGCGAAAAAGCAAGAAGCAAAAAAGCGAGAAGCGAAAAAGCGAGAAGCGAAAAAGCGAAAAGCGAGAAGCGAAAAAGCGATAAGCGAAAAAGCGTGAAGCGATAAGCGAAAAAGCGAGAAGCAAAAAAGCGAGAAGCGAAAAAGCGAGAAGCGAAAATGCAAGAAGCGAAAAAGCGAGAAGCGAAAAAGCGAGAAGCGAAAAAGCGAGAAGCGAAAAAGCGAGAAGCGAAAAAGCGAGAAGCGAAAAAGCGAAAAGCGATAAGCGAAAAAGCGATAAGCGAAAAAGCGAGAAGCGAAAAAGCGAAAAGCGAAAAGCGAAAAAGCGAGAAGCGAAAAAGCGGGAAGCGAAAAAGCGATAAGCGAAAAAGCGAGAAGCGAAAAAGCGATAAGCGAAAAAGCGATAAGCGAAAAGCGAAAAGCGATAAGCGAAAAAGCGAAAAGCGAAAAAGCGTGAAGCGATAAGCGAAAAAGCGAGAAGCGAAAAAGCGATAAGCGAAAAAGCGAGAAGCGAGAAGCGAAAAAGCGAGAAGCGAAAAAGCGAGAAGCGAAAAAGCGATAAGCGAAAAAGCGAAAAGCGAAAAAGCGAGAAGCGAAAAATCGAGAAGCGAAAAAGCGAAAAGCGAGAAGCGAAAAAGCGATAAGCGAAAAAGCGAGAAGCGAAAAAGCGAGAAGCGATAAGCGAAAAAGCGAGAAGCGAAAAAGCGAGAAGCGATAAGCGAAAAAGCGAGAAGCGAAAAAGCGAGAAGCGAGAAGCGAAAAAGTGAGAAGCGAAAAAGCGAGAAGCGAAAAAGCGATAAGCGAAAAAGCGAAAAGCGAAAAAGCGAGAAGCGAAAAATCGAGAAGCGAAAAAGCGAAAAGCGAGAAGCGAAAAAGCGATAAGCGAAAAAGCGAGAAGCGAAAAAGCGAGAAGCGAAAAAGCGAGAAGCGAAAAAGCGAGAAGCGAAAAAACGAGAAGCGAAAAAGCGAGAAGCGAAAAAGCGAGAAGCGAAAAAGCGAGCAGCGAAAAAGCGAGAAGCGAAAAAGCGAAAAGCGAAAAGCGAAAAAGCGAGAAGCGAAAAAGCGGGAAGCGAAAAAGCGGGAAGCGAAAAAGCGAAAAAGCGAGAAGCGAAAACACGATAAGCGAAAAAGCGAGAAGCGAAAAAGCGATAAGCGAAAAAGCGATAAGCGAAAAGCGAGAAGCGAAAAAGCGAAAAGCGAAAAAGCGTTAAGCGATAAGCGAAAAAGCGAGAAGCGAAAAAGCGATAAGCGAAAAAGCGAGAAGCGAAAAAGCGAGAAGCGAAAAAGCGAGAAGCGATAAGCGAAAAAGCGAGAAGCGAAAAAGCGATAAGCGAAAAAGCGAAAAATCGAGAAGCGAAAAAGCGAGAAGCGAAAAAGCGAAAAGCGAGAAGCGAAAAAGCGATAAGCGAAAAAGCGAGAAGCGAAAAAGCGAGAAGCGAAAAAGCGATGTGCGATAAGCGAAAAAGCGAGAAGCGAAAAAGCGAGAAGCGAAAAAGCGAGAAGCAAAAAAGCGATAAGCGAAAAAGCGAGAAGCGAAAAAGCGAGAAGCGAAAAAGCGATAAGCGAAAAAGCGAGAAGCGAAAAAGCGATAAGCGATAAGCGAAAAAGCGATAAGCGATAAGCGAAAAAGCGAGAAGCGAAAAAGCGAGAAGCGAAAAAGCGATAAGCGAAAAAGCGATAAGCGAAAAAGCGATAAGCGAAAAGCGAGAAGCGAAAAAGCGAAAAGCGAAAAAGCGTGAAGCGATAAGCAAAAAAGCGAGAAGCGAAAAAGCGATAAGCGAAAAAGCGAGAAGCGAAAAAGCGAGAAGCGAAAAAGCGAGAAGCGAAAAAGCGAGAAGCGAAAAAGCAATAAGCGATAAGCGAAAAAGCGAGAAGCGAAAAAGCGAGAAGCGAAAAAGCGAGAACCGAAAAAGCGAGAAGCGAAAAAGCGAAAAGCGAGAAGCGAAAAAGCGAGAAGCGAAAAAGCGATAAGCGAAAAAGCGATAAGCGAAAAAGCGATAAGCGAAAAAGCGATAAGCAAAAAAGCGAGAAGCGAAAAAGCGAGAAGCGAAAAAGCGAAAAAGCGAAAAGCGAAAAAGCGAGAAGCGAAAAAGCGATAAAAGAAAAAGCGAGAAGCGAAAAAGCGAGAAGCGAAAAAGCGATAAGCGAAAAAGCGAGAAGCGAAAAAGCGAAAAGCGAGAAGCGAAAAAGTGATAAGCGAAAAAGCGATAAGCGAAAAAGCGAGAAGCGAAAAAGCGAGAAGCGAAAAAGCGATAAGCGAAAAAGCGAGAAGCGAAAAAGCGATAAGCGATAAGCGAAAAAGCGATAAGCGATAAGCGAAAAAGCGAGAAGCGAAAAAGCGATAAGCGAAAAAGCGATAAGCGAAAAAGCGATAAGCGAAAAAGCGATAAGCGAAAAAGCGATAAGCGAAAAAGCGATAAGCGAAAAAGCGATAAGCGAAAAAGCGATAAGCGAAAAAGCGATAAGCGAAAAAGCGATAAGCGAAAAAGCGAGAAGCGAAAAAGCGAGAAGCGAAAAAGCGATAAGCGAAAAAGCGAGAAGCGAAAAAGCGAGAAGCGAAAAAGCGATAAGCGAAAAAGCGAGAAGCGAAAAAGCGAGAAGCAAAAAAGCGAGAAGCGAAAAAGCGAAAAAGCGAAAAGCGAAAAAGCGAGAAGCGAAAAAGCGATAAAAGAAAAAGCGAGAAGCGAAAAAGCGAGAAGCGAAAAAGCGAGAAGCGAAAAAGCGAGAAGCGAAAAAGCGATAAGCGAAAAAGCGAGAAGCGAAAAAGCGAGAAGCGAAAAATCGAGAAGCGAGAATCAAAAAAGGAGAAGCGAAAAAGCGAGAAGCGAAAAAGCAAGAAGCGAAGAGCCAGAAGCGAAAAAGCGAGAACCGAAAAAGCGAGAAGCGAAAATGCAAGAAGCGAAAAAGCGAGAAGCGAAAAAGCGAGAAGCGAAAAAGCGAAAAGCTAGAAGCGAAAAAGCGAGAAGCAAAAAAGCAATAAGCGAAAAAGCGATAAGCGAAAAAGCGAAAAGCGAGAAGCGAAAAAGCGATAAGCGAAAAAGCGAGAACCGAAAAAGCGAGAAGCGAAAATGCAAGAAGCGAAAAAGCGAGAAGCGAAAAAGCGAGAAGCGAAAAAGCGAGAAGCGAAAAGCTAGAAGCGAAAAAGCGAGAAGCGAAAAAGCAATAAGCGAAAAAGCGATAAGCGAAAAAGCGAAAAGCGAGAAGCGAAAAAGCGATAAGCGAAAAAGCGATAAGCGAAAAGCTAGAAGCGAAAAAGCGAGAAGCGAAAAAGCGAGAAGCGAAAAGCGAGAAGCGAAAAAGTGATAAGCGAAAAAGCGATAAGCGAAAATGCAAGAAGCAAAAAAGCGAGAAGCGGAAAAGCGAGAAGCGAAAAAGCGAGAAGCGAAAACGAGAAGCAAAAAGCGAGAAGCGAGAAGTTAGAAGCGAAAAGCGAATAGGGAGAAGCGAGAACGGAAAGCGAAAAGCAGGAAGCAAAAACGAAGAGTTGTCCACAACAGTCATATTTTTTAGTTCTTTTATTTTGCAATATATGATTTTACAAAACCTTGTGAATTCACCTAATACAATGGCTATATTTCCTAATTTGTTAGAAATCAGGGGAAATTTGTGTCAATTTCCTATTTGTACGTCTTGAAGAGACAAATTCATGCCTAGACAAATGTCAAAATCTGCGTTTTTTATATACTGAGTTTGACGTTTGTCTAGCCATGAATTTGTCTCGTCAAGACGGATAACAGGCTATATTGGCCACGCTGTATTTGCGAACGTTTATCTAAAGTGGTTTTTGTCTGTACTGACAGCTGAGTCATATACATACATATGTATATTAAAAAGAAATCAAATACAGATAAATAAACTCTAAAACCAAGGAGAATTCAATTTGAATTCGCTTTGCAACAAGGTAGGAATAACTGATCAGCTGACTTCTATTTTCGCCATATGATTTCTAACTTAGCTTGGACACTTGTTTATGTTATACAATGGTTGTGTATACTGTGTGTATGTGTGTTCGATACATTTTCGACAACCAAGCTGGAAATAGCAACAACAAAATACATACTGAAATTTTACAGGAAGTTGTTGTTTTAGGGATGTTCCCACCTTCTTATTCCACCATGGGCATTACCATGGTACAACCAATCAGGTAATCTCGTCCCCGCAACTACTACAAATTAGTACCAACGTGTCAAACAAAAGCTCATAGAAAAAAAACGATGAGTAATAATTTTTGTTGTTTTATATTCACAGGGAGAGAATAATTTTGACATTTTGGCACTAATAAGCTGGGCCGACGAGACTACCTGGTTCTTTGTATCGTGGGCATTACAATTAATTTATATATGTATATATATAAATATTGATAAAATTATTGGCCGTTATTACATTTCTTTATCACGGACTAGAGTTGGTTGTTTTTAGTACTTTTTATGCAGCCCTGTAAAAAATGTAGTACAATATACTTTTTGCATTGTTTTCTTACTCTGAAAAATTTTATTAAATTATTTTAGCAAATTGTGTGCACAAAAACGAAAGTTTAGATATAAGGAAAAATAAAAAGTTCTACAAGCAAATACATGTAGAAATATATAAAATAAAAAAAAAACAAATTTTTAATAATAAATGTTGCAGTGGTTTGAACTTTGGCAAGTTATAAAAAAGAAAGAAGTGCTTAAGTGAGGGTGTAAAAAATATATACATACATATATAAATTGTGTTTTTTGTGTTATTTCTGCTGCTTTAAAGTGCTGTCTGTTTGGTGTCTGGAACCCTGCTAGCTGCTGTGATATTCAATAATGGCACAGCTTATACCTGGATCGGAGAGTAGCCGTGAAACTTTGTATGAGAGATGTCTTTGGTCTTTTGTAAAAAAATTAAATTACAATCAACCAATTCTAAATACTGTCCAGCAATTGCGTTACCTTCCACCAGGAGTTCTTATCGATATTTATATATTGGTAAGTTAATATTATAGTTATGGTTAACTAGGCAGGTGTGCTTTGGAAACCCGGCCTATAAATTGTAATTAGTTATGCTGTTATTATATTGTAAGCATAAATTAAAATAAAAATTGGTTGGCTTCTCGGTGTTAAACCCTACACCATTTATCATTTAACAATACATCTGTTAAAATTGTACGTTGTTGAAGGCGACTTTCAGACTTTCCTTTGTTGTCATGATTCCCTATTTTGGTTTATTAAGGCATGCTTGTTCTTGTGTAATTACACCTCGATGCAATTCTCAAGTGGGCAACATCTCACTCTTTTATTTATTCCCCAACCGCCTGTTTTACCCCACCTAACCTACCATTATCTTTTTGGAGTTTAATCGGGTAAATGTAATTTCAAAAAGTAGGATTTTAAGGGGAGCTATTTTAAACTACTAATCGATCAAAATAATATATTTTATAACACTTGGTGGTATAAGATCCTAAGCATGTCTTAAATCTTATGTAAATAGAATAATATTTGAGACAGTTAAAGTCCACGAGCGTTGTGGCGGTTCGGTCACCAACTATTTCAATAGATTTAGTCTTCCTATCAAGACAGTTATATGGACCAAATTCAATTGGGTATAATAAAAAATATGAACAATTTTCTAAGTTAACATCGACAACCAGCCTGAAACAGTCATCGTTTAATCGACCCAGGAGGCAGTTCTGAGAAGTGTGGCTATAAAAAGCAATGAAAGATGCAGGTGTTATCTTTAAACTCGTTTTTATATGAAAGATTTTTTTTGATGGCAATTTTTTTTCGGTTAATGGTGTAAAGGTCATTGTAGAAAATATGTACGTAGATACTTATTTAAATTTTTTAATAATTATTTTTTTTTCCTTGGGTATAATAGCAAAACTTTAGAATTTGAAACAAAAAATTCTTTATTTCCTGTTATAATTTTTTTAGGTCGCATTAGATAAGGGTTTAGTGAGTTTTGATATTTTAACAGGGACGTTTTTAAAGCAACTACTAGATAAGCCTATAAAACATGTAAAGCAAGTAACGTTTTTGCTAAAATTATTTTATGAAGCCTTCTATACAGATTAAAAGATCGTCTGATTGAATGAAGTGCTTGAGACCTATTGTATCTCTTAAAAACTGTTTCTGTTCTTAAAATATCGTGAACAATTTTTTTTGTCAAGCTTAAAATTACGATTGAGACAAATAGGTCGACAAAAAAAAAACTGTTCGATAATTACATTTTCAAAATATATTAAAGAAATAATCCTTTTATACCTACCTATATTTTGAGAAAATTAACCTTTTTTAGATGATCCTTAATATAAAATATTATTTGTGCAGATATATATAAAATATGTTAAAACATATGTACGTATGTGTATATACATACATACATACATGTACATTTATGTGTTTTGCCTACGTGATATTTAAGAAGTAAAACAATATCTTAGCAAATTTGGATGTTTGTTTCTTAAAAACTATTAAAAGAATATGTTAAAAATACAACTAAAAACTCGAAAAGAGAAAATTCATAAAATATTCAGTTGAATTTGCAAATAAAGGATATGTAAGACAAAGTACCAATTGGGACTGAGTTCAATTTTTACACAAAACCAACTTAAACACTATGACTTCTGCTTTCATCGGAATGCATTTAATTTGTATTCGATGATATAAACTCTAAGGAATTTGAAAAAAATTTGGGGCAAGTGTCTCATTTTATATAGTTGTTGACTCAGATGTTAAATTTTAATAAAAATTCGTACATTCTTAAGCTACTTAAAATTTTATCATATAAGAATTGGCGCATAAAAAATTTTCGTTCCCAGATTTTGAAAAAAAAAATATTTTAAAATAATTTTTTAGTCATAAGATGTGTTCCCTAATTGCTGGAAGTTTCTTTACTAACCGACCAATTTTCTATTTAAAGTTTTAAAAAATTGTTAAATCTTCTTCGTTTTCAAATATAAATAAATTAAATATAAATAAATTTTTCCCAAAAAAATAAACTTCAATCAAATCTTAATTAATTATTCAATTTCTATTTAAAACCATTTGGTTGTCTTCTTTCTTTTTATTATTCAATAGTGAGACATAAACAAATAATCTAAACAATTTAAAAATTCCGTCTTTAAAGAGTCAATGAACTATAGTTTTTTGTCAATTCGTTAGTAACAAAATTGCTTAATATATTCATTTGTAAAACGATACTTCATTATTGCAATCAATTTTTTGTATGTTTTTTTTTTTTTTGGCAAATTTAAAGTAAAAATAAAAATTGCACTCGAAAAAATTATTGATTAATTATTTAAGGGTTTTATTCTTGGGCGCGTTCTTGGTTATCGAGGTAGCTTTTAATGATGTTTCGATAGATGCTATTGGGAGGAAGTAGGAGTTTAAGGCATTCTAATAGAGTGGATCTATTCTGTCTTTGGAAGCATGATAATCAACTCTGGGTTGGGAAATGAACATCTGAAAAGGAGTGTGGTCAGGGGAACGCCAACGTGGATTTTGATACTCAACGGGATACTGAGGCGGTTTGACTCGGAGGGCAAAAAAGAAGTGGCTTATGTAGACAACATTGTGGTTTTGGTGACGGGGAAATTTTTGTCCACCAGGAGCGAGGTAATGCAAAGTACATAATCCGATCTATCTGCTTGGGCCAGAGACTAGGTACTGGGAGTAAGCCCTGAAAAGACGAAACTAGTTCCCTTCACCGTGAAGTGCAAGGTGGCAGACTTTGATCTTGACGGAGTTGAGCTGAAACTAGTGAATATAGCAAGGTATCTGGGACGATGCAAGTTATATTGAAGGGCGAATACGGAGGAGAGGGTTAGGAAGGCTCTCAATGCCTACTATGCCTGCAGGAACTCCATAGGTAAGAACTGGAGGTTGCAACTGGATTTACACATCCCTTGTAAGACCAATTCTTAAGTACGGTAGTTTCGTATTGTAGAGGGCCCTGGCAATCAGCCTGACCCTCCATGTAAAAAAAAAACGCTCTTGTTTTAAATTTAAATGGTTTGTTCGACAGCACCCTAATTTATTAAAACTTATTTTGTTTGTTTTTTCAACTATTTAAAACATTAAAATTATATTTTTCAAAAAAAAGAAGTAGAAAAAAACTTATATCAACCTGTAACAGTCGTTTAAACATTTTACAATTGTTTGTTATTTTCTACGCAATGAATTCATTTATTATTCTATAACATTTACAAAGATTAAAACGACTTAAGTTGACTGAATTGTTATCTCTACCATTATGCCAGCGATCCATAAAGTTCAATAACTTGATGGTAAAAAAATGCACAATTATGATTGTGTTAAACTGTTTAGAAATAAGGAAAAAATAATAAATAAATTAAATGCATAAATTGAACGAATCCACACCCAATTTATTGAGGAAGGTCTTTGCATTTAACGGACACTGAAAAATATATGACAATTGTTTTCAAAATCTCCCGAGTGGAAAATTTTCTAAAATTCCAAACTGATTTTCTTTGATTGTAGGGAAAAAGGAACAAAAAGTTTTGTATTTCCCTATTTTTTTACCTACAAGAAAAGTAATTAAATTTTGATATTTTTTTAAAACCTATAATTTCCAGATGTCCAAACGAGATGACTTGAACGACATGCTTTTTGAACAGTTGGCCGATTTAGAGATTTTTGAACGTTTATTGCGATTTGATCCTGCGCGTCAAAAATTATTTCTATGTCTGGGTACTCTATTGAATAAAGGAAGAGCTTTAGCATCACAGTTAAAGCAAACATATATTGAACGTTATAGGAAGCAGCCCTCTAATGATGATAACGCAAAAGCACAAAAATACACTACAACAGCAACAACTATAACGCCAGCAACTACAAAGACTGATTCCAAATTGGCAAAATTAGCCAAAACGAAATTAGCTTTAGATTGCCATAATATTGAAACAAATTCAGCATCCATGCCCTCAACATCAAACAATTGTAAAAATGAAGACGATTTGGCGACAACAAAATTTTTAAATGAAATTATTCTGCTTGAAGCCGCCGACACCATAGGCTTAAGCGATGTCAATGAAAGTTATTTTCCATTTGGCTTAGATGCAATAGATTTTGGTTTGCGTTTGGGTTCATTTCTTTCCGAGGCCGGCTGTTTGTCTGAGAGTATAGAAGTTCTAAGTTGTGTTGCAACAAAACTGAAATGCATGACTCTTGATAAGAAACTTAAAATTATTTACTTAGATTGTTTACAAAGGTAGGAAGACATGTTATTTAAATGAAGCTTTTAGTTAAAACTAATAAAAACTATACAAACCTATTAATAGACTTTTACATTCGGAGGCAGGTTTAAGTAATTTTAAAGCTGCCGAACGTACATTTGATGTCGTTATGGATTTACTTAAACAAATTAATACAGAAGAGGTACCCAAACCTTTGCTGGCCAATACTTATACACAGTTTTCTGAAATGTATTTCTCCCGCAATGAATACGATGACAGTCATATGTGGAGTGTCCTGGCCATGCGTAATCTTGAGGAAACAACGCCAGAGAGGTTAGTATGTTTTTTTTAATATATTTTTTACCTTTACTTTATTTTTGTATTTATTTTAAATTTTTTTAAGAATTGCCATCGATGTGCTGCGTCAAGCTGCAAAAGCTTGTGTCATAAAACGGGATTACCAGCGTGCAAACATGTTAATATGTCAGGCCAAATCGAGGGCAAAGTAAGTAAATAGGATTTCCTACCTCAATCAAAATAAAAGCTTTATTAAAATAGTTAAGAAACTTTTTGAAACAATAAAAAAAAAAAATTAATATATACTCTCTTATTGTGAAAGTCGTTTTCGATGTCCATTTTTAGCTGAATTTAAGTTAGTTTGCCGACGTCAACTTGGCCGAAATCAGTTTTAATTAAAATGTATGTGTAGATGTGCACCATTTCAAATTGTATATCAGAACTTTCTAATTATATTCCAGAAATTTTTAATTCAGTTTCAGAATTTCCAAATTTATTTTCAGAAATTTCTAATTTAATTTCAGAAGTTTCTATTTCAATTTCAGAAAATTCTAATTCAATTTCACAAATTCCTAATTGTATTTCAGAATTTTCTTATTGTATTTCAGAATTTTCCATTTGTATTTCAGAAATTTCTATTTGAATTTCAAATGGAAAATTCTGAAATTCAAATAAAAATTTCTGAAATACAAATGGAAAATTCTGAAATACAATTAGAAAACTCTGAAATACAAATAGAAAATTCTGAAATACAAATAGAAATTTCTGAAATTGAAATAGAATTTTCTGGAATTGAAATAGAAATTTCTGAAATTGAATTAGAAATTTCTGAAATTGAAAAAAAAAAAATTCTGAAATTGAATTGGAAATTTCTGAAATTAAATAAGAAATTTCTGAAATACAATATGAAATGGTGTAGTCGTCTCAATACCCTGTTGACAACCAAGATCTACAGAAGTGCCGACAAGAGCCTTCCTTTTGGTGTTCTCTTCTCAGGTGTTCAATCTCTAAACTGAAGTTAATAATCCACTCACAAAAGATGCCGTAACTCCTTATTCCTTTAGTAATTTTCTAATAGCCTGAGTCGACACATTATTATGGAAAAAAGTTATTTGGAAAAGAGCAAGGAGAAATGGTAGCCCCATACATACAGAGCACCATTATGTACTCATTGATATAAAATATCTCGGACTTTAAACCACGAAAAAGGTGTTTTGGTGCAAAATTCACCCGCGGTACCAAAATACCTAACTTATGAATTTTTTGCAATGCCATATTTTAAAGCTGTAATAGCTATTGACTTTAACTCTGGCGTTCTTACTTGTTCTATTTGTGATGGCGTAAACTTTTGATTGAATTTATATTTAATATCGTTTCTTTACAACTTGCAGAAAAACTTTCGGTGATAAACATCAAAAATATGCTGACACTCTACTCGACTACGGTTTCTTTCTACTCAACATCGACTCACCCTATCAGAGTGTTAATGTATACAAAGAAGCTTTGGAGATTAAACGTTGTGTTTTTGGCAATCGTAACTTTCATGTGGCCATTGCTCACGAAGATCTTTCGTATGCTTATTACGTGCACGAATACAGTACAGGCAACTTTACCTGTGCTCGCACTCATGTAGAAAAAGCTGTTGATATTCTAAAACAACTAGTGCCAAAAGATCATTTGAAATTAGCTTCAGCCAAGAGAGTTAAAGCTTTGCTTCTGGAGGAAATTGCTCTTGATAAAATGGCAGAAGGTGTAGACGACGAAGGGCTACTTAAACAATCAGAAAATTTACACAAATATGCTTTACAACTGTCATTGGACGTGTTTGGTGAAATAAATGTTCAGACGGCTAAATTGTATGGTAACTTGGGAAGATTGTATCAGACAATGAATCGCTTTGAGGTGAGTAAATGAGAATATCAATGAACAGAAGAAGGGTAGAGTTTCAATGAAAAAATTAGACATTCATTACAAATATATTTGTATTTTCTCTATAAAATAAACTATATTAAAATTTGTTTTAATTTATTTAAATGTTAGGAAGCCGAGCGTATGCATCAAAAAGCTATTAAAATTAAAACCGATCTCTTGGGTCCTTTCGATTATGAAGTTGGTCTTTCCATTGGTCATTTGGCTTCCTTGTACAATTATCAAATGAAAAAGTATCGTGAAGCTGAAGAGCTGTATTTGCGCAGTATAGACATAAGTAAGTTTTGTTCTTTAATTGTTAAAATAAATATTTTACATCACTGGTGCCACGAGAAGCAGCACTAGACGTCAATCCCCACACGGTGCCAATTGAGTGCTGGGTGATGCGAATGCCATTAAGAATAATATATAGGCACCGCAGTCCTACCGACTATTTAATGAGAGTAGTGTGTTCCAGGCAGAGATACTGACCATTTTAAGGGGTAGTGAGGTCAGTATTTATTGCGACAGCAGGCGGCCCTTAGAGTATTGAAGGCGCATTAGGTTAGGTAGAACAGGCGGCTGCGGAAGTGATGAAGGAAATGTAGTGCAATCCACTTGGGTTGGTTTCTTTGGTCCCTTTGTGATACCTGGGAAGGAAAAAGATGGAAAGAGAACAAGACATTAAATTAGATTAGTCTGATTAAGAAAATTCGGATAGAAATAGAGATAGTGGCCCCTGTCCTCGAACCAAGCGCTATCCCTGATAAAAGACGATAGGTTGGTTAGGCCAATAATGTTGGCCACATCCGACAGGCTGTCCAGTCTACCGATATCAAAGTGTCTGGTCCGAATGTCCTCCAGTGCCATACAAAAGCACAAGAAGTGCTGTATACTCTCAGTCTCCTCTTCGTCTTGACAGTTTCTACAGAAGTCATTGCAAGGCAATCTCAATCTACTAGTATGGGTACCAAATCGACCGTGGCCATTAATTGCGGTCACGGTGTCCTTTATCCTTCGTTTATTCAGATCGAGGAGAGACCCTGAACAACCCGGATATATCCTCGGCCAGGTTATTCGAGTAGTTCTATATCTGGGTTCGTTGGACCATCTAGCACCTGTGATTCTCCTGAAATATTCATCCACGTGAAGTTTATAGGAAGAAAGGGGGATGCCACAAAAGTGGCCAATTGCCCGATCATCCAGTTTCGCACCATTCCTAGCAAGTGCAACGGCAACGCAGTTGAATGCACTGCTTCCGTGCCCTTTCACACACGCCAGGGTGATGTAAGAATGCATTTCCATCCTGTTCATGGATACCCGGCATTCGCGGACTAGTTGTGATGTAGAGAATACATCAGTAATGAGCCTGATGGCGACACGGCTGTCGGTAAAGATCCTGATATTCCTGCCGAATATCCTGTAGTACTGTAGCGAGTTCGCCGCTTTGCTTATCACCGACAGTTCAGTCTGCAAAATACTGCATTTATCCTGAAGTCTGAATAAATTCCACTCCTGCCTGTACAATGAATATGCCTCCACCAACACCAGTTTTCCCCTTAGTTCCATCCGTATATATCTTCAGATCGACAGGTCCCGAGGAGATTATTTCATCCTTCTGAAACAGCGAAGTGGAGGTACTAAAGGGAGACCCTTGGTAATGGGATTATGGGCACCTTCAACGTTTGTATTTAATGGGTTTCGGGATACTGCGACATTGTTGTCCATGAGATATGTCATATACGGAGGAGCTGTGAGACCACCAATGGGTGACTGTTATGGAATTATTAAAACACGGATGCTTCATATGACGCATCTTTATTCAACCTACAGTAGTATCGAATAGAAAGAGTGACGACAGGAAATCGTAACTTGCTTCGAAAATACTTTACACTCGGCTCATGTCGAAATTACATAATTTTTAGTAAAATTTCTATTCTAAGCTAACACAGTTTCAGAAATGAACTTTAAACCGAATTAATAGAAATTATTATTAAATATAGGAAAAGTTCAAATAAATAAATAAATATAAATGTGTATTTCTACATATTCTTACCTTTTATTTTATATTTTCTTGTTTAGGTTTACGTTTATTTGGCCGTTCGTATTCTGGTCTAGAATATGACTATTTAGGATTGTGTCATATATATGAGATGTTAAGAGAATATGAAAAATATCTTAAATATGCAAATATGTTAGATAACTGGCAAGTTTTGCGTGGGCAAAATCTAACAATAGACGTAAGTATTAAAAAGGAAAATTAAAATAATAAATGAATATTTCAATTTTTAAATTAAATTATCATACGGATTGTTGAAGTTGTATGAATACAGTTGAAGTAAAAAATTATGATTTTGTCCTAATTTTTAGATAAAGTAAATTTTAAATTTATTTATTTACATTTTGATTGTTATAAACATTACATTGTTATATAGAAAAACAATTAGCTAAGGGCGAATCAATTGAGTTCGCTTTGATGTCACCTTTATTAACCCACCTTGGTTGTGCTAAATAAATTAGCCCAAGGTGAAATAGCTTGGGTGATATTAAAGCAAATTTATTTAATAAATTTGGAAAATTTTATTGTAATAAATACATTTTACATGCACTTTCTGTTAATATCAATTAGAATTTTTAATCAGATGTATTCGCAGCAACCACCTGCTGCATAAATGTACCATGAATTTTCCATAACTTCAATTATAATACAAATTTTGGTTTTTCTTTTTTGTTCTATATTTTAGAAAACAGTTTATCCCGCTATTGAAGAAGATTCTACATTGGAAGACATTAAACATAAATTTTTTACCATGTGCACTCACAACTTAACTGCTTGCAATTAAAAGCATCATAATTCTCATTCAGTTGAAATTAAAAATCTCTTAGGAATGAAATAGAGAGGACAGCAACAAAAAATATAACATTTTGGTGTTGTGTAGTTAAAAAACATTATCGTAAATATTATTGCGTTTACTTAAAACTTTTAGGAACTTTTACAAATTTAGTAAATAAGTAAAAAAAATATAATAATTCTAACTATCGATCTAGATCTAAACTTTCGTTAAAAATTAGTAAAAAAAATAAATTAAAAATTTAGTTTCTTTTTTTAATTTTCTTTAAAATTTCATATTGGTTTTTCAATTTCAATTAAACATGTCATATTGGTTTTATTCGTAAATTAAATAAAAAATCAAGAAGTGTTATAACTCTACACTAAAGTATGTATTATGATAGATGGTAAAGGAAAAAGAAAGTGTAGAACATTTGTGTACATTGAAATTTTTATGCAGTTAAATTTAAAATTTATTTAAATTTTAATTGAATGTTTAAAGTATTTTTTCTTGAAAATTTGTTATTTAAAATCAAAGGCCTATTTATTTGACCTTTACCTTTTTAAAATTTTATTATTTTGTTGAGATTGAGATGAATTATTGTTTTATTTTTATTATTTTCTAAAATTTCGCTGCGAAACAATGAGTAGCTTCTTTAGGAAATTAAAAAAAAAATAAAAAAAAAATGTGAAAAAATTTTTCCTGAAGAATATATATATTTTTTAGTAGTGAAATATTGAAAAATAATAAAAATAAAATATAAAACCATCATTTTAAGCTCGAAAAAGCAATAAAAGTATGTTTTTTACTTAAAGTTAAAATATTTTCTCCAAAAGAGCACAATTTTTTAAAGCAAAAAAACTATTTAAAGACATATTTAAAGAGTAAAAAAGCGTTTCTATCACATTAAACATTAAATTTGTGTGTATCTAAAATACCCATAAAAATTTTTGAATTTACAAAATTTTAGCACAACAGATATCAAAAGCAGTGGTGTTATTATGTAATTTTATTCGAATCTTAAATTTTTCAAATTCTATTATTTTAACATGATTTTCGAAAATTTATTTACGAACTTTCGGAAGTGTATCTTTTTTTAAAACGCAAATCGACATTCGTAGAATACTAACGCAGATTTTTGAAGTGCCTCTAAGTTCTTTACAGTTTCAAACTTGGCATCACTTAATAAATTATTTTATGTCACTCAGTGGATTTCACGAAAGTATTAGATATTACGAGCTTTTTTTCGAATTAAATATTCATTTTCGAAAGTCTTTTTGACTCAAATCGAATTATATAATAATCTACCAGAAGATAAATTGCCGCATTCTATTCGAATCGAAATTACAAAATTCTTATACTGGACACGATTCAATTTTTCATGAAATTACTTCCTTAAAATTTTATGCTTCTAGAAAAGGGTTGTAGAAAAGCAAAGTTTTTATCCCTTTCGCCTACAAACAAAAATTGCATTGAAGTAATTCTTGAAAACTTTCATTGTGAAAGTCTGGTATTATTAGAATTTCTATATTAAAAAGATTGGCAACTCTATCGATTGAGAAACATTTCGACTCGAATCAAATGCCACGTTTTTAATTTTAATTTATTTATTGACAGCCCCAGATTTTGCACAAAGAATGTTATGTAAATTCATTGGAATCGAAAATTATTCAAATTCGTACAAATGGTACATGATTTTCGAAAATATATTAACGACCTTTTTTTAAATCCTTAAAGGTGCCATTAAGCTTTTACATGTTGAAATTTGGCACCACTTAATTATTCTATTTAATTATTTCATACATTTCTGGTAGGTTATGTAATTCGTTCGAATTGCAAAGGCTTTTGAAAATAGCTTCTGATTTGAAAAGCAATTTTTAGAAAAATGTATGGAAAATATCAAGTGATGCTAAGTTTGAATTTGCATTGAAAAATAAAGGTTTACTTTTGAACGTTCGTAAATGCATTTTCAAAATCGTACCACGTATCTAATTTTTCCGATTTCGAAAAAGTCTGAAAGTCTTTCAAACGTATTTTATAACATGAACTGTTTTTCGAATAGAAAAAATCTTTTTTGAAAGTTCAAGTCGAATTACATATTTATTATTTAAACATATGTATATTAAAAAATGTTCGAAACATTTGGTCGTATAAGCTTAAAGGCAAAAACAAGAACATTTTTAAATTAAAAAATCTAAAGATGCAATTTTTAAAAATTTTACAGTAAATTTAATAATTTTTATAAAAGTAATTTTTTGTTGTGAATTTTTTAATATTGCATTTGCTAAGGGGCTTGGAAAAAAGTTAAACTTCAAATTTAGAATTGTATGATAAAACATATGATTTAAACAAATAGGGTCAGAAATAAGGCTTTTAAAAACAAATACCCTTAGTCCGCATTTACATTGAAAATGTTTGTTTGCAGCAATTTTTGAGTTGCTTTTGGTCAATTCCACGTAATTGGGAAAAATCTTCTTGAAAAAACGATGAATTTACGTCTAAAAGAGAATGAAAGTAATCGAAATGTAAATAAATTGTTTCATATTTTATTTTTTTACTTCGCAAGAGTTCAAACGAATCACTTTGTAAATTCTCTTCTTTTCTTACGTTTTGATGAAACTGTTACAAACGTCACACTTTCTAAAAGGTTTCTTTCTAAACAAAAAAAGGCTTTTCTTCTAAATACAGTACCGCACCGCACGATCTTACAGACTTAATTCTCTAATATTGAAGTTAGTAAGGTCACACCCTTCACAGCCTTTAAGTGGTCCTTGCTCTTTTAGTCTACTCGCTTAAACTTGAAAACAACAGCCTTTTCAAATTTAAATTTTTTATTTGCTTGAGTTATAAGCGAAAACGCAAGCAAAATTGTCACACCCGTCACAATGGGATTGCCCTTGTGCAAGAGAAAAAAACAGAATTATAAGACGTTGCATATTTTAATGTACTGAAAAGTTGTTTTTCTCTACTTCCTGTAATTTTTAACCTGCACACAAAAAACGAAATTTTCAGCAATAAAACTTTTACTGTGTAAATGCAAGAGTAAGTTTAAAGAAGAAATAGGAAAGTTATTGCAACAATTATACTTGCTCTATATGACTGTTGTCATTACATGTTTAGTACAGTAAGAAATTATCTCTTTGCCTAAATTTTATTTTATTTGCAAAGAAAAACCCCTTTTGCTTGCCCTAACAAAGCCCAATCAATTGCTTTTAACAAATCCAAGTTAAGTAAAATTCATATCTGATAAAGCCAGCTTTACAAACGCACACACACATAAAAGTTTCAGTGAAGAGCTATTATTGTAATTTTCTAAAAAAATTGTTTAAAATTTAAAATTAAAATTTAATTTAAAATTTTTCTAAATTTCAATATTGTTACTTTCTTTTTTATCATTTTAAATTCGTTAAACAAATGTTTAAAAAAGTTGCCAAATTTTTTAAGTATTTAATTGCTCAATATAACCTTAAAAATTTTTATGGTAAATAATTATCTCAAATATAAAATGAGGGGTTTTCAGCCCTACCTTTACCGTATGCAAAAACTTTTTAAAAATGTTATTAAACATATTTAAATTTTAAAAAAGTAAAGCAAAAAAACTTTAAAAATTTTAAGTATTTACTAAAACTTTTTAGTACATTTTTACTAAAATCTGAAAAAAAAAATTAAAAAAGTTCCTTAAGGAGCTTGCATGTATTTGTTTAAAAAAAGGATTTTAAATATTTCAAAAATTAATTAAGTTTTCAAATTAAAAAAAAACAATAAATTTTTGTAATAAATATTTCTAAAACAAAAATGTTGCATGTCCTTGCTTTTATGAAATTTTTTATTCATTATGTGTTTCCTTATCTTTCGTAAAAAAATTTTATTGTTAATGTAAATTATAGTTTCATGTAGGTGCATTTTGTTTTCTTTAAAAAAATTAAAGTTTTAGCAATAATATTTTTTGTATTTTTAGTTTTGATTACATTTTGTTTAAGAACAATTATATTTTGGTATTATTTTATTTTATTTTATTTTTTTAACTTATTTAAAAAAAAAAGCATTTAAGTTTTTTTTCGTTCCATTATGTGTGTTTTCTTTTAAATATTTTTTTTTAATTTAATTTATTTACTTAATGAAAATATCTCTAATTTGTAATGATTGTCATATGCAATGGTTTTTAATAAAAATTTTTATGTATTTTAAATATTTTAAAATTGTAAATTTTACAAATAAACATAATTAATGTAATATAAAGAAAAAGAAATTGATTTGATTTATTTTTAACAATAATTAGGGATGTTGTTTCCCAGCGAAATAATTTCAATCCAACAAAGACGAAGGTTTGATCTCGAATTAAGAATCGTTTTAAAAAAGAAGACTTTTTTTGAAAAAAAAAAACAAACAATTCGAAAACACAACTATAATCCACAATTTATTTTCAATTTTAAAAATCAGCAGTATTTTAGTTGGCATCGACAACGCAAAAAGATTTCGATTTTTGTGATGGGTTGTAAATACGAATTCTGTATAAGAATATAAAAATAATGTTGGCATTAATAGATTTTGTTTTTTTGCGGTTTTTTTATTGTTGTGTTGCGTTGCGTTAAAATTAAAAAAAAAATGATTTTAAAAATCATTGCAAAATTAAAACAAAAAATTAAAAATTAAAACAAAAGAAAAAATAAATTAAAAATTAGGATAAATTTAATAGAATTAAAACAGTTGAAAAAAAGAGAAACCGCGGATTATTAAGTATTTAATTGATTTTAATTTATTGCTTAACTATTAAAAAGAAATTGTAATCATTTATTCAATTTTAACACAATCTTTATACTCTGGGAGACAAAATAAAATTGATTAATTTTAATTGAAAATAAAAAAAATGATTTCTCCCATCTACGGCCGTTATACATGGAACTGCCCATATGTGTGCATAAATTTAAGTTTTTTTTTAAAACAAATTATTGCAATAAAATAAAAATAAATATAAATTTTATTAACCTCATATATTAATATGTAAATAAATTTATCTGCTCTAAAAGAGCTTTCAATTTCATTCAAAAAGTACTCTTAAATACACACACACACATTTATAAATCTAGACGTCAAAGCCTGTTATTGCTTAAGCAATTTGTTGATTTAACATACAATTATTTGTAGTTCGGTTTCTTGTTTTGTAATTTTTAGTGGAACTTAATTATCACTTTTCATTTTTAACCTAAAAAAAAACATTTGATCAATAATCCTAAATTAAAAGTAAATGCACTTGGAAATGATGGTGCATTGTAATATAAACCAGTCTTAAATGAATTTCATAGTATGTAGTTGTAGTTATATTGGTACATCATTACATTTTAGCTACTTATGAATGAACACAAGAACAATAAGCGATGAAAAGTAAAAATTAAAGTAAACAAAAAAACAAAAAAATTATAATAATAGCATTTCAGGACGGGTTGAACCGGATAAAAGAACATTAAGATCGGCTGAGTGGTAAACATTTAAACAGTGTGTCACAAAAGTAAGTGGCAGCAAATTATATACATATGTATAAAAAAAACCCACATATGTAATTGGAAACAATTTTAATACTAAAAAACAAAAGTCTTTACACGAAAAAACAAAATGAATTATTAAGAACGAAGAACAGTTTAACACTTAGAAAATATAAAAGTCTTACACTGAGTAGAGCTGAGTATTAATAAAAAAAAAAATTGTAATAATAAAGACTGCCAAAAGTAAGTGTTTGACTACACACGAAAGCGGTGTTTATTTTACAGAATTTTCGATCGGATTTTACATCTGACAAATCAACAAAAAGTTTTTCCAAGTCGTACGCTTCACAGGGGCTGAAAATTGTTTCTCATCGGACAAAAGTCCAATTTTTTGTAATCGCCAATTTCAATTTTGGTATCAAAAAAACTAAATCAAAATATTGTTAACTGCGGGTGTGACATGCTGCAGAAAATAAATGTTTTATATTGATTTATAAAAAATCTAATTTTTGTTAATTTAATCAGAATTAAATTATGAATTCTTGCAAACTATTAACTAAGGCGCTGGTGTATCAGGTAGGATAAGTTCTACAAAAACAATTAAATCGTCATACGATTGTCAAAGGCAGATAACAAAAACTCACAAATTCTTGCTTCTTCTTCCATTATTCTTTATAAAAATAACACTAGGCAACAGCCATTTTGTTATTTGTTTCTAGCATACTTTTTCTCATGGATTTGGACCTACTGAACACGAAAATGAATTTTAAAAATTTTTCTGTCGATTGGTTTGCGAGATACAAATTTTTTAATTTTTTTTTTTTAATTTTTGGAGGTACACTTACTATTTTGAGCATATCTTTAGTCTTCTTTGACCTATTTTATCCTACTACTACTCAAATTAAAGACAATTGAGCCGTCTACAACTTATTCTCAGAAAATTTTCAAATCGGGTTAGTAGTTTTGATGTTGGCGGCTTAAAAAGGTTAAAAAACTGGGTTTTTTTAGTAAAAATGTGGCTGAAAAATTCATATAAAAATTCATATAAAATATAAAACGCGATGTTAACAGCGATTTTAATTTTTTTACGTATAGCTGACACTTTTCCAAAGAAAATAAGCCCTTACTTAACAAAATCTGATGACAAATGGCCGACTTATTATTTTTTTGGTAAACGACCGAAATTCCGCTATTTTACGATTTTTTGATTTTCATTATTTGCACAGCTTACCTACCCAACGCAAACGAATAAATACATTTGAACTTAATTTAAAATAAACAAATTAGTCTTCGTATATTATTTTTTAATTTATTTACAGCACTACATGCTCATACATATTTAAACATAAGGAGACACGGTTATCAATTGCATTTCAAAACTGTCTGTGAAAGTGTAAAGAAGTTAATATTTAGAAAACGCAAGGAAGACAATGAGTAAAAGACTACGTGTGTTCGAGTGTTTGAACGATCCAGACAATTTCTGCAATGTTTGTGGCCAGTTTATAAAAAAAAATCACGCACACAAGTTTACTCCAGCAGTACAATTGCACTATTTGAATTATTTTGGTATTTCACCAAATATCACAGAACCATGGACACCTAAGTCGCTGTGTGATCTTTGCTATATAATCTTAACCAACTGGGCAGCTGGCGGAAGGTAAGAATTTTTATTTAAACACATTATACATAGCGAATATAGTAATTTATTTTAATTTTAGCCGCCATATGAAATTCGATACACCAATGATGTGGAAAAAGCCGCTATGCCATTCCACAGACTGTTATTTTTGCCTCACCACAAACAGTGGGGTAGGAAGATTTTTTAAATGGAACTACGCTCAAGTGGGATCGTTTGCGCTTCCAGTACCACATTCGCATGATGTGCCATATCCAGTGTGCCCTGGTGCATCTCTTCAAAAAGCAGAATCGTCAGAAGAAGAGTCCGAGTCAAATGCAAGCGAATTTGAGCCGGGTGCAAAGCGAAAATTACTGTCACAGGCCGAACTAAACGATTGGGTGCGCGATTTTGGTCTCACTAAGGAGAAAGCCGAACTTTTTGCGTCTCGGATGATACAGTGTGGATTTGTGGCTTCAGAAGTGAAAGTAACAGCGTACAGAAACCGTCACAAGGAGTATGCAAAATTTTATACAAAGAAAGACCAAATATGTTTTTGCAGCGACATTTCAGGCTTGTTCCAAGAGCTTCACCAAATTCACAACCCCAACGAATGGAGGTTGTTTATTGACAGCAACAAAGAGAGCTTGAAGGCAGTTCTCTTACATAATGGGAATGAAAAGCCATCTGTTCCTATTGCTCATGCGGTTCATTCAAAGGAGAACTATGAAACTATGGACATTTTGCTGAAATGCATAGAGTATAGGAAATACAATTGGAAAATATGCGCCGACCTTAAAGTTGTGGCCATTCTGTGTGGACTCCAAGGAGGCTATACGCGACATTGCTGTTTTCTGTGCCTTTGGAATAGCCGCGCTGATGATCAGCATTATATAAAAAAAAAATGGCCGGTACGAACGAAACCTGTAGTTGGAGAAGCGAATGTTCAGCGCAAACCACTAATAGAGAACCGTGAAAATATAATACTTCCGCCGCTGCACATAAAATTGGGTTTGATTAAAAATTTTACCAAAAAATTAGACAAAGAAGGTGAAGCTTTTGCCTATTTACGGTCAATTTTCCCTTACCTTTCGCTGGCAAAAATTAAAGAAGGAGTCTTCGCAGGACCCGAGATAAAAAAAATTTTGAAAGATGAAAAATTCCCAAAGCTGTTATCACCCATCGAAGCCGCATCATGGAATTCCTTCAGGCTTGTTGTGGAAAACTTTTTAGGAAACAACAAAAGCCCGAATTATAAGGACATAGTTGAGGATCTGGTAAAGAACTATGAAGCCATGGGAGTGCACATGTCACTTAAAATACACTTTCTGCATTCTCATTTGGATTTTTTCCCTGAGAATTTAGGAGACGTGAGCGACGAACACGGCGAGCGCTTTCATCAGGAATTGAAGGCTATGGAACGACGCTATCAGGGCATCTATGACACGGCTATGATGGGTGACTATATTTGGACCCTAATACGTGAGACCGATTGCAGCGAATACAAAAAACAAAGAAGAAGTCAGCAGTTTTTCCACATGGCATAAAATGTACACTTATATCTTTGTTTTTACTCAAATAAATTAAAAAATAATATACGAAGACTAATTTGTTTATTTTAAATTAAGTTCAAATGTATTTATTCGTTTGCGTTGGGTAGGTAAGCTGTGCAAATAATGAAAATCAAAAAATCGTAAAATAGCGGAATTTCGGTCGTTTACCAAAAAAATAATAAGTCGGCCATTTGTCATCAGATTTTGTTAAGTAAGGGCTTATTTTCTTTGGAAAAGT
This sequence comes from Melanophora roralis, assembly GCA_963583895.1. Taxonomy (NCBI): domain Eukaryota; kingdom Metazoa; phylum Arthropoda; class Insecta; order Diptera; family Rhinophoridae; genus Melanophora; species Melanophora roralis. Next base: position 8,978,769 of record OY757190.1, on the reverse strand, counting down.
GTCAGCTATACGTAAAAAAATTAAAATCGCTGTTAACATCGCGTTTTATATTTTATATGAATTTTTATATGAATTTTTCAGCCACATTTTTACTAAAAAAACCCAGTTTTTTAACCTTTTTAAGCCGCCAACATCAAAACTACTAACCCGATTTGAAAATTTTCTGAGAATAAGTTGTAGACGGCTCAATTGTCTTTAATTTGAGTAGTAGTAGGATAAAATAGGTCAAAGAAGACTAAAGATATGCTCAAAATAGTAAGTGTACCTCCAAAAATTAAAAAAAAAAAATTAAAAAATTTGTATCTCGCAAACCAATCGACAGAAAAATTTTTAAAATTCATTTTCGTGTTCAGTAGGTCCAAATCCATGAGAAAAAGTATGCTAGAAACAAATAACAGACAAAAGTTTGTTATTTGTGACCTAGTGTAATAAAATAGCTCAATCGGTTTAAAATTTATACACTTTTGACCGATAAAAAAAGATTTTTAACCATTGCACGCTTTCAAAAAAAAAGATTGTTTCATAATCCTTCGTTTTTACATCGTTAACAGAAAAAAACAGCTTTTTAGAGTTTTTTTGTTCGTTGTGTGTGAAAATTCAACCCTGGTACGATTGGTAAATACTTATTTTTGAAATTTTAGAAAAATTTATTGATAATCAATATTAATCCGACTATCTAAATTGGCAATCGGACTTAATGTTTGTATCAATCAAAACGTTCTTACACTGGCTTCTTTTTTGACAAATCAGATGACTTTGGATACAACCTTAGCGCCTCTCTAATTAAATAAAATTGTTTAGCTCGTTCTATCGGCTTATTATTAAAATTAAGTTAGAGTAAAAAAGCGCATTGTATGTAAATATTTAAAAAAAAATAACTTTTGATCTACATATGCATGCTTATGAAATTTCCAAATTACACAACTTCTGTCCCACTGTGAACTAACAAGCACACAATAGCTGAAATTGTCAACGCTACTGTGCGTCAAATGTTTGTTAATTATATTAAAAACACTTTTGAATTTTAATTTAAAGCAAAACACAATAGATTTAAAAACAAAAAATTAAAATTAAAACAAAACTAATTTAGATTTCACTTGCATCTAATTAATTTTTTTTTTATTTAAATTGTACAAGTTTTACTTTTTTTTAGCAAAATAAAACAACATAAACGTTAGTGTTAAAGGGAGAGATTAAGCTTAAAATATTAAAATAAACAAACATACATACATACGTAGTGTGTATGTTTAATAGGTGATAAGTGGTTAGTTGTTGCTCATAACTTTAACAAGCTCTGCTCAAAACTTCTTACTTGTCGTTTTCTTATTTTTGTTAAAAACCCATTTTTAAAGCACTTGCCTTTAAGTACTTGTCGCAAATAAGTAAAAGTCGTACGATATAAGATACACCTAATTTGGTTGCTTATAAGTTATAACTACTATGTTGTAGAGCAAAACATAAAGTATAATGTTACGAGGATGATTTTAAAAGTCTTCTCTCAACTTTTCTGTTTTTATAGCCCTCAAATAAGTGATACCGTTATATTAGTTTTGTAAAAGTGTGCTATTTCCAATTTGGTACATTTTTGCTAAAATTAAGGTACATTTGTTATTGTTGTTCAAGAAATCGTGTTAGTAAAGTTAAGATGGTAAATTAAGCAAAAAGTATAGCATGCTTTTAGGCGTATTAAAAACAAAAAAAAATCAGTTATTTTCATGAGAGGTTAATTTTCTGTTTTTAAAAATAGGGCTGTAATTTTTTCAGCAAATATAAGTTTATTTAAATGTAAACGATAAAGAATTGATGTATGGACTGAAAAGTTTTAGTAATCATCAAGTTAAGTATGTTTTAACTGACGTAAATTCAATTTTCCAAAAAATATATTGTAAAAAGACGATAAGATAACTTTGAAACGACGATATGTCAGTTAGTTGCAAAATTGTAACCACAGAAATAGATTCTTTAAAAGCTCTTTTTAAACTGCACACGTTTCTGCCATAATAATTAACGTCGTCAACATAATCATCATCTACAAAATCCAAACAAAAATGTTACTGGTTGGTTAAGTGTTTAATATTTTTTATTTTATTATTTATGTATGTCGTGCACATGCAATTGGATACATTTATTATTATTTTTTAATAACTTGTACTACGCTCAGTCACTTGCGTTTTTAAAAAAAGTTTAAATTTTGCTGTTTCTCTTAGTTTTTTTGTATTAAGCTTTAATCAAGGCATATCCATGGATATGCCTTGGCTTTAATATTTTCATGATTCAGATACATACCTACATTCATATGTACGTACTTACATGTATGTGTATTATTTTTGCACTACGAATTCAGTGGTGAAAATATGTGCATTCATTTATAAACATTATCAGAAAATAATTTAAATAAAAACGCAGTTTTTTACTTTTATACACACAAAGTACATACATACATATGTATGTACATTACACCAAAAAAACTACAGAAACTTTTATTAAAAAAAATTAAATTTCTTTTAGACAATATTTTATAAGTTCCTAACAGGGTACATTAATACAGGTAGTGTGAAAACCCCAGCTGATTGTGAATTCGCCTTGAAATATTGTGAAAGTTATTTGCCAGAATAAATAATTTTGTTTGAAATTTAAAACTTTTTTGGCATTTACTTTATCATTCACTTGATACTACCTGTATTAGTGTATCCTGGTTCCTAATAATATTGGTGTCCGAATTTTATCTCAAATAAAATAAAAGCAAACTAAGCAACTAAAAGCCACTCATCTGCTTTATAATTACAGATTAAAAGCAAAAAGCTGGCATTAAAATAAAAAATGCTAAAAGTAATGCTGTTTTTTGGGATATTTTTCATCTTACAACTATGATGTCCAAGTTGCTACGTTTGAATATTCTTTAGCTGGTTAAAGAGTTTCTGGTTTAAACTATTTTAAACCGAAAATAAAAATAAAGAGACCTGCTTCAATTTGTAGAAAATAAATCAAAATATTTACTAAATTTTATAAAATAAAATTTGTAACGTCACATCCGTTACAGTCTTCTAGTGGCCATTATCAGCAGATATTACAATATTTCAGTATGAAAACTATAGCCTTTTTTGGTTAAGAATTAAATCCATTTAATTCTAATAAAAAAAAATTAAGCAAAATGTTAGCATACGTCATAAAAGAGATGCTTGTGTATATGAAAAAATTTTTTAATGTTAATAAAGAATATTATATCTCAAGCGTTACGTTTTTAAAAGAAGACTAGTCTAAAAAATACCCATTTACAAAATAGATCAATTCACAATTCAGTTACTTTTAGTTACCGAAAGTGTTTTATCATTATTACCCATTTTTAAATGTTTACAAACACCTCTATTTAAAATAATGTTTATAGCTAGGTAAAAAGTAATAAAAAAGGTGATTGTGTTAGAAAAGAAATGTAAGTTAATACATTATAGTGTTACACAATAGTGCTTTCGCATAAAAATTTAAAAAATATATTTTGTATAAACTATTAGTTGTTTTAAAAAAAATACGTTTTTTTCTTCCTACCAAATATTCTATATCTGACAATACATACTTATCACAACCTCGGTCCTCGTATCTATAATAATGATTTAAAGCGGATTTAATTAACCTTAACATATTACAATTAAACAAAGTTTATTGCAATTGAATGCATTCTTTAAAGCTTTTAACATACTTAAACCTGTGTTAATTGATGAGAAAAAAAGAGAGATGCCTCTTATGTTTGCTGTTTCAAGTTTCTCTTTAACAAACAACAATGATAACAACAACAACAAAATATACTACAAAAAAAGCAAAAACAATATTGCTCGCGTTCAGGTTTAAATTTAAGTTTAATTTTAGCGGCCTAGCTTTAAGGTGCTTTCGCACGATATGTATTTTACACATGACTTTTCACTTTTGCAATCCACATGTAATTGCGTATGTCTGTCAAAATTGTCATTTTGATGGTCTATAATTTTTGCTTTCACACGTACATGTGTAATTACATCTGACATAACCTCCAAACCAAAATAAACTACTTACTTTTCCTTGTTGTTGTTTTAAAAACAACTGATGACACATGCTTTGTCAGATGAAAATAGAGCACGCTCTAATTACAAATTTGTCATATGACATTTACATATGTTTTTCACACATGCAATGTTTAAACGCGTTCAGACGGCAGATATCAATTTCGCACTGCAAAATTTGACAAGTCATGTGTAAAATACATATCGTGCGAAAGCACCTTTAGTGGTTTTTTTATTTTAATATCTGACCGGGCTGATTTTATAGTTTAAGCCAAGTTTTGCGATTAATTGTAAGTCGGGTGCCAAAGTGTTTAAAGCTTAAATATAAAACAAATAAATTAACGATAAAAATAAACAAAAAAAATTGCTAAACAAATTAAAATAATTTTTTAAATCTTGAAATTTTTAACTGCACAAATAAATATTAAATTGGTTGAAAATAAAAATCGTCGTATATAAAAAAATTATTTCTTCTGAAAATAAACAAAAATACTAAAACAAATTATGTATATATAAAACAAATTAAAATAAAATAATTTAAAAAAAATAGGTGATATAAATGTGGTAGTAAACTTTTGCATATTAAAATTTAACTTCTTTAATATTGGTATGTTTTGTTAAAAAAAAGTTCTAATTCCGAAATTTAACCGCCTTAACGTATTTTGTATTTTTTCACATGTTGTTTGTTGCTATTGTTATTGTTGTTAACATATAAAATATATAATTATTGGTGTTGTTGTAGTTGATTCTGTGATTGTGAGTTTTTATTGTTGCTGTTTTTTTTACAATTTTTTTTTGTTTTGTTATATTGCTGTATGTTGTTATTATTATATTTTTTTTGTTGTGTTGCGTGTTGACCGCATTTCCCTTCTAAACAGAATTATTGTGAAAAATTTAATGTTAATAAAAATCATAAGGAAAATCCGTTTAAAAAATTGCTGCAGTTTAATTGCTTAACAAAATTATTTTAAAATTAATTTTAAACACTTCTTACAAAATTTTAAACCCTTAAGAAATGTGTGTAAAATATCGATAAAAGTCCATACTGCTTAAACTAATTAAATTTAATATTTATGGACAAATAAGAAACACATACAAACAACTAAATGGTCGTTGTCTAATCTTGTAAAAGAATACGAAAAAAGATTTAAAACGTATTAGTTTTTAAAATGTTCTATGTACGGGAACACATAAAATAAAAAAATATTTCCGGGTATAATTTTTTTTACGATTTATGTTTTAAATTTAATAAAAATTAGTTGTTGAAACTGCGTGGTCTAGTGCTTATGATTTTATTTTTATAAATAATAAAATAATTTTCTAAAAAATAAAAAGGCATTCCATATGGCCTAGACCTATAAATATTTTAAAAATATTAACAAAAAAACACTTTACGTCAAGGAAAATCGGGTAAAACAAAAAATGCATGCATATGTAATTGTTATTGTTTTTATAACAGCTGTGAAGTTAAGATCTTTTTTCAATAAAATAAGCAAAAGCGCCAGATATGTATATTCGGTTGTGCTGAATCTTATGTACCCTTCACAATCTGCATCATTAAAAATTCACTACTTTTTAAAATATTTTTTTTTCATTAATTAAATTTAAACATTCTAAAAAACTACCTTGTGTAAATTTAAAGTCATTAGCTAATATATCGTTTACGGAATGTGAGAGAGTGTGTGATGCGATGCGGCCGATTTTTTTTTTAAAGTGGACACTATAATAAAACTTGAAGTCAATAGTAAAGGGTGGCCATTTAAAAGTTTAAGTTTAAAAATGCAATAGAACAAAAATTTTGCCAAATTAATTTTGTTGTGAAGCACAATTGTTTCGATTGGAAATGAAGTATTATATCATTCATATGGCTGCCGCGGCTGACCTCACAGTACCCTATTTGATCGGGCCAATTTTCGAGCACTTTTTCGAGTGTATGGGGTTGTATCTCATTTACAGCAATACAATGAAAAGTGGGAACAAAAATATCGGTTTTAATGGTGTCTCCATTGACCGTAATGACTGCGCCGTCCCGATTAAAGAAATATGGGTCTATGATGCCCACGCTCAAGAAGTCGCATAAAACAGTCACTTGTAATGGGTGCATTTACTTCTGTAAGACCACGTTTGGGGTTTCTGAGGCCCAAATACTGCACTTTTGCTTATGAAACTACTCACCAAGATTAAAATGAGCTTCACCTAAAAGGATGATTTTTTTTGGCAAAATCGGAATCATTGTGCAGTTTCTTCTTGGCCCATTTAGCGAAGCTAACTTTGTAAGGCATTACACCGAGATCTTCTCTCGATATACGTCGTAAACTGGTACATGAAACATTGTTGCAATTTTGAGGCTTTTCGGGTATGATCCATTCTTGCTTATGTAATACCCAAAATTTTGTTAAATATCTGTTTTTTAAAAGCGTTTTTTAAAATATTCATAAGGCTTTTCATTTAGTTAAAGTCTTCTAACAATTTGGTGTAAGAACCAAAGAAATGCATATAGACAAACTTAATCTGCAACATACCCTATAAAAACAGTTTAACCTAATTTTAAAAAATTTTCCAAACAGATAATGTTTAAGAGTATTGATGATGAAAATCAGTAACGGGGTTTTAAAAATGCATTCAACTCACCTAGTAACAAAAGAAAAACTTGATTTTTAAAATAAATTTTTTTTCAACATTTTTCTTCTAGATAAAAAAAAAATAAATAAAATATGGACTAATGACAAAAACGAAATTTTGTCTATTTTTCTAAGCATTTAAAGGAGTACATTCCATCGTTCTCGTTTTGATTTAATTGTGCAGTTGATGTCAGTCATTTGTTTTAATAATGTCGTGGGTAGCAAAATTTGTACATAATGCTTTACAATTAATGGTTTTTGGTTTCTAAAATAAAATGTTCCATATTAAAGGGCACATACATACATACATATTTCAAATGTTTAACTCACCTTGTAAAGAAAGGAACACGTATTGTAAAATAGGGTTTAAAACAGATTTAATGTCTATTTTAATTACTTTTTTAATTTTTAAAGTTAAAATTCTGAAAAAGGCCACTTTTTTTCTTCTTTATTAAAATATAAACAATAAAACTTTCCAATGTTTTGCAGGGCACTTAGAACACTGTTAGTTTTTACAGTGCAAAAAATGCAATAAATATTGATTGAATAAAGGCGAATTTTAAGAAAAAAACACTTCATCCTTAAATAAGTCAAAATTTTTTTTTATAAAAAAACACTACATACATCGCACATTTTTAAAAAAAGGGCAAAAAATGTTACATTTTTTTCAAAAAACGAAACACCATAAAGTTAAAGGTGTTTGGTTACACCTCTTAAATTTATGTGTAAATTAGCCGTTTGCTAATGTTTTTAAAATTCATTTTCTATGGACCACATATTAAAAGCAAAACAAAAAAAATATATAATTACTTGAATTAGAGCATTTCGTTATATTTTCTGATGCTTTTAGAGATCATTAACCAATCAGTCTGCCGTCTTAATATTGAATCAATCATGTTTGTATCAAAGAAAAATAAATTAAAAAACAAAAGCAGATAATAACCAAAGAAACATCACTAAATGTCTGTTATTTACAATTGATTAACTTTTACTTCTTAATTTTGCTCTTCTTCTTCTTTTCTGGAATTACCTGTACTTAAACAATAACAACATTAAACACCAACAATTAAGCAAAAAAAAAAAAAGTTGTGAAAGTTTATTTGCTGTCTGTATGTTGTTGTTATTAAAACTTGCCAGTTAAAAAGCACAACATGATGATGATGGTGGTAATGATGATGATGATGAAGAGGGTGTTTAAGTGGTTGTTAAAGCTAAAAGAAATGTTTTTGAATCTTCTTTGGCTTGTGTTTGTATGTATTTTCTTTTGTATTTTATTTAACAAAATTTTTTTATTATCGAAACGATATTTAACAAACGTCAACATTTTTTATGTTTCTGTTGCAACTTTTTGTAACTTGACCTAGGACAACCTAGTTTTAAATGTTTTTGGACTTTGTCAAAGTTGATTTACATTGATACGAGTATTTAATTTTTTTTGAAATTAATTGACGATCAAAAACCTCGACTTTACTTGAAAACTTTATAACTTCAATCGTTGCTCTGTTTTTAACCTTGATTTAAAAAAAGCTTAATCATATAAAATATTGCATAAATAAGCGATTATCATACATATTTAAATACTTGAGCTATACCCCCAATAACAATTTAAACATTAAGATGCAAATATACCTACATACTTAAAAGTTTAGTAAAAGTTGTGTTTATTTTGTATCTAAAAATGAGTTAAAAGTTAATGAAAATAAAATTTTAAGTTAAAACATTAGAGGATGGCCAAAGTGCACGTGCAAGATGGGCCAAAAGAAGTAATTCGATGTTGTTTGGTTCTCATTTTTTTTCTTAACTGTACGTCTTGACGAGACAAAATTACGCCCAGACAAATGTCAAAATGCAAATAAAAAAATTCGGGTTTTTTATACTGGGGTTTTTTGTATACTGAGTTTGACGTTTGTCTCGTCAAGACGTACAATAATGAAAAACTTCAATTTTGGGGACAAATTGCGGTATTCGTTTCATATCGCAATTTTACTCGATCGATGGAATTGTCAATGCTTTTAATATAGGAATTTTAATTAGAATTTTTTTAATTCGATTCAAATGGAATGCCGTAATTTGCCCCCTGTTTTTTGATTATGTTTACCTGAACCTTAAGAATTTTATTGGTCACCTCGAGAAGATGATATCAGCCAAATGGAGGCCACCACAATTGATTGCTATACGAGCTCGTTTTATGGAATTTTTCATCACTTCGGTTAGAACTTCGGGCGACAGATTCTTGCACTCCTGTCAAATGTTGTCCTTGAGGGCTTCCAGTGTCTCGGACTTGCTCACGTAAACACGGGACTTCAAAAAACCCCGCAAAAAAAGTCTAGAACGGTTAAATTGGGCGATCTTACTGGCCAATGTAAATCATCAAAACGAGAGATGAGGCGAGCCGGGAACGCCGCCTTCAGAATATTGGTTGTGGATCGCGCAGTGTGTGCCGTTGTTCCGTCCTGTTAGAACCACACTCCCTCCAGTTCTAATTCGTTCAATTGCGGCAGAAAAAACTCGGACCCAATGACTCCTTCAGCGCACCATGCAGTCACTTTGAGTGGGTGTAATGACTCCTCGGGCACAACTCATGAATTTTCTGTGCATCAGAAATGATAGTTTTGCTGGTTCGCGTACTCGCTGAGGCGGATATTAGCCCATCGCTCATTATGATTTTGGTTGAAAAATCGCCCACTGCGGCCTTGAGATTAAGGTTGGCTTGGGCGTTGGTAACACGCGTTTGGCAGTCGATAGGCAGCGGCTGATACACGGACTGGACTTTGTACGCGAACATGCGCAGGTCTTTGACAAATATTCGCCTTAGGGACGACCGGCTGATGGCTAATTGCGAGGCACGGCGTCTGGTCGATGTTTCTGGCGACAGCTCGATATCCTCGCAAACAGCGGCTATATTATCAAAAGAATGGGTCGGCCACTCTTGGCAGCTTCTCGTGTGGTCCCATACTCTTTAAGGCTGGTGGCCAAACGGCACAGTGTTTGCGCAGTCGGTTTGGCCCACCTTGTATTATTTTATTTAAATATATATGTATTTATAACTTTAAGTAAACCTTATTGGTATACTACCTGTAGTAATGGTCTACTTTTTTTGTGTTGGTTTTGTACTTATTGTCATTAGGAAGTACTTGGGATTTAGGTTGGGACAATTTTTTTAACACATAAGGAAAAATAGGGATTTTTTGTGCATAACGTTATTGCTCCAGTCAGTGTGTGTAATTTGCCGGTTGCTGCAACTCGCCAACATTTTAAGGCAAACTTTTAAGCCTAAAATAATTATTGTAGGCTTATTTGTTAAACAAGACCCTTGCATAGACATTAATTATAATTAAAATTGCTCAAAAACCATGATGTAAAGGAACATACTTAGTTTATTGTTTTATATTTACGTATTAAAAGTTAAACTGACATTGATTAATAATACTACTTCACTAGTTTTTACAGAGTTTTTACCAAAACAGCATAAGTTATTAATTAGTAACTTCATTAATTGGGTAATAAACATACATATATTTTATACATTCGTACAAAGTGTGTACTTCATTCTTAGCTTTAATATGTTTTTTTCCCACAAACAAGTGTTGTTTTAATTTAAAACAATTGTGAAATAAAAAAAATTTTATAAAATAAAATTTGTAGAATTTATTATGTACTTATAATTATTTTTTTTACAGAACATTTTTTTTATAAAATTTAATTATTGTTTCCCAAAGTTAAAGCAAGTTCAATATGGCTTAATATAGAAAGGGCGTAACTTGATTTTTATGTTATTTAACAGGAAAAGAAAAACACCTTATAAAATTTTGCATATAAAAAAGTTTAAAGACAACTTCTGATAACAAGGAGCTAGAAATTTTAATTTTGAAAAATTTTAAAAACAAACAAAAAAATTATGATAAACGTGACACTTGAATAAGTAAAAAACATTGTATTGATAAAAATCGAGTTATGCCCTTTCTATATTAAGCCATATACCTACATATAACTAATAAGTAAAAAAGAGCCTCATATATGTACATATCATATACATACGTACATATGTATGTATGTACCTATGTATATCGTATTCTAAAGGCAATTTTTTAAAGATTTTATTAAATCAAATAATTCGTAAATTTATTTAATGTTACTCAATAAAATTAAAACAGATTCAATAATTAAAGAAAGGTATTTTTGCTTGTTTAATAAAATTTTAAGATACATATTTATTTATGAATTTTAGCTGACGATATGTAAATAATTTAATTATTTAGTTCCTTACAAAGTGTATCTATACAAGGTGGTAGCGCAACAAGTATAAAAACAACACCATATACCATATGGCATTTTAACATTGTAAAGGCGGTGGCACATACAATCCGTCGTACGTCATACTTCGCCTTTTTTAACTGACAGCTAAGTTGAAAAACATGTTTTATTATGAACAATGTCACATTCAGTACGTCTTCTTCAACGCAATGTACTACAGTTGGGGAACTTTAAACTTTTAACGTACGTCAAGTACTTTGACAACTACCAGCTGGTTCATAACCTTAATTTTGATTAGTTGTTTTTGCACACGGCAAAATAAAATATAAAAAAATCAGCTGATTTACCATCCGTTTATAAAGGATTCTATGTGCTAACCTCCTGCGTTGTTACGTTAATGTCAGTTAAAAAAGGCAACGCTTGAAGTACGATGGATTCTATGTGCCACCGCCTTAAATCCGTGGAGAAACAGCTAAGTGCAAAAAATAAATACAAAGAAACACACAGGCAAACTAACGTAAAGTATCCTGCTTTTGACATTTAGGTGTTAAAGCAAAGTAACAATGATCAGTTGCTAGTACGATACCAACTTGTACCAAGTGGATTTATTTATACACAAGGTGGTGTTATTTTGTCAGCTGTAAATTATTTATTTTGCTTTCAACACAGATGTCAAAAGCTGCATACTTTACCTTTGTTTGCTTGTGTGTTTGTTTTTTTTTTTTTTTGACGTCTAGGTATTTGTCCCCGGATTTTCAATGTAGTACTAATGTGGTACATGCGATACCACCTTGTATAGATCCACGTTTTGAATTGTTAAGAATCTTTATCTATATACAAACAAACATACATTCATTAGCACATTTGCGACACCTAAATATTCCCAAGTCGACATAAATAGGCAATCGATGGAGTGAGAACATTAACACCTGTTAATGGGGGGCTGACAGCGCCTGATCCACCTCAAAATTAGTTAAAGAAATGAATAAATAAAACAATGAATCAATCAATCGACAACAACTACAATATTAAACAACAACCACAAACACGTGAATAAAATAACACACTTGGTTATTCGTAAATGAACCCCTTTAATAAATATTAAATAATAATAATATTTTGTTTTTAATTTCCTTTACAGTTCTCATACGGGACGCGACCAAGACTAAGCAAATCAATAAGGAAACTAAAAAGCGTTAAAATTTAACCTTTTAAAATGTTTTAAAGTTGTAGTAGCGTCCTTTTTTTAAGGCAAAATTACGAAGGGATTAAAAAAATATAAAATAATTTTTTAAAATGCTGTCACAAAATATCGATTCCAGCAGCAAATCCGCGCTCTGGTGTTATAAACGTCACATACAGCTGTGCTGTGTAGCGATCAGTAGTGTTTTTATTTTAGGTTTTCTAAGTACGGCCGGCGCTAAGCCTACAATTATTTTTAGTTTTCCACAAAGTCTGCAAGGATTTCCAACATTCACATCGTTTACACAGCAAATCATTGAGAATCGAAGTGCGAGGCAAATGAAAACCTACAGGTAAGTCAAGTTAATATTAAAGAAAAAAAATTATTAACACCAAAAGTTTTTGTGAATTGAAATTTTATTAAGTTTTTTTTATCATTTTGAGCAAGTTACAAATTTTACTACGTGTGACTTATCAGGATCATATTAAAATAACGTGCCAGGTGATTGAAATACGAGGTACCTCTCTTGACTCTTATTTTATTTTTTTTATGCAAGGAGTTTGACATTAAAAAAGAAATTATTTTTTAATAGATGTGTCAAACTTTGTAGGAAAAATGTAAGAGAATTAAAATGTCTGTCTAGAATTATTGTACGTCTTGACGAGTCAAATTCATGCCTAGACAAATGTCAAAATCCAAATAAAAAAAATCCGGTATTTTTATACTGGGTTTTTTATATACTGAGTTTGACGTTTGTCTAGGCATGAATTTGTCTCGTCAAGACGTACAATTAAGGCCGCCTGGTACATATGTAATTTTACTATGACCAGCAGTTAGAACTTCAAAGAGATTATAATCTGATAAATAATTCCATGTCCGTTACTTTTTAAGTACAACATTCGGCATCTGTCCAATTTTTGGTTACTCTTTTGAATAAATCTGGCCACCTATAAAAATAATATTGCCACCAAATAGATTTTTCGATAAATCGATTATTATTGCGCGCGGTACAGAAAATTGGGCTGCTTTGTGGGAAAAGCGCTCGAAATTTACCAAAACGGCAGGTTCTTGCTTATTTCGAATGAAATAAGAATCCATGATGCGGCTTTCTTGTAAGCCAATTCAGTTTTAATATACATATGTACATACATATATAATGGTGGCAATAATTGCACGAATCATCTTCTTACTAGGCCGTGTTCGAAGTCTTTTTTAAACATTTTTAAAGGAGTTTTAAATAAGAACGCATAGTTAGGTATCCATTAGGCAATGAGAAGCGCTTTTCATGGTCATGAAAAATTAGTTGGATCTTCCGATTTAAAAGGAATTCATATAACCTATTAAATACTTTTGAAATAGAGTATCCACTCGAACATTATTTGCTTGATTAATCGAACAATTTTAAAACGGTTGCGAGTAACAGAATTCATCCAAAAGCATGGACATTGAGTACAATGCGAAGAGAAGCCGAGAAACATTAAAAAATGATTCGAAATTAGTTTATTAAATAATAAAATTTAATTTACTGTTTTTTTAGTGGAAAACGTTTAACCAACGATTCATTGTTAATGATTTATTATCATGATTCAACGATTGCAGTAACCGAATTGGGACCACAAAAACTATTGTTGGGCTGTGAATTAATTGAAATTTAGTAAGTATTAAAATTATAACATGTGATTTATTGATTATTTTATATATTTAAATTCGTGAGTTATTGATTTGGCGTACAAACACAGCATTTTTTTTAATGTAAAACAGAGTATTATAAAGGTTAAATGCCTTTGTGGCCAAAAAAGTAAAGGTTAGTTTCCACATGACAGAGTATTTGACCAAAAAATGTTTAACATGTTTAATTATAATTTATGTAACTAAAGCAAAGGCGATTAATTATGGAGAGTACCTGTGATGTTTTGTATTAACGTACATATCGTTACCTTAATAAAGAAAAGTCTTAATTTAGATTTTCTTTAATTTCCATAAACAGTCTTCTCATATAACACAATCAGCAAAAAAAAGTTCTCGACTTAAAAAATACGAGTTAGGGCCTTCTATAGTGGGGTAGCGATATGTATGTAAGTATGTTTGTATTATGTACTTTATTAGTATGTGTTAAAAGGTTAAAAACACATACAAATGTATACACTGTGACACGCAAATAAATGTACGTAATTGATATGCGTTAAGTAAAAGGAAATAAAATAAATTACTTTAAATAAATTATTGACTTTTTATTTACAATTTTAAAAGTTACACTTTCAATTGAGTTTATAAATATTGTTAACTTTTTTTTATAATAATTTGCCAATTTTAGTCTTTAAGTTCCTATTTTAATATTTGGCCTAAAATTACTTATAAATTAAGTCATTTTTAAAGTTAATAAAAAATTCTCCTGTTGTACCATTTAAAATACTTCAATATAGTTTATTATACTCAGAATTTTTACAGTCTGAATGTAGTAAAATCAAGGTGTGTAGTTGATATTTTTTATACTTTAGTAAATAAATTAATTTACAATTTGTTTATGCATAATATTCTCAATAATTAACTGCTGCGTTGTAATTTATACTATTGTTGTTTTTGCAGAGCACTAAACAAGTTAAATGATTACCATTCAGTAGAATTTAGGTGCCAATATTTTTATTAAAATTTTTTATAAAGTTTTTCAAAACTGCATTTTTTCTCAAGCGAAAGTATTTCCAGCGGTAAAAACTCTATTGTTTGACTTAGATTTGCTAACGGTCTTAGGATTGTCTTCCCTTTAAAACGATTAAAAACTGCACGAAATGCTTGCTTACTAGCAGTGTTGCCATAAGATGAAAACATAAAAGCGTTGAATGGTTAAAAATAATGTATAAAAATGTTTTACAAATTCTAAAAAAGTGATCGATTTTTAAAAAAAGAAATTTATATGTATGTATATGGTATGTTATAAGTTTAAATATCCTGTGAATACGATTAAACATTGCTTGTGTAAAATACATATGAAAAAGTCATAAAGACGTGTATTTATATATGGCGTATGGTACAATTAAAAAAGAAAGTTATATAAGAACGGAATCCAATTTTAGGCATTTCGGTTATATTGACAGATACTAAGCTGCAAATTTGTCTCATACTCGCAATTTTACGGTTTACTAAATATTATTGTAATATTTACATATAAAGAACTTGAATTAGCACAAAAATACAATAAAACTTTGATATACGGCGTACAATAATAAAAAAGAATTTGAACAAAACAATTACTATTTTTTGCCGTATTTCAGGGAAACAAAAATATATTGTTGTTTAAAGTGATCAAAATCGACACACACATTTTTTGAATTGCTTTGGTTAAATATAAACAACTTTTAATATATTTTTTAAAAACTTTTATGAACTTAGGAGTTTTTTTCTTTTTTTATTTAAAGGTGGTTTTATACGAGATGTATTTTACATATGACCTGTCAAATTTTTCACTGCAAAATTGAGACATGTCGTTTGAATGCGTGTAAACATTGCTTGTGTAAAACACATATGTATGTAAAAGTCCTATGACATATTTTCAATTAGAGTTCGTTCTATTTTCATCTGACAAAGCATGTGTTATTAGCTGTTTTAAGAACAACAACAATGAAAAGTAAGTTGTTTATTTTAGTTTGGAGGTAATGCCAGATGTAGTTACATACGTATGTACGTGTGAAAGCAAAAATTATAAACCATCTGTAAAATGTCAATTCTGGCAGACATACGCAATTACATGTGAATTGCATAAGTGACAAGTCATGTGTAAAATACAGCTCGTATAAAACCACCTTAAGGGTTATATAAGACATAGTTACATATAAACGTGCAAAAGTAAAATTATAAATCATCTGTAAAATGACAATTTTGTCAAATAAACGATAAACTGCAAAAGTGGCAAATCATACGTAAAATACATTACGTCTAAAAGCACCTCAATCTGTTGCCAGGAATTGTACGTTTATTTAAGTTTAGGCGGATATGTTTTAATTAAAATTCATAAAAAGCATTTTATACAACTTCTATAGAATAATAAGTTTTATAAATAAAGAGTGCCAGCAAATTTATAATTTTATATAAAATCGAATTTTAAACACAAGCAATAATAGTTGCAGTTCAAAATAGGGCACAATTCTCTAATGTATGTATGAACGTGTGCACATAAAATAATAATTTTAAATACACGTATCTTAAGTATATAAAATTAAAAAGAGCTTAAAATGAAATTCGAAGGGGCTTTCAGCTAAGCGGTGCTTAGACTAAAGGATTTTTTGTTGTATTTTGCATTTTACAAATCAACAACAGAAGTCCTATGAAGTGGTACGCTTTTCAAAAAAAAAATGTTTTCTTGAATTTTGTCGCGCTAACATCATCTGAATGCAGTCAAATGAAAACATATGTTTTTGTTTGTTGTGTATTAAAAACTTATTCTGAATAGAATTAAAAGGCAAAATTTTTTGAAACGATTAATAAAAAAAAGTCCATTGGGCTGTCAAAATTTGCAACCAGATTTTAAGTTTAATCATTATTATTAGGTAGTTTTCAGAACACAGCTTGCTATAAATTTGCCTTTTAAAGTTTGTTAAAGTTAATGTCAGATTTATTTCTTTAGTTTAATTTTTTGACTTACACTCAGTAAACAAGGAAAACGAAGTTATTAAATTCGCCTTGATACTACCTGTATTACTGATTGGTATTAATCAAAATGTATTTACACTGTGACTTACTAGTTTGACAGATCAGATGACATGTGATATAATCTAAACAGCGCTTAATTAAGTATTTACAGTGTACGTGCGTACACTGAGTACACGCATCAATTAGGGGACTCGCAAGGTGTTCTATTTGTCCTATTGTCATAAAATTTCATAAACTGTACCAACTATTGGACACTTGGCGCAGATGTATGTTGAGTTGTTGTGACAATTTATTTACCAAACCATATGACGTAGTATTTTTTAACAACTATTTTTGTATGAAAGACAACAAAACCATTGTGACAATAAGACATAATAGGACACCTTGTGAATCCCCTAAATATAAAACAAAAATAGTTGTTATTATTTTCGATTTGGTTATACGATACCAATTAAGTAAATGCTAATTTTGTTTTGCATATACTTAAGTATGCTTATGCATATGTATGTCTGTATACATGTAATTATATGAAAAATATACTTAAAACATATATTTATGCATAAAATAACTTCCTAGTTTTTTTATTCTTTTTGCTTTACCATTACAGCAGTGATAAAGAGGGCAAAATGTTACTTCGCAATCTTTCCAAGTACAATCGCCCTTTAGAAATCAAATTCGATGAAATGCTTAAATTAATGAATCAATGCGAGCGAGTTGATAAACTTACTTATGCTGCCCGCCATAGTGACAAGGCAACCGATACTTCGTCGGCCACTACCACTAACTCACAAAATAATGTGGCCACAAACTTAGCGGCAAATATTTTCCCAAAAAGCCCCCTGTCTATATTGAGTGGCATTATACCAGGTAAGGCGGTTTATATAATAATAGTAAATATTAGGCTTTATTTTTAAGTTAAAGAAAGTTTTAAATATTATTTTTAGTTAAATATTTTTTTGAAAAATATTTTTTTAAACTAAACTTGAACTTAACTCTACATTATACATTATAACTTTTCAGGCACAAAATGGTGTGGTACCGGCGATATTGCTGAAACTTACAGTGATTTGGGCACTGAGATGACCATGGATCGTTGCTGCCGTCAACACGATTTATGTCCGGTTAAAATAAGGGCCTATCAAAACAAATATGATCTAACAAATGATTCTTTATATACAAAGTAATTTAAAAAGAAAATTGACTTTAAATATTTTTTTTGTCTTAAATCATCTCTTAATTGCTCTTACAGATCCCATTGCATTTGTGATGACATGTTATACTCCTGCTTAAAAAAGACCAACACATCAGCCTCCCAATTAATGGGTTCGATTTATTTTAATTTGGTACAAGTGCCTTGTCTGGCGGGTGAAAATAATCGCTATCAATTTAGAGCGGCTAAAGAGGGCTTTTGAATTGTTATCTCATATCAGTTTCCTTGATGGAGTTTATGGAACTCGAGTTGTATATAAAAGTTATATTTTTTTACTAAAAAAAACTAGTGAAATAAGAAAAAAAAATTCTAAAGTGATTTTCCATGTTAAATTATAACATAACGCGCGAGCCAAAAAAAAAGTTACTTATCCTTGACTTTAGGTGTTTTTAATGTTCTATTTGTTTAATTTTTTTACTTAAAAAGTAATTAAAATTTGTTAAAATTTTTACTAAACCAAACACATTAATTATTAATTCATCATTAAAATAAACAAAATTCAAAACTATATGCATTTTGCTCTTGGTATACAGCTTGTTTTTAAAAACATTCGTGGCTTACATTGGTTTTATCTTACTGTGTATTTACACTTGCAATTAGTTTCTATTGTGGTTTTTTATGGCCAACGATACGTTGAGAAAGTTCGATGCTGTAAGAAGGAAGACCGTTAAATATGAAGACCAAGGCGAATTCATAGAGAAGGTGGTCTTGACAGATCAGCTGACTATTTTTTGCTCGTGCAATTTTCCTCACAATGTGTCAAAAGTTTGCCTATGTGCTTCTTCTTGATTTAAAAGAATTACGCGTCGGTTAGATTTTGTAACTAAAAATTTAAAAAGTGTTCTTAATTAACAAATAGTAAAACCAAATGAGGTGTTCTTGTGCTTTGTGCAAAAAAAAAAACACTGTAAAATTAATTTTATTAACGTTTTTCTTCTGCAAATAATTTGTGTTTTTTTCAATGATGCCATATTTGTGTTTGACATTATAGGTACGTATTTTCCACCTTGTATGAATTCGCCTTGATGAAGACTATGTGATGAAACTTTGCATTTACCCTTTGCAAGTATTTACCTTGAAAAATTTGAGCGCACAAGCAAAAGAATGGGAAAAAATGTAAGCGTTATGAGGTTTTCTGCATTGTTACTTGCATGTGTAAACACCTAGTAAAAAGCAATGCCATTAGCATTGCCAGGGTAGATGGCAAAAAAATACGTTTTTTATTAAAAAAATTAAATTTTTTCATAAAAAGTTACATAAAAGAAAAGAAGTTAAATCATAACGGGATTGGTTTTTGGACAACAAATTTTAATAAAATTTATTGAATAAGATAATTCTGACTTAGCTGCACAATTAACTCTGAACAATTTTTATCAAGTCAAAAGTGCTGTTTTCCTAAATGCACTTAACATACTTATTAAGTTGTTAAATGTTTGTTTTTACAAAGGCGAACATATTAAAAAAAATAAACGTGCCGCATTGTTAAAAGATTTTTAAAAGAAGTTTTATATATTGGGTGCATGAAAAAAGCGGGGGATTACTGGCTACTATAGTTTTTAACCTGTAGTTATAATTATTATTTTATATGAGTATATTTCAAAATGCCAATATATATGGTAAAAGTGCAGGCATACAAAGTACACCTGAAAAACTACTTTAACGAGCAAATACCGAAAAAAACTGTGCAATTAGGTTAAAGGTGCAGACAACGTTGATGTTTCTAGGTTAATAATTTTAGAATGCCAGAAATTGAGGGTACATACTTATCTTAAAAATGGAATTTGTATAGGATTTCGCAGAATGGTGATACAAATAAACAACTTCGTGTAGATAAGAAAAGCGCACCTAAACATAAGGCAGCTTAATCAAAACTGCTAAAAACAAAATTTTTTTTTAATGAATACATTTGTTGAAGGTATTAATAACACATATACATACACAGAACGAAAAACGGCTTTCTAAAATCAAGAATTTTATTCTTGATTTTATCCAAAATCTTTCTTGAAATTTTCAAGTACGATCCTTACTTACATTTTCTTAAATCGAGCATATTCGGATTGCTTCAACAAATCAAGCAGAAAAAAACTTTTTGTTTTAATATATTATTTTACATTTGAAAACAAAGTGTCTCGGTGGCCTAGAGGTAACGCGCTTGTGCTGTAGTGCAGAAGTCCCTGGTTCGAATCTCAGCTTCGGTAAGTACAAAAATGAAATTTTTAAATTATAAATTAATTATAAATTAATTATAAAATAAAAATAAAATATAAAATTCTTCTTCTTTAATAAAGGGTCCATAAGTCAAAAAAATGACATTTCATTTTCGAATTAATCCCGTTTATGGCTTAAATCAATCTTTTTCACGCTTACATCAAGTACGGTTCCGAACTTAAATCAATCCTATTTAGGCTTAATTGTGGCTAAAAGTAAGATCTTCGTACTTGATTTAAGAAAAATCGTACTCACCGTACTTTTGACACCGCTATGGCTTGATTTAAGTAAAGTTTTCTTAGATCATTTTTTGTGTGTATATAAAAATAAAGGCTTTTTGAATCTCGTGTTTCTACCACCAAAGGAATTATGGCCTTTTTATAACCAAAAACAATGAAGCTCCCCATTTGACTTTATAATCAATAATACACATTTAAAGTGCTTAAAAATATCTGATGTTCCAAAAATTATACTTTATTTGTACGGCTAGAACAAAAAGTTACAAAAATTAGACCAAAACCGTTAATATTATACATGTTACGTTGACGGTCAAAAAGTTACATTATATGTAACAAATGTTACCAAACGGCAACGCTGAATGCATACAAACCTGTGTTATTTTTGTTGTTATTTTTTTGTATTTCGCTCTTTTTGTTATGTTTATGTTATGTTTATTGCTACTCCTGGCAATTTGGAAAAATTTCCAACCGTTTTTGTTTTATTGCATTTTTAAATTTTTGAATGGCCTACCCTTTAGTTTTCAGGATATGGCGTTCTTTTAAAAATCAAGGAACCGTCAAGACATACATATATATATCGTCACAGAAAATGCAAAACGCCCTATCTAACATTTAAAATTTTTTTAAAAGGGGCAAGCATTTTTGTGTAAACGAAAAATATATTTACAATTAACACAAATTTTTGCCATATATGCTAGTTAAAAAGGATCAACAAATTTATTTCTGCTGAAAAAAAAGAGTTTTGCGAGATGACGTACATATTTGAAGGCTATAACTTATAAAAAGCCAATTTTAAATTGTTTGTCAGATAGGGCGTTTTGCATTTTCTGTGACGATATATAAGTATAGCTCAAGAACTATTCTTTACATTTGAATATATAAAAATAACCTTGGAAACAACTTTCAGTTGCCTCTAATCTAAGCCATGTATAATTGGTTTATCCTTTTGCAAGACATTACTGTCCAGATTTAATATCTGCGGATATTATTGCTCTAATATGTTTACGCCTGTTGTATCTGAATGTGCTCTCAGCCAGGATAAACATTTCATTTTTACTGATAACACCTTGTGAATGAAATTTTTCACGAGAACAAAACATCACTATTCGATGTGAGAATCAATAAATATTTATTTAAGGTTTAAACAAATGTTTGGCTCTCTAAAACCTACTTATTGTAATAAAATTTCCGTTTTGCGTTTTAATTAAGTATGTAATTCCAATCCATCTAAAACGCCAGCGACAGCTAGCCATGTTTGCAATTTAAATATTTTAATAAAATAAAAGACATTTGTTAAAAAAGAAGAAGGTTTACCTCGGACGGTGGCAACCCTAGAAAAATTACTAAAGTAAAATTGAATACTTTTAATTTTTTATTTATTTTTTTTTAACAAAAAAGTAGTTGTTTATCATTACAAAAATTGTTAAACTAATTTATGAAGATTTTAACATTAAACATGATCTGGAAGATTTTTTTTTTGATATATTTAGTTTGTTTTTGTTTTTTAAATTTAACAAAATTTTTAAACATTTAATAAATACACATTCTCATAAACAGATAGAACCTAAATAGAAACAAACAATTTAATAAATACAATTATTGACTTACATATACGTAATTTTGTAGTGAACTTATGATTTATGTTGTATTAGAATAACTTTCAGAATATTTAAATTATATTATTATTTACCTTTAATTAATGACAAAAATTTCTTAAGAGAAAACAGAAAGTAAATTATAATTGAACATCAACTGGATCCTTTGAAAAAACGTAAATCTTAAACTATATAAATAGAGGGATCACTGTAGAGAATATTAAAAAATAATTAATTTATTCATATTAAAGTATTTGCAGTAATCGATTTTCTTTTCGTTTTATAACAAAAGAAATGTTTTGTAGAAAAACATACTAAAAGTGAAGATAAAACAGTTTGAAATATTAAAAAATAAACTAAAAGTACATATGAGCTCTTGTAAGCATCCCATAAAATTGTTTTTTTAAATTTAGTTCTCTTTTTCGTATTAAATTAAATTTAAATAAATTATGAAATATGTAGTATGACTTAAAATATGCTCGCTACATTGGGTCCTGTCGAAGTGGTTGGCACTGTTTGGGTGGGTCTATCGATGTCTTGGTAGTTGCGCTGCTGTGTTGTGGTCGTTGGAAATACTGAACCTGAGGTGCCGCTGCGTGTATTAAATTCACGATACAATAGAATCACACTAAGCGGTCTTAAGATAAGATTTATTATGGAAAAAGTTATGGCCCAAGCATCTGTATGAGAAAAAACGGAGAAGGTTACCATTTAAACCAAGTAGGTACATTTTAATTTAATATTAAGTTTTTTACTTACTCATTAGATTGGCATGTAAAGAAATGCTGATAATATCAAAAAATATGCTGCTGGCATCAATGACTAGGGCCTGTAATAAAATAAATATAAATTGTTTAATAACTATGAAATATTTTATATTATCTAAACAATTTATTCAAAATTATATATGTATAAAAAATATTATAGAGAAACACTTAAGGATAAAGAATTATTTGTTACAAATGGGAAATTCCATGTTAAACGAACCTAAACAGGGAAATATTTTTTTCTTATATAAAGTTTTTAATTTGTCTTTAATCCATTTTATTAAAAAAAAATATTTTGTAGAAATTAATACACTTTAGACAATCAAACAAACTTTGTAAGTTTTCTAAATGTCAAATACGACCTTAAAACCCCGTTCTAATAAAACCGAAGTAAAAGTTATTTATTTGAAAAAAAAAATACGAAAATACGTTTTATATATAAGTAAATACTTAATCACTTATTTGTATACGATTTATAAGAATGGGTCGGTCCAATTCACTAGGCCACACCCGTTACAGGTCGTTTATTGCCTACCTATGATTGAATACCTAAACAAAAGTGGTAGTAATTCCAAAAAATGTTTTAAACTAGAGTTGTGTAGTTAATTAACCAACGATTAAATTTAAATATTTAGTAAACTAAACCTTGTATGTGAGCGGGTTAGTTCACTGAGCGCTTTTAGCACCGTAGCTCAGTAGTTCATCGATAATTTTGCTTTTTTGTGTCTTTTTGTTCATGATACTTTGAGTTATTTTTTTATTTCGTTTATTCTCAAAACTATAGTTAAATTTTTTCTAAATATGCAAACTATTTTCGTTTTATTACCAAAATTCACATATTTTGCACATTTTACGATTTTAACACGTTAAATATAAAATGGTTTCGCTTAGAGAGGGATGCAAAAAAATGTTATGCTGACCCACTAAATTAACTGAACTACTGAGCTTACAGAATTACTGAGCTTTTTAATCTACAGTGCGTTTTGAACTACTGAACTAAAAGAGCAACTAAGTTCCATTAGGTGAACTGAACTGTGAAGAGCAGTTATTAAAATTATAATAAGTAGGCATCGTCAATACTTATTTGTTTATTTTCTTTTCGCCTTTTGCAGCTAACTTGACTCCCAAGCTCTGCCCACATATAAAAAATTTTTAATTTTTAAAAATTAATAAAAAATTGCAAAAAGCGAAAGTTAAAAATTTTTGCTACAGATTCATATTAAAACCTTAATTTCAAATAAAACAAGTAAGAGCGCTGTATTCGGCCGTACTAAATCTTATATACCCTTTAAAATATGTAGGGGTTTTACCCTATTTTTTTAATTTTGTATGGCAGCCCCCTCAGGGGGTGGAGATAGGGGTTAAGTATGTTCTAGGAACATGTTTAAGACATAAAACTAATGAAGGTCGGTCATAAACTTTATTTCTCTCAGGCCAACTCTGGGGAAGTTATGGGCGTTTTAACATAGTTTTTGTGAATTGATAAAAAGTGATGGAGGTAGATGGTAAGTATGTTTAAGGAATATGTTTGCGAGGGAAAACTTAGGTGGGTCTGTAATACCTTTTATTTCTCAAGGTGCGACTCCGGGGAAGTTGTAGGGGGCTTTACCCTATCTTTTTTTTCAAATGTTGAATGGCAACCCCCTCACGGGGTGGAGATAGAGGGTAAGTATGTCCTAGGAAGACCTATTCACGGGCACCCAGGAAGCTGTAGAGGCTTTATTACAATTTCCCAGACTTTGTGTAGGAGATAGGGGGTAAGTATGTTTTAGGAATATGTTTGGGACATGAAACTAATGGGGGTCGGTCGTAAACTTTATTTCTCTCAAAACAACTCTAGGGAAGTTATGGGCGATTTTACATAAATTTTGGTAAATTTTGTATGGCAACCCCCTTGAGTGATGGAGATAGGTGGTAAGTATGTTTTAAGATATATTTACACTACCTAAGTTCTCATCTGAATTGAGTGTCAAAAAAGTAAGTTTAAATTTTTATGAGTGTCAAAAAACAATTTGAAATTTTTATTTTTAGTATTATGTACATTACATCTAAGAAATTATAATAAGTACGCTAATTCTAAAAGTTGTTAAGCTGGTACAAAGTGTATGGCAATACAGCAACAAGCATTTAATCCGGTAACTTTTAAAAACTTAAATTTAAAACTCAGACGTTAAATAATTTGAAAATAGAAAACGTTCTATTTTCAACTGAGGTTAGACAAAAATATTAACAAACGAAAATAGACATGTTATTACACTATAAAAATAAGTCTCAGCTGTGAAACTCAGATGACAACTCAGGTAGTGTAAGTATAGCTTAAGGAATATGTTGGAGAGGGTCTGTGAAAGCTTTTATTTCTTAAGGGGCGACTCCGGGGAAGTTGTAGGGGATTTTACCCTATTTTTTTCAAATGTTTTATGGCAGCCCCCTCAGGGGGTGAAGATAGGGGGCAAGTCAGTCCTACATTTCACCTATTCACGGGCACCCTGGTAGCTGTAGGGGAGATTTATTACAATTTTCCAAACTTTGTATGGGAGCCCCCTTAGGCGATGGCGATAGGGGAAAGTATATTGTAGGAATATGTTTGGGACATGAAACTAATGGGGGTCGGTCGTTAACCTTATTTCTCTCAGGCCAACTCTGGGGAAGTTATGGGCGTTTTTACATAGTTTTTGTAAATTTTGTTTGGCAGCTCCCTTAAGTAATGGAGATAGATGATAAGTATGTTCTAGGAATATGTTTGGAAGGGAAAACTAATGGGGGTCTATTATATCTTTTATTTCTCAAAGGTGACTCTGGAGAAGTTCTAAAGGTTTTTACCCTATTTTTTACAAATTTCGTGTGTATACCATGTTGGGGGCTGGAGATAGGGGTAAGTATGTTCCACAAAAATGTTTGGAAGGAAAAAATAATTATGACCGATCTTAGATTTTACCTTTGTAGGAGCACCCTGGAAGCTGTGGGAACGATTTAAAAAAAATTAAAAAAATTAACTTTGTATGGCAAACCTGTTATGTCGCAGATGGATATTAAAGAAATTACAAACGGAATGACCCTTATCACTTATGCATGTGAAGGGTATTATTAAAGTATCTGATTTTATTAAAACTCTAAACACTTACTAAAATAAGCATCTCTTTTGTAATGAGTATTTTAGGTTGTTGCAACATTTTTTATTTTTTAATTTTGCCAATTTTGAAAAAGTTTTCTAAACCTAAGTGGAAATGTATGTTTTTATTGTAAACTGGGTGATCCTTTTAAAATTTTAACCACAGTGGCAGATATTAATACATATTTTTGCTTTATTTTAAATTAACTTTTGTGCGGTTTCTGTCAAAAAAGTAGGTTCCAAATTTCCTACGACATATTTATCAAATATTGTGTCAACCCCTTAATATTGTTTTTGGATAAAAATTCTGACAAAATTTTTACAATTTTCCCCAGCTGGGAAATTTTACTTCTCATTAAAAAGATTATATTATATTGACCTTAAGCTTGAAAAAAGCAGATTGTGTATTTATTGAAAAAATTTTATTTTATGAAATTTCGATAACATTTTAAAAATATGTAGACGCAGTTTTTTCTTAAATAAATTTAAAAAAATTTCAAGAGAAAAAAGACCTGCTTGGAAGTTGGATTTTCATTTCAGTCTTTAATTCTTTTACATCGAATTTTATTCTAAATTTAGCAAAATGCTTGGTTATATGTTTTGACAACTTTCCCCCCTAAAACGGAAATCCTATTGTAATTATTTACAACTTTATTATTCGTGCATAAAGACACACTGTTCATTATGCTATATCCAAATAAAAAAGTTCTTCGAAGTTTGTTAACTGCTTGGCTCTTTCCTTGTTTTAACGTATCCTTTTTGAAATATAAGTGCATAACTACTGTGTGCTTTTGTATTTGATTTAAAATACTTTTATTTTATTCAACTTTGACCTTATAAGCGTGTGACGTTAAATAATATAAATTAATCATTTTATGTGTTTTGCAACTTGTTCCTTTTTTCCTTTAACCCATCACAGTCTTATATATAAATAGTATTTATTTAATACTACATAAAGTTGGCCACTTTGACCTGAATGCTTTTAATTTCTTAAGTGTTTTCCTTATATTTTACAACAGCTTAAAGCACGAGCGAGGCGTTTCTAATAAAATAATTATACACTCACGCAATCACAACTAAATTTTCTTTATGGTCACTCAAGTTTTTCGAAAAGGGAAAGGAGTATTTGGTTGTTTTTTTTTGTATATTTTATTTAATTTACACCGTTTCCAAAATGAAATGAACATGTATTGACAAGCAAAGGTTGGCAACATATGCGTACTATGTGTGTTTAGGATAATTTTTTTTTTTTTTTAGCATTAGATAGTGATATCACACTTAGGCTTAAGTTTGCTTAAGTAATTGATAAATTAACATTTTTCTCATTATACCCTTCACATAAGTGATAAGGGTATATATAAGTTTGTCATTCCGTTTGTAATTCCTTTATTATCCATTTGGGACCCCATAAAGTATGTATATTCTGGTTCCTTATAGATAGGGAAGCCGATTTAGCGATGTCCGTCTGACCGTCTGTCCGTGTTATGGTTAAAATCAACTTTCTGAAGCCCCCCGATACCGCATAGACCCGAATGTGGTATCAAACTGTCACAGATAGTCGCGAGAAAATCGGTATTGAAATTCAGCAAAATCGCCTGATATATGACCGAGATATAAGCAAAAAACCACGACTACCTCGGTTTTTTGAGTCTACAAAAACAACAAAGAACATACTTTTACATGTAATAATATAAAAACAACAAAAAAACAACAAAAAAAGAAAAAAACAGAATCAGTCATGTTTATATTATTGAAACACACATATAACAGCGTTGCCATACAAAGCATAATTTAAACATTTTTAAAATCGCTCCTACGGCTTCCAGGGTTCTCCTACAAATGTAAGACCGACCCAAATTATTTTTTTCCATCCAAACATTTTTGTGAAACATACTTACTATTTATCTCCAGCCC